>CM031692.1:14931852-14944352 GCA_006182925.3 Reinhardtius hippoglossoides
GTGTGTGTGTGTGTGTGTGTGTGTGTGTGTGTGTGTGTGTGTTTGTGTGTGTGTGTGCGTGTGATCATACGCAAGCCCTGGCCGGTCAGGGTTAAGGTTAGGGTGACCCAAGGATTGTCATTATCCAATTCTCCTGGGGGGTCATTTAGACCCACACCTGATTCCAATTGTAATCTAGGGGGGTATATTAGACCCACATAGAAGCCGGGTCTGCCATTTCTCCGTCAGGACGCTTCACCGAGAAAGGTTCTCCAACAGCTATTCCCCAGCAACCATCCTGAACCGAAGAGAGGACCGAAAGCCAGACCGAGAAGCGGACGGAGAAGGAGATGGAGAAGCAGACCGAGAAGCAGACCGAGAAGCAGAATGAGAAGAAAACAGAGAGGATAGAGGCGACGGCGACGAAGACAAAGACGACGACGGTGACTACGACCCAGTGGGTGATGCTTCTGCAGATTCGTCATCCTTGGAAGAAGAAGAAAAAGGAGGACAAGACCACCACCACCGGACTCGTGGAAAGAGAGACCTTCACGTCAAGAAACGGGGAAATAACATGGTCCTCGAGGGCGTACGGCCGAGAGGAGGGCCACTGCTCCTCCTCCTCTGCTGCGGCTCAAAGCGGGGTCATCCGGGGCCCCACGATCCACGCGACGTCCCAGCACCGGTGACCTAGCCTTGACGTTCCACCTGTTCATCACACCGACGGTAGAGAACATCATCCTGGAGATGACGAATCGGGAGGGTCGTCGAAACCGACCTGCGCGCCTACGTAGGGCTGCTGATCTTAGCGGGCGTGTACAGGTCCCGGGGCGAGGCCGCCACCAGCCTGGGTGACGCCGAGAGCAGCCGGGCGATATTTCGTGCCACGATGCCCCTAAAACTCTTTCACACGTACTCATCTCCTCTCATCTCTTCTCCTCCTGTTTTTCTCTCTAGGCCGGTGTCCGTTCCGTCAGTACATGCCCAGCAAGCCGGCAAAATACGGGATCAAGTCGTGGGTGGCCTGCGATGCGAAATCAAGCTACGCTTGGAAGATGCAAGTGTACACCAGAAAGCCGAGCGGCGACGCCCAGTACGGAACCGGGGGTTGCGGGTAGTGCTCGATGCGACAATTACTTCACCTCCTACCAACTCGCACGGCAGCTCCTGGAGAGGAAGCTCACCGTGGTCGGCACGGTTCAGAAGAACAAGCCGGAGCTCCCGACCGGGCTGCTCGCGGTCAGGGGAAGAGAGGTGTTCTCATCCAAGTTCGCATTCACGCCCACCGCCACTCTTGTGTCCCACATCCCAAAGAAAAACAGGAACGTGGTGCTCCTGAGCACGCGGCACGCCGAGGCCGACATCAGCGACCACGAGGATGGGAAACCGGTCATCGTCCTGGACTACAACCGCAACAAAGGTGGCGTGGACAACCTAGACAAGGTGATCGGAACGTACAGCTGCAGGAGGATGACCGCGCGCTGGCCCCTGGTCGTCTTTCACAACTCTCAATGTCTCTTCCTACAACGCCTTTGTGATATGGAGTGAGATCAACCCAGACTGGATCGCACGAAGGGAGCGCTTCCCCCGCACGGAAGCATCCGCCGCGGTTGTGAAGGCTGTAAAAGCCACCTCCCCGCCGCCAGCGCATAGAGAGCTCTTGACTACGACGCTCGACCCGAGCGTCCGGCCTCCTCCATAGCCCCTAGCAGCAGCCCCGCTCGGGGCGAGTAGGAGGAAGAGGTGTCAGATATGTCCCCGGAAAAAGGACTGTAAAACTCACACCATGTGCTGCGGGTGTTTCAAATACATCTGCAAGGGCTGCTCACTTGTCTATTGCGCTACGTGTGCGCCCTAATATGGGGTGGGCTATGTGAGGGAGCCAACAGCCGGGGGAAGCAGGGACAACACAAGGTTTAAGCACATTTGACCTTTTTTGCAGCATATAAATATTGATATAGTTTGTGCATTTACTAAGAACCACTCACCAGACTTTATAGAAGTCATCACAGGCTTGTTCGGCTCGTTCAGCTGGATTGGACGTCCCATGGAGGAAGTTTGAGGAGGGTTCCTCGTCTCTGAGGACCCTCACTCCCTTCGCTGTGCATCCCATCTTCCCCTGGTGGATCCTCAGGCCCTGATTGGTCGTCACGTTGGACCAACCACACACACAAACCTGGAGGCTCCCGCCTGAGTCGGCTGTTTGAGACATTATGGAAGAATTCAATAAAAATTTGGTCTTTATTTCCTTTTCAAATACGCATTCAGAACCAGAAAATACAACTATTATATATTCGATATTTTGGTACTTGATTCGGTTTCCACTTTGTTTTCTGTATCGTAACTTTAACTAGAAAATTCCTCCTGCCGAGAAATCTCGAATGGGTGCCAGGCTATTGCCGAGAGTCGTTGTTTTTGGGGAAGAGAGAGACCCAGAGAGAGAGAGACCCAGAGAGAGAGACAGACTGGCTGCTTCAAGAGAGAGAGAGAGAGAGAGAGAGAGAGAGAGAGAGAGAGAGAGAGAGAGAGAGAGAGAGAGAGAGAGAGACCCAGAGAGAGAGAGACCCAGAGAGAGAGACAGACTGGCTGCTTCAAGAGAGAGAGAGAGAGAGAGAGAGAGAGAGAGAGAGAGAGAGAGAGAGAGAGAGAGAGGGAGAGAGAGAGAGAGAGAGAGAGAGAGAGAGACCCAGAGAGAGAGACAGACTGGCTGCTTCAAGAGAGAGAGAGAGAGAGACTCATGGGTCTCTTCAGGTAGGGCCTCTGATCATGTGACAGAATTTTGGGACAGATTGCTAAAACTTTGTGGCGCTATCACAATCAATGCATACACACTCATACATCTGTTCAGGTCAGGAATATGATGAAGTGTGAGTAATTTGGGACCGATTGCTCTAACTTAATTTTCAAACTGACCACTAGGTGGCGCTATCACTAACACACACTCATAGGGCTCTTCGGGTCAGGCCTCTGATCATGTGACAGAATTTTGGGTCCGATTGCTCAAACTTTATTTTCACACTGACCACTAGGTGGCGCTATAACAATTAGTCAATATTGAAGTTGACTGCAATTGGACATGAAAGAATAAAATCAATGTTAAAGTTCTGCCCTCACCTGGACTTGAACTCACGACCTCTGAGTCACTGTCCCTCTCCTACCCACAAGACCTTTGACCTACTTTCCCCCTCTGGCCCCTCTCTCTGGCCCCTCCCTCTGGCCCCTCCCTCTGGCCCCTCCCTCTGGTGTCTGTGTAAACTAACTGATTACTGCACCTGTTGACGGAGAGAGAGTGACAGTTTGGGACTTGGACGTACGTCCCGAACAAAATGCTATAATTCAAAATCTATAACTCCGATCTGTGAGATGAAAACATCGTGAGAATCACAAGAGTTAGATGAACAAATACATATCTAAAGTTTTGATCAGAGTCAAAAAATGAGGCCGTATGAGCAATTTAGAAACGTAGCTGTGATCACAAAACTCTGCTCTGACATTTAACATTGGAGTCAATGAGGCTGACTTTTCTCTCCACTCTAGCGCTCTACTCAAACTAATGCTTGTAACTCAAAAACTATAAGTCCTATTTTGAGCGTCACAAGACTTTCACCAACAACCAGATATATTTTTTATTGGTGAGAGCAAAGAAATGGGGCCGGGGGAGCGATTTACGTTTTATTTTCCTGAAAGACTCTTCCCGGATATTTCTCAAATATTAACATAGGGAGTTAATGGAAGCCGGAGCCGGAAAACATTCCTCGATTTCTCGCAGCGGATATAAAGACAGGTCCGAGAGATATGAGAGTCACATCGCTGCGAAGGAAACCCCTGGAACTGATCTTTGATCTAAAAATCATGTCTGAGAACCTCCGTTTGTGGATTTGAGAGCACTTTTAGTGAAGAAAAAAGGCCTTCAAAACACTTATTTTCAGCAACTTGCTCTTTAGGGCGAGAGACCTCGAGTCCCATTGTACGTTTTCGGCCACGTTATCGTGATTTTTGTGCGAACTGTTGGACGAAATTCGTATAAAAGACAGAGCACACGATTCGACGTAAATCCGCAGGTTTATTTATAAGTCTCGTGAATATGTGACAAAATCTGTGGGAGGAGAAGCGCGCCAAACTTTTACGGAAGAAGAACTAAGAATACTAGAAAATTCCTCTTCGTAAGTAACGGTGTCTGCTTGGTAAGTAACGGTGTCTGCTTGGTAAGTAACGGTGTCTGCCTGGTAAGTAACGGTGTCTGCTTGGTAAGTAACGGTGTCTGCTGGTAAGTAACGGTGTCTGCTGGTAAGTAACGGTGTACTGCCTGGTAAGTAACGGTGTCTGCTGGTAAGTAAACGGTGTCTGCTTGGTAAGTAACGGTGTCTGCCTGGTAAGTAACGGTGTCTGCCTATCTCTCCCTTATTGTATCCCAGCTGATTGTTGTGCATGTTGTGCTCCAGCTGAATTCAGCTTCAGCTGTGGAGACTCTCACCCTCCGGCTGCTGTGGCTGTACCTCAGATTGACAGGGTGCTGCGTATGGTCCCATTACTCATGAAATTCTATTTTTGTCATTTTAATTACTAAATTTGTTTATTCGCCTTTCTAGAGGCCCTGCTCCTTCGTCGGCCGTCATTGGCCACCACGCTTCAGACGGCCCTGCTGTTCTGCTTGTATGGAACTGTTCTGCTTGTATGGAACTGTTCTGCTTGTATGAACTGTTCTGCTTGTATAGAACTGTTCTGCTTGTATGGAAATGTTCTGCTTGTATGGAACTGTTCTGCTTGTATAAAACTGTTCTGCTTGTATGGAACTGTTCTGCTTGTATAGAACTGTTCTGCTTGTATAGAACTGTTCTGCTTGTATGAACTGTTCTGCTTGTATGGAACTGTTCTGCTTGTATGGAACTGTTCTGCTTGTATAGAACTGTTCTGCTTGTATAGAACTGTTCTGCTTGTATGGAACTGTTCTGCTTGTATGGAACTGTTCTGCTTGTATAGAACTGTTCTGCTTGTATAGAACTGTTCTGCTTGTATGGAACTGTTCTGCTTGTATGAAATTTTCCGCTTGTATGGAACTGTTCTGCTTGTATGGAACTGTTCTGCTTGTATAGAACTGTTCTGCTTGTATAGAACTGTTCTGCTTGTATAGAACTGTTCTGCTTGTATGGAACTGTTCTGCTTGTATAGAACTGTTCTGCTTGTATAGAACTGTTCTGCTTGTATGGAAATGTTCTGCTTGTATGGAACTGTTCTGCTTGTATAGAACTGTTCTGCTTGTATAGAACTGTTCTGCTTGTATAGAACTGTTCTGCTTGTATAGAACTGTTCTGCTTGTATAGAACTGTTCTGCTTGTATAGAACTGTTCTGCTTGTATGGAAATGTTCTGCTTGTATGGAACTGTTCTGCTTGTATAGAACTGTTCTGCTTGTGTGGAACTGTTCTGCTTGTATGGAACTGTTCTGCTTGTATAGAACTGTTCTGCTTGTATGGAAATGTTCTGCTTGTATGGAACTGTTCTGCTTGTATAAAACTGTTCTGCTTGTATGGAACTGTTCTGCTTGTATGGAACTGTTCTGCTTGTATGGAACTGTTCTGCTTGTATGGAACTGTTCTGCTTGTATGGAACGGTTCTGCTTGTATAGAACTGTTCTGCTTGTATAGAACTGTTCTGCTTGTATAGAACTGTTCTGCTTGTATGGAACTGTTCTGCTTGTATAGAACTGTTCTGCTTGTATAGAACTGTTCTGCTTGTATGGAAATGTTCTGCTTGTATGGAACTGTTCTGCTTGTATAGAACTGTTCTGCTTGTATGGAACTGTTCTGCTTGTATAGAACTGTTCTGCTTGTATAGAACTGTTCTGCTTGTATAGAACTGTTCTGCTTGTATAGAACTGTTCTGCTTGTATGGAAATGTTCTGCTTGTATGGAACTGTTCTGCTTGTATAGAACTGTTCTGCTTGTGTGGAACTGTTCTGCTTGTATGGAACTGTTCTGCTTGTATAGAACTGTTCTGCTTGTGTGGAACTGTTCTGCTTGTATGGAACTGTTCTGCTTGTATGAACTGTTCTGCTTGTATGGAAATGTTCTGCTTGTATGGAAATGTTCTGCTTGTATGGAACTGTTCTGCTTGTATAGAACTGTTCTGCTTGTATGGAACTGTTCTGCTTGTATAGAACTGTTCTGCTTGTATGAACTGTTCTGCTTGTATAGAACTGTTCTGCTTGTGTGGAACTGTTCTGCTTGTATGGAACTGTTCTGCTTGTATAGAACTGTTCTGCTTGTATAGAACTGTTCTGCTTGTATGAACTGTTCTGCTTGTATAGAACTGTTCTGCTTGTATGGAACTGTTCTGCTTGTATAGAACTGTTCTGCTTGTATTGAACTGTTCTGCTTGTATAGAACTGTTCTGCTTGTATAGAACTGTTCTGCTTGTATGGAACTGTTCCGCTTGTATTGAACTGTTCTGCTTGTATAGAACTGTTCTGCTTGTATAGAACTGTTCTGCTTGTATAGAACTGTTATGCTTGTATAGAACTGTTCTGCTTGTATGGAACTGTTCTGCTTGTATAGAACTGTTCTGCTTGTATGAACTGTTCTGCTTGTATAGAACTGTTCTAACTGTTCTAACTGTCCTGGCTCTGAAGGAAGTGCAGCTTTTAAAGAAGTGCTCTCTCTCTTTCACTGTGGCTCTCCTCGCTCAGTTGAGTTGAAGCGTGGAGTGACCTCCTCGGAGGGACGCCTAACTTTAGTAACATTCAATCCCATTTACATTGTTGTTTGTATTTGGTTTATTTGTTTTTGTTTTGTTTTCACCACCATTTGATTTAACACGGACATGTTTTAATGTTTTTATTGTTGGTCCGGTGCTGTGGACCTGAGGCGGCGACCCAATCCCTGGTGGTGGCGTTTTCTTCACGAGCCGTTTTGTTTGTGTGCGGGTGGTTAGTTTATTAATCCTTCCCCTTTTCCTTTGGTTCTCGTCCCCGGGGGAAGTCCCAGCTTGGTCCCTGTGTTGATCTTGTCTGAAGTGTTTTATTTCATATGTTAATTTGTGTTCTGTTTGTTTGTTTCATTTTGCTTTTTGTTGGTTTATGCCTTCGAATTTAATAAAGTTATTTTCTATGAGTAAAACACGTCTCTTGCCTGTGATGTACACGAAATAGTTTAGTTATTTCCTGGAGGTGAAATTCCCCAGGTGGCGTTGTTGCATCCCTCATTATCCTCACTTTCCCTCATGCTACAAGTTCAAACCAGGTCTTTTCATATATATATAGATATAAAGATATCTATATATATATCTAGTGAGAAAGTTCCTTTTGCATCCAGCTGTTAGTTTTCACACTGATGGTTTTATCTTCCCTGCACATTGTATTTTCAGCCACTGGATGGCGCTCTGTTGTGTTCCTCTCTGTGGATGTGTGAGCAGCTCACTGTGCTTCAGTGGCTGTTTGCATGTGATGCATGTGATGCATGTTTATTCTCACTGGATGATGTTGAAGTGGTTTTTCCTGCTCAGTTCTTAGATCATGCAACGTCTGTGTGTCGTCTTTTGTTTCATTGTATTTTAATTACAGATGTAAATTGAAAACTTGAAACCTGATTGTTAGAAACATTGTGGTGAAATAAACACAGTTACAGTGTTGAACTCTTCTGGTTATTGCTCCACACACGTCTCTTAAACGCGTCGTCTCTGTCGTGGTTCTGTTGACTCACGAGATGAAGAAATCGGACTTTGAGTGCAGGACGAGCTTCATCTGGAAAGAACTGAAAAGTGGAAACATCTGGTTAAGGATCTCCAGCCTGAAGCTTTCTGTACATAAAGACCATCAGTGACTGTATATAAAGACCATCAGTGACTGTATATAAAGACCATCAGTGACTGTATATAAAGACCATCAGTGACTGTATATAAAGACCATCAGTGACTGTATAAAAGATCATGACTGTATATAAGACCATCAGTGACTGTATATAAAGATGATCAGTGACTGTATATAAAGACCATCAGTGACTGTATATAAAGAGGATCAGTGACTGTATATAAAGAGGATCAGTGACTGTATATAAAGATGATCAGTGACTGTATATAAAGACCATCAGTGACTGTATATGAAGATGATCAGTGACTGTATATAAAGAGGATCAGTGACTGTATATAAAGACCATCAGTGACTGTATATAAAGATGATCACTGACTGTATATAAAGACCATCAGTGACTGTATATAAAGAGGATCAGTGACTGTATATAAAGACCATCAGTGACTGTATATAAAGATGATCAGTGACTGTATATAAAGACCGTCAGTGACTGTATATAAAGATGATCAGTGACTGTATATAAAGACCATCAGTGACTGTATATAAAGACCATCAGTGACTGTATATAAAGATGATCAGTGACTGTATATAAAGACCATCAGTGACTGTATATAAAGAGGATCAGTGACTATATATAAAGACCATCAGTGACTGTATGTAAAGACCATCAGTGACTGTATATAAAGACCATTGATTTCATATAAAGACAGTTTTATTTGACTGTGGTGTGTTTTTAAAAGGTTCTGCAGAGACGGACTGTGGAGATAAAACTAAACCAGGAGAAGATCTTAAGGGTCTCATGGCCGAAGGAAAGAAAAAGGTCGAATTTAGTGAAGAAGAAATAAAAAACTGTATTAATCAAATGGGAAAACTGAACAGAGAGAAGAACAGGAAGAAGAAATTAAAGGACTGGAAAAACACCTGGCAGAGAACAAAGCACTGATTAAAAACCTGGTGGAGAAGATCTCAGTGAATGAAGAAGAATCTAATCTAAGAATTGAGAGAACTAAGATGAAATCAATCATAACGAAGCTGTGGAGAAACAAAATGACAAATGTGATGAACTTTTAATGAAAACAATTCATCTTTTAAAAGAACGAGCAGAGAAATCCTGAGAACATGAAGCAACAGAGCAAGAAAACACAGTGAATGAATATCAATCAATATAATCCTTTTCTGAGGAATGTATATGCATATACTGTATATAGCTGCTATATCTACATCATTGTATGTCTGTAAATTACACACATATATATATACATTTTAAAAGACTTATACAAGAAAATGTATAATGTACATTTCAGGATTTAAAACATTTAAAATGCATTATATTATAGATTATTTCACACAAAGTGTAAACAGCTGCTTCTGTACATTTGATCAATATTTGGTGATTTATAATCCACATTTAAATTTGATCTCATCAGTTGATTTATTGTATATTTGTCTCATGTTATTTCAGCTTGTTGGATTAAATGCAAATATAAAAGTGGTTTGTTAGATCAGGAGAAATCCAGATTTGAAACCTGATGTGTTTCTCTTCTGCAGACATTTTATATCTGAGCTTTTAAGTAAATTCATAAAGATATTAAATATAAAAGGAATTGGTGGCTGATGTCCCTGTTCTGTGGTTTTATTTTGATATATTTCTTCTGGTTCAGGCGCTACATGGATTCAAGATTTTACATTTTAAACAATGTTTTATCTTTCACATCCTGTAAACACGATTAAAATTCTGAGATAATTTTGAGTGTAATTTGTTTATTGTGTATATATTTTAGTTATGAATTTGAGAGCAAAATTCAGTGTGGGGGATTTAGTGACACCCAGTGGTAAAGTGGCAGATTGCAACCCATTGAGAATCCTCCTTGACATAACTAAATGATTACTGAAATATATTTTGTATTGCATTAGTATTTCAAACTGATACTAATGAGTATGTTCCAATAACATCCTGTGAAGTAACATCTTGTTTTTGTGTTGTGACTCCAGAGGGATGATTAAACAAATCGTACATTTAAAATCAGTGTATTCTAAGTATGTGAATGTATCGTGGTGTAAATAAATTCTATCATCATTAACTTAACGTGTTTGACAGGATTCAAATGAGTTGCAAACAAAGGCGGCTGTTTATTCACAGTCGGGAAGCATCAGTGGACGAACCAGTTTTTGTTTCTTGAGTTCAGTCTCAGTCTGGTGTCAAATGAGTCCCTGCAGTGACCGGAGTCAAAGCATCAGTCTGTCCACTGTATTCTCTCTGGGCTAATGGTGGATTAGCTAAAATCGTCACTGCAACAGGTGTATGATAATGTGCTAAATATGCACTTTGGGATTTCATTGTGAAAATTGTCGTTTCTAAGTCCGATCACAACGTTTCAATGTTTCCAATGTAATAAACTGACACTAGAGAGGAGGTATCAATCGCTGTTTAAAGAACTGTTCTGAAGTTATAAAAACAACTTGATATAATAAACATGTTAAACTGACCCAGATCAGCTCATTCACTGCTTTGTTGCTTCATGATTTGTATGGAAACTTATATATAAACCACACGTGAACAGTAATGAAGAAGAATTTATCTGATGAAAAAACATGAACCATAAAATCTGTTATGTTATAATATAAAATCTGTGGAGCAACAACAAAGGACAAGAGAACACAACATTACAAACACACACCTGTAGTATTCAACACAATGTAATGTAATATAAAGAAGTGTAGTATGATATAATAATAATATAATAATAATAATGTAATCAAACATTAGAAACACACACCTGTACTATTCAACATAATATTATACAATATGATATAATAATAATAATGTATTAGAACACAACATTGGAAACACACACGTGGATGAAGTCCTCATTCTGATTGGCTGTCCTGTCTCCATCCTGGTAGTTTTCCGGCCCGATGGAGGAACAGCAGCAGCAGACTGCCGGGCAGTCAAGAGGGGAGGTCCCTGTTTGTGTGTAGAGCAGCACACTGCAAACCAGACCACCTGCAAACCTCAGAAACAACACCCCCATTATCATGAGGATGCTGTGGAGCGCCCTCTGCTTCCCGCCCACCTCCCCGGGCCGTGGACGAATCAGAACGTAGAGAACAGAGAGGCTGCAGAACAACATGGAGATTTAAAAAATGATCATTTGACACACGGCTGGTATCAGAATCAGAATCAGAATCAGAATCAGAAGTGTTTATTGCCAAGTAGGTTTACACCTACCTGGAATTTGCCTTGGCATGGCATAAGGTGCAATGAACATAAAAACATAAAAACACGATAAGTACTTAAACAGATATGAAATAAAAAGATATAAAAAGTAAAATGCAAAATGCAAAAACGCAAAATGCAAAAACAGGAGTGCAATGTAACTGTAAAAGTGCAATATGCAATGTGCAATGTGCAATGTGATATAATGTGTGTTAATGTAACACAGACTAGAGGCGTGGGGGCGGGATAAGAGTCCAAGTCAGGTGGGGGTCCCGGGCCTTGTTGATAAGGCCAACTGCGGCCGGGAAGAAGCTGGTCTTGTGGCGTGAGGTTTTGGTCCTGATGGACCGCAGCCTCCTGCCGGAGGGAAGCACCTCGAACAGTTTTTGACCCGGGTGGGAAGGATCGGCCACAATCTTACCTGCACGCCTCAGGGTCCTAGAGGCGAACAGGTCCTGTAGAGATGGCAGATTGCAGCCAATCACCTTCTCAGCAGAACGGATGATACGCTGCAGTCTGCCTTTGTCATTGGTAGTGGCAGCAGCGTACCAGATGGTGATGGAGGAGGTGAGGATGGACTCGATGATGCAGGTGTAGAAGTGCACCATCATTGTCTTTGGCAGGTTGAACTTCTTCAGCTGCCGCAGGAAGTACATCCTCTGTTGAGCTCTTTTGGTGAGGGAGCTGATGTTCAGCTCCCACTTGAGGTCCTGGGAGATGATGGTGCCCAGGAAGCGGAAGGACTCCGCAGTGTCGACTGGGGAGTCTCTCAGGGTGATGGGGGGGGGGGGGCTGGGTTCCTTCTAAAATCTACAACCATCTCCACTGTTTTCAGAGCATTGAGCTCCAGGTTGTTCAGACCACACCAGGTCACCAGATGGTCAATCTCCCACCTGTAGGCGGACTCATCCCCACCAGAGATGAGCCCAATGAGGGTGGTGTCGTCCGCGAACTTAAGGAGTTTGACGGACTGATGACTGGAGGTGCAGCTGTTGGTATACAGGGAGAAGAGTAGAGGGGAAAGAACACAGCCTTGAGGGGAACCGGTGCTTATGGTCCTGGAATCAGAGACATGCTTCCCCAGCCTCACGTGTTGCCTCCTGTCAGACAGGAAGTCTGTGATCCACCTGCAGGTGGAGTCGGGCACACTCAGCTGGGAGAGCTTGTCCTGTAGCAGAGCCGGGATGATGGTGTTGAAGGCAGAGCTGAAGTCCACAAACAGGATCCTGGCGTAGGTTCCTGGGGAGTCCAGGTGCTGGAGGATGAAGTGAAGGGCCATGTTTACTGCATCGTCTACAGACCTGTTGGCTCTGTAGGCAAACTGCAGGGGGTCCAGGAGAGGGTCAGTGATGGCTTTGAGGTGGAGCAGCACAAGGCGCTCAAATGCCTTCATCACCACAGAGGTCAGGGCGACGGGTCTGTAGTCGTTGAGTCCAGTGATCTTTGTTTTTTTGGGGACAGGGATGATGGTGGAGGTCTTGAAGCAGACTGGTACGTGGCA
>CM031692.1:14949352-15054352 GCA_006182925.3 Reinhardtius hippoglossoides
CAGCTTCACTCTTCAGCTGCAGCTGGTTGTGACAGTTGAAGCTGACTCTCAGTCAGTTCTTCTCTCAGGAGATGGAACCCACTCAGCAGCTAAATGTGATTTAGTGATGTATAGATATAAAAAGTCTAGTAATTTGAATCTAATTTTATCTTAACTAAAAACTCAAGATAGCACGACATTCACATT
Organism: Reinhardtius hippoglossoides; assembly: GCA_006182925.3. Classification (NCBI taxonomy): domain Eukaryota; kingdom Metazoa; phylum Chordata; class Actinopteri; order Pleuronectiformes; family Pleuronectidae; genus Reinhardtius; species Reinhardtius hippoglossoides. The sequence goes on from CM031692.1 coordinate 14,949,539, forward strand.
CTCAGCTCAAATGTTTGCAGACCTCAGAATTTCTACAGACACAAGCTCACGACCTTGTGTCTCAACAGAATCGTCCTCTGGTTCGTGGAATTACTTAAACTCAAGCTAAATAAATTCATCATGAATGACCCCAACACCTTCTACCTGTTCAATGGGATAAAGAAAAGGACGTCTGAAGTGAATGATACGCCTGACATCCTGGGGTATAACCTGAAGGGGGACGAGAAAGGGAAGTCGGCCGACGAGCTGCTACAACAAGCTTTGAAGAAGGTGTGGAAGCATCATGTGTTCTTTCATATACAGTAAATACCAAAGTATGAGATGACAGATTGTCTAACATATGTATTTTTACATTTTGTCTTAATTGATGCATTCCTCTAAATCTCAACCATTTGGAGAGTTCCATCGGTGACTACGTTTACAGAGACGACTATATTCCGATGGTTGACTTTATTCTGGGCGAAACATTTCATTCGATTATGATGTTTACATAAGTGGCTAATAGAATATTCAGTTACAGAGCATAGCCTCATTATGACTCATGTCAACATTACCTCCTATTAGGGATCGAACCTAAGAAATGCGTCGTCAAGCAGTTGGTAAGTGTCGTTAGTAGATGATGCAAACTCCTGTGAAAACTCCTACAGGACGTTATATTATGATTAATACGTATATATGTTGACATAATAAGGTCAGAATACTTCACGTTTCAATTTGATTATTGTTTCTTCCAAGTTTGACCTTACTTGGTTTAAGGTAATCAGAAAATACATGTCGCCCAGATTTGGCCCACGCTGCCCTTATTTGTTTTGGGACATTTGGGCCACATTTGCTATTTCAAATAGTTTTAGACGTCTGAGTTTTATACATAAACATTAAATTAAACATTTACAGTATTTATTTCAAGTATACACATGAATATAAAACACATTTTCTCTTCTCGTTTGATGGTTATGTGACTTAAATGTGTACCTGTCGTTGTAATTGATCTTTTTTGTAGGTGTATGACTATGTGGAGAATCATAGCTGTTCTGAAGCTCTTAAGAAGTACGACCACTACACTGTGATGGTAAAGCACAATGTGATTTCATGTAAATTAACAAAGTTAGAAACACAACATTGTGTGAATTATGTTCCTTCAGCACAAATTGGTCTGACAAATGTAATAAAACAAATATTCAGGTGTTCAGTTTTTGAAAAACGGTTGATTAGCTGGGTAATTATGAAAAATACACCTCGTCAGTCGTCTGGTAGATAGTCTGACACGCCCCCTAACAAAGCCTGGTAAAGCGAGAGCAGGAGCCGACATTTCCTTCATGAGCTGGAATCGGTCGACCAATCACAAAGAGGGTACCAGCTGCCTGGGCTTTATCGGGGGGGGGGGGGGGTCTTAAAGAGACAGAAGCTAAAACCTAGTGTTTGAGACAGAGGCTGAAAAGAGGAGCTGCAGCAGTGGACAGTCTGAGGAAAGTTTTCTGAACATTAGAGCATGAAAACATTTTACAGTCATGACTCTCATTAAAATGAACAACCTGAATATGAACAGAATATGTCTCCTTTAAGATGAATGTTTCCTTTTTCACAGGAATATCTGAAAACGGAAGGTAATTTGAGCCCAGAAGCCGTGAGGATGATCGGAGACTTGCTCAACGAACAGAGCATCATGTACACGGCGCTGACTGAGATGATCTACGACCAGACTGATATCAGTGACAACAACACGTAAGAACTGAATTACCACAGTAGTGAAATAAACACAGCAAATAAATATTTAAAAGTCATTCTGTTTACCTGAAATATTCACTTCTTTGCAGATGACACACAATTCTTTTACATTTTTATGCCTCAGTGGCCGGAAACATTATGTTTTCGGGTTGTCCGTTCATCTGTCCCATTCCTGTGAACACGATATCTCGATCGAGCCTTGAGGGAATTTCCTCAAATTTGGTACAAATATTCCTTTGGACTTAAGGATGAACTGATTAGATTTTGGTGGTCAAAGGTCAAAGGTCAAGGTCACAGTGGCTTCACAAAGAATGTCTGTTTTTCTTGAACGTGATATCTTAAGACTGCTTGAAGGAATTTCTTCAACTTTTATCAGTTGTCAGTTGTACACGATCCTTAGCTTTAAATTGCTTGCTGCTAAAATACAAACAAGAAATGTTTTTTTCCTTTTCTGTGAAGGTACTTTGAAATAACTGGTGGGTCGGACCTTCTCCCAGAAGCCTTTCTCAGTGTACTTAATGCCACGATACACCTGAGCTCCAAGGTGAAGCGTATCAGTCAGTCAGATACAGGTGTCGTCATATCGTACCAGAAAGACCAGGAGTCCTCTCTGACAGACCTTGAGGCTGACGTCGTCCTGCTAACCACCACAACCAAAGCAGCCCTGTTCATTGACTTTGAGCCACCTCTCCCCATTAAAAAGATGGAGGCCCTGAGGGCGGTCCACTATGACAGCTCCACAAAAATCGTCCTTACCTTCAGTGAGAAGTTCTGGGAGAAGGACGGCATCAATGGAGGGAAGAGCATCACCGACAGGCCCTCTCGTTTTATCTACTATCCCAGCCACAGTTTCACAAACAAGAAGATCGGCGTCCTCCTGGCTTCCTACACCTGGGGTGACGAGTCGCTTCTGTTCCTGGGAGCGAGTGACGAAGACCTGAAAGATCTGGTTCTGAGAGATTTAGCTGCGATCCACGGCGAGGACGTCCGGTCTCTCTGCACAGGGGTGGTGGTGAAGAAGTGGAGCTTGGATCCCTACAGCCTGGGCGCCTTCGCTCTCTTCACACCCTACCAACATCTGGAGTACTCTAAGGAGCTCTTTAAACATGAAGGCAGGCTGCACTTTGCTGGTGAACACACAGGCTTCCCTCACGCCTGGATCGAGACGTCTATGAAAACTGCAATCAGAGCTGCGATCAACATCAACAAGGCGGTGCTCGATGTCTCCACCCGAACAAGAGACGAATTCTGAGCCGTTACATCTGAATAAATCTGTATCATTGTGGTGAAAAGAAAAAGCCAAAGACCGGTGCACCCAATGATTACTTTTTATTGTTGATCCATCCACAGATTTTCACAAATTGTGTCAAAAATAGTAGAAAATGCTCATCACAACTTTGAAAAACATTACTTTAGTTTGTTTGTGTTTGCTTTTACTCACGTGTGATCAGTTACAAAGCTTTGTGTGTTGGCTCTATCAGGATGTTTAAAGATACAGAACTATTAAATACATTTATTGAGTTTTAAACTAAATTATATGACTGTTCTTTGATTTTCAAACAAATTTTATGTAAACAACATGGAAACCACCCACTTGAAACACCTTGGCAACCACCTAGCAACCACTTTTAACACCCTAGCAACCACAAGGACTACATAGTACAATTGAAAGTGGCCTAAAACATTCAGATAAATCCTCTAAATAACAATCTGCCTATTGAAGTAGATAGAAGTCATATCTGTCGAGACAAAAACAACTACTTCAAACTACGATAAAACATCTGTCAAACCTAAACTTAGCTAACCTTATTATCGGCTCTGCCTACAACATGCTAACTTCCCTGCCCTGTGCAGAAACAGCAGAGGCAGAACCAGACTGCTGGGCAGAGTCAACCAGAGTCCAGAATCCAGCAACACACACAAATCTCTACGCAGCAACACCATATTTGCTAAGGTGAACGACATGAAAAATCCAACAAATCTGGACAACAGTGCTCCAAATATAGCCATGATGATGCGGAAAGCTCTCTGCTTTGATTGGTCAACCCCATCCCTGCCTCCACCCACCTCCCCAGGCCTGGGGCGAATCAGAACATGGAGAACAGAAAGATTGCAGAATAACACCAAGATTATGGAAAAGCCCAGGATGCAGAGAAACAAGACCGTTGGAACACTATGGCAGCAAATGGCTCTTACAGCAATCCATAGTGAGCACAGCAGCCAAACACAACCAATGCTAATTATTCTGATCTTGGTTTCCTTCAGGCGCAAGTAGGTGATGGGGTGAACTATAGCCAGGTAGTGCTCCAGACAGACAAGGCAGTGAAATAAGCTCTGTCCAGGGAAGACAAAATAGAATGCTAGAGTCCCCAACCTCAGCATCTTACTAGAGTCTGTGTAGATTCCATAACTGTAGAAGACTAACCCGAAGAGACCAACAAGCTCCATCGCGACCATGTTGTAGGTGAAGAGGTCAGATTGACTTGTTGATCTTCCTCCCTGAACGGAGCGCTGACACCTCCATTGCTGGACCCCCGTGTAGAGAACCAGGATGTAGAGAGGGAGGAGGAGGAGGATGTTGGCGGAGGTGAAGCACATGAATGGGACATTGCCTGTGTAGGCAAATTGACAAAAAATGTTGAGAGGATGTAGGGAGGAGTTGGAGGAGTTGGAGGAGTTGGAGGAGGAGACGGGAGCAGCGCCAAAGGTAACTTTGAGAGAAGAGATGAGCGTCATGGCCTGTGAAGGAAGACAAGAGGATGGGACGTGGAGAAAGAGGAAAGCCGTACTTTTACACACCTTTACACAAATCATGAGAATAATAAAAAATGAGCAAAATACAGAAATCATTATTTTGTTGAATTAGCGTTTGCTGGTGAAGTTTTCCCCAAAACACCTATTGTTTCTGTTGAAATCATCAAATGAGCTTTGACACTGTGATTCGCTGCCGACCGAAAAACTGTTCATTTTACAATGTTGTAGCTCATGTTCAAATATTATATTATATATTATATTATATTATTATATGAACATTTTCTCAATCTCTTGACAGTGAAGTTAAATAGTTTTGTGTCTCGCACATCTGCAGTTGTGTTACTGACTCGTGATTGTTTGAGCGCTTGTATCAGCGGGACCCCTCCCCCGATCGATTCTGCCCTGGCTCTAAATGACATGTGAAACAGCAGCGTATCGTTCCGAAGATATTTATTAATATTTACTACTATTGGTATTTCTGGAAAGTGGGAGGAAGTAGATCTTTATATACAGTCTCTGATGTAACTACATAAATAACCTTGAATGATTCAGTGTGATAGCTTCAGACTGAATCCAGCAGATTAGGTCAAACGCATTTGTTAGATATAAATAATAATAAATAATATGAAAATAATGATCAGCGAACAGAATCCAGTTATCTTCATGGTATGAACATCTGCAATCACACTTCTAACACAACAACTGGACACTTAACACACGACTCAATCTTTGGTAAATAAGACCAGTTATTTACATACTATCTTTAGACTAGTAGGAGTAGTTGTAATGTATTAAATATAAAAGAGGCAAACCTGATGGATCGTATTTCCTTGTGATTTATTTCCCTAACCTGCGGCACACTGTCAGACACAGGTGTCCTGTCCAGACACACCTTGATGATAGAAGTGGTTCTTGTGTACGTGTGGAAAATAAACACGACTTTGCCTTTTTTGCATGTGGGAAGACCAGTAATGATCATGTGATAGACCCTGGTCTTCTTCACTCATTCCCATTTGAATGTGGCGTGGAGGGGGGGGGGGGGGGGGCAGCTTGTCAACACATGAACAATGATACGTCCACAAAGCTCACTGATGGGCTCTCGTTAAGGAAGTGACGCTTTATTTCCATGTTGAGTGTTTGTGAATATTGAAGAGATCGTCCATAACAGTGAACAGACATGACAGATAGTAAATACAGAGACAGGGAGAGCAGGCAAAGTGAGGCTGTAGCAGACTGAACGCTGCTTTAAGACCTGTTTTCTAAAATACTACACGTCCATTTGAGGAGAAGAGTCAAACTGGACGTACAATGTTTTTCATGTCACGGTCCAAACCGACAACGACACACATAAGTCACACTTAAACACTTATAATGATAAATTGCATGTTTTGTTGTATTGATTGTTTCTTGAACATTTTCCAAATGGTGACAAGTTCCCTCAAATGGACGAGTAATCTGCAAATTAGCAATTTATTTGATCCTTTTTTATTAATGATCCGAATTACTCTCAAACTTTCAAACAACATTCATATACTTCTACGACTGAATATCCAGCAAAACCCAGATTACCATAAATAATTTTTAAAAACTTTCGGATTTCGAAACTCAAGAATCTGTTGAGCAAAAAAAGACTTTGTCCCCTTAAATAAAGTTATTCAATGTAATGACAATTGTTAAATATGCACATGTCACAGTTTCTAAGCCATTTTGTTTAAGTTAGCTGAGACACTAAGTACGAGCCTTGTTAGCATTCAGCATTACACGTTAGCTTGTATCTAGCTGCATACTTTCTTACAAAATTAACCTCGTGACCTCATCAGCAATAGCAGCAGCTCTGTGTTTTTTAATTTGGTCAATGAAATGTATTTTTAGCCACCGCAACTTATTAGCTTTGTGCTAAGAATGCTAACCTAACCCTAACCCGCAACGTGACAACTTCCTTTTGACAAAAAATAGAAGTAAAACTTTTCACACTGATTTGTCGACAAACAACAACAACAAAAAAGGAGCAAATGCCAACAATCATATATGATTCAACATAACAGATTAAATATGTATAAAAGCAAAAGATATAATGGGCACTTAAGAACTTCAATGCACATGGTGAAACACAATCAGATGGCAAGATAGAAAGATTCAAATACCTAATAAGACGAACAATAAACAAATCAATACAAATGCCTCTGATCTTTTGTGAACAAAGAGTATTCACATTATTGATTATTCTTTTTGTCTTATGTACTGCTTCAATAAAGCCTGTAAACAATTGACCACAAGGTGTTCCTCTGCCACGAGCATCTGTTAGTTCAACAAAGACATTCGTCACTTTTCACTTTTCGTCAGTCTTTTCAGTCTTTTCAGTATTTTCAGTCTTTTCAGTCTTTTCAGTATTTTCAGTCTTTTCAGTCTTTTCAGTCTTTTCAGTCTTTTCAGTCTTTTCAGTATTTTCAGTATTTTCAGTCTTTTCCGTGTTGTCGGTCAAACTGTCGAGCTGTGAGTAACTTAAATGCTTTTCTTGAAGATTCAATAATTGACATAAATGCTTTGCACTATTATGATGTAGCATTTTCCAAAAGTAACGAGTAAATGCAATCGTCCTTTACTGTAGTTAACATTACTGTAAATCGGCTTAGGTGAGGGTGAGCTGTTGGTGTCGTCAGTCACATAAAGGCATGCTTCTAGAACACTGAGGGACTTTTTTTATGCTGATGACGGACCATGTGGAATTGTACAAGCAGGCAACAGCACAATTCTTAATGCATTCTAGAGTCATGGGGGGGGGGGGGGTCTCTCTCCCCCAGCGAGCAGAAATGAGTGTGTAAAACTGTTGCTGATTACAAATATGCAGATTACTTTTACATTTTACATGATATTTTTAAATGAATTCTCACAAATATATAGGATAGATTTATAGATTTTTTTTTCCCCCCCTTCTTCCTTGTGACAGATTTCTAAGGAAAAATATAATAACACTCAAAGCAAGCAAAGATAGACAATGGTGCTTGTCAATCAACCCATTCAAACAATCAAAGTCAGAGTCAAGCAATCATTTCTAATTAGGAATCTATTGCCTACGACTTGTAAATAATTCTAGCATATGGCAAAAAAAAACCATTCCATATTCAGACAATCCTAATGTACAAACAAGGAGCAGCAGATATTAAAAGTGGCCCATGTCTTAGTCTACTAATGATTTCTTCATGACTATCTCAGAGGGAGAACATTTTAATTCTATAATACAGTGAAAGTCAAAGGAAATTCTTCTGGCTGCCCTTTAACCAATTAACCTGGGAATTTCACAGAACAACTATGATCCACTTCTGAAGAAACTGTTTAAAATTCCATAAGCGCTTTGATCAAATGTATCCTAACAAGCTCGAGGGCTGCATCCATACTAATACATTTTGTTTAAAAAACATGTTTAAATAAAAGGTTCTCCATCCTAGTTTTAGCTCCGCAACAGAAATAATCTCTGACCACCTGAAAACACACATCACATGACCTTTCACATCCACTGGTCATGTGGTGTAAACAGGAAGTAGATGTCTCCTCTGCAGCTGGTTGCCTAGTAACAGAAACTCCTCTGAAGGAGGAACAGTGATGGTGAAGAGTCAGAGCAGGGATTTCTTTTCTCTGAGCGACGACGAGGTGGAACCGTTACTGACAGGAAGTGTTAGAAACAGGAACTGTTACGGACAGGAAGTGTTAGAAACGCTTAGTAGTCATGTGACTGATAAGAACCAACCAGGAAGAGAACGTGGGCGTCTGCGTCATCGTTTACAAAAGTCTCAGTTTCTGTTCGTCCGGACTAAAACACAACCAAAGAGTTTTCAACCTAAATCGAGACCGTCAGCTTTTACAATCTTCTACGTGTTAGGCTCTCGAAAACTCCTGAGTAATGCGGACGCCAGACGTAGCCATAGCAACAATGCTAAGTTGTAAAACTAAAACGTAGTCATGTGGATGTAGCCTAGGAGTAAGTTGGTATTTGGTCAAATTAGCCTCAAAATGTTAGAGTTGATGTCATTGATGTACAAATGCAAATAACTGTACAATAGATGCAGGTGAAATATATGATGTAACCCCCAAACCAAGACATGGACCCCTTTTAGTTCACTGGCCATTATTTTAACTTGTAGATACAATACGAGAAAGTCAAACAAGAGAAAACTGTTGGTTCTCCTTCCTGTTCTCTATAAATCCGCATCCTTCGGTCATTCATGCCTCTGATACATTTGCGATCCCTTTTTCCATCCTTACGGTTTCCAAGGATGTTTTTATCCTCCACTCTTGCCGTCTTTATGTTTTGAAAGCCTTTATTGATTCAGCCGTCCTTTGACCTACTCATGCCAACCTGGGAGAAAGGGGGACTTGTAGAATTTGACATCATTAATCCATCTTTGCATCACAGTTTTTACTCCGTATGCCTTGCAGCCCTCATGCATCCCATTCAGTGATGTCTCTCAAATTTGCATAAGGCAGAACATTGTTATCTTCCTCTTCATCTGCCACGTCCCACTCTTTAGACTTTTAAAGGGGTGTAGTTCAAAGATCAGTGTTGGTGCCTCCGGTCCCTGCAATCCACATCTCCATTTCTCTGATCACTTCATCAAAAGGATCCAATACTTGCTTTTATTTTCATTGAACTCTTGTGATGTTGTGATGGCTCGGCTAATCCTCTTCCTCTGTTTCTCCTGGCTTCTACCAATCCCTCCTTCCTTCGTTACATTCAGCAAAAGAGGTTCATGCAATAATTCCTGGAGTTTGACATCGTGGATGGAATCTCTCCTCTTCAACAGCTGCTCCTCCCGACCATCTCTCCTGCCTTCACCTCTCTTGTCATCATTGTAGGTAGCGGTAGACTTTGAAGCAGTGGTTGCCGGAGTCGGCCACGACCACATGTCCGTCTGAGGTGAGAGCCAGACCTTGGGGTCCATACAGAGGGTCTGCCGATGTGTTGATGTAGGAGAGGAAGGAACCACTGCCGTCAAACACCTACAAATGTTGGAGCAGATAGAAAATGATTACAGTAGTTCTTCTTCTTACCCTTAAATATTGTCAAGCAATGTGCAGCTCTGTTGTACCTGTATTCTGCTGTTGCCCCAGTCCGCGACAATGATGTTCCCATTAACATCCACAGCTACACCAGTGGGAGCGTTGAACTGACCATTCCCTTCACCATTTGAGCCAAATTTCAACACCAGCTCTCCCTCAGGGGTGAAAACCTGACGGGGTCAGAGAAAGACAAGGACTATCAGAATCCTTATTTATGTGTCCTGTAAAATCTGCAATGTTTAGTCACTACCTTGACAGAGTGGTTGTGGAAGTCGGTCACAATGATTTCATTGTTCTTGTTCACTGCTGCAAAGTGTGGACCTTCAGGAAAGGAGAAGAGAAACAGCAGATTGTCTTTCAGCAATTCCACTTCAGTTACTTTCATCACTGACACTTCAGCAGATACTTGAATTATTTCCACTGTTAACACCTCAAGTGATTTTAACTAAAACTTCAGCTGCTGTCCGAGCTCCCACACTCCACGCCACCGTTACTGCCCTGTTTACACTTCACTTGCTTTCAGGGGACACTTGACTTTGCACTCAAGCTACATCCATACTACATATATTATACTTTTCTTTTTTGGAAAACTAAAGCAATCATGGTCCTCATGAGAGTTTTCACCCTGTATCAGTTATTATCCTTGTCCAGACTAACAGATTATCTACTCTGCAGTTGGTTGCTTAGTAACAGAAAATACTATGAACGAGGAAGAGCGATGGTCTAAAGGTAAGAGCAATGATTGTTAGCAACTCTGTCCAAATGTTCACGTGACGTATTGTGTGATTCAAATTAATCAGAAAAAGTACAAACATGGAAGTCTTCTTCTTGTGGTGTGTTTTTTGACTGTGTCCCTGATTAAATCACTACCTGCAAACTGCTTGTCACCATTGCCTCGACTACCAAACTTGGTGATGAGCTTGCCCGTCAACTGGAAGATGAAGACAGTGCACGCCTTGTTGTCCACCACGATCACATGACCATTCTGGTCCACAGACACGCCCTTTGGCCCCATAAGTCTGCCCGAGCCCAGCTTCGCCTGGCGGAAAGCAAACAGAACCAGTGAGGACGAGGAATCATTCAACCAAATGTACAACACGCTAGTTTGAACAACTCAGAAAAGAATCCTCTAAAGATAAAATACAGTTCATATTTCCACTCTGACACTTATTACCCCTTCCTCTACACACATACCTTGAACTTGCCCTCGCAGGAAAAGATGCTGACCCACTTGTTGTCATAGTCGGCAATAATGATGTCACCACTGGGGTGCACGGCCACGCCTGTGGGGCGCTGCAGTTGCCCTGGTGACCGTCCCCTCATCCCAAAACGACTCTTGAATTCCCCCTCGTTGGAGAAAATCTGGAGTAGGGACACACTTGTGAGGACCCTCGTGGACAGAATACCTTTGCTCAATTTAACCTAAACGATAAACTCAAGACTGAGCCCTCAGGGAGAAAATGTGAACCCTGGACATCTTGTAATTTACCTGGACACACTGATTGTTGCTGTCTGCGATCAGTATCCTGCCGCTGGATGAGGTTGCCACTCCTTGAAGGTTGGTGAACTCTCCCTTGTTCCTCCCCTTTGTTCCTGAAGAGAAGAAGCATGAAACTGATGTGAAGTAATACTCATGGTCAAACTGCTGAGGCTTTAATTCCAGCCAGGCCTTGACATCTTGTTTAGAAGGCCCACTGCTCACACAGGTCATTTTTAGGTTTGACGTTTTTGTATTGTTCTATATTGTTGGCAAAATACAGGCTATTTTCTCATGTACAAGGGCTCAGATCTATTCTTCAGACCAGACGATTGTCTCACCGATCCTGAAGATGAGGTCATCCTCAATGGGGTTCTGAGTTTTACGTCTCGGGGTGCCCAGGGCACTGCTGGCCCTTTTAGAGCCCTTCTTTTTCTGCCCGGGGGATTTCCCTCTTCTCTTGGTCCCATCAGAGGAGCCTGTGGATGGGGTGGCGTTGGCGGCTGAGTTGGTTGCTGTGGTGGTGGAAGGAGACACCTGGAGAGACTGCGACGGTTGGAAAAGAAGTTCATTTCAGGGGATTAATCAATTTTCTTGCAACATGTGGAGCAGGAGAACAATGCAAATTTAAAAAAAATGTATAAGACATTATTGCCAAGAGGTGATACTGTAAACGTTCTAGAAGGAACCTGGTTTGAATTTGAAGAGCTGGGGTCATGAAAGACTTGAGACCAAACACAAGACCTGAACTTAACTAAAAAAAGCCTGGAATATAAGTCATGTCGTACAAGTGGAAAGTTGAAGATACACACACTCCACCCACCTCTACGTCGACCTCCAAGGTCCTGGTGACGGTTAGCTTGAAGGGACTTCCTTTGATGTGCTGGTCGTACAGACGGAGTGCCAGCGAGAAGTTGCCCTCCTTCGGGACTGTGTACACAAACTCATAAGTGCCGTTCTTGTGGTCCATAATTTCCCCGTCCACTAGGCTGCCATCTGGGGTGAAAACCTGCATCAACACATTAACACGTTTTTAGGTGTTTTGTGAGTATGTCCAGACATTTTATTTGACTGAGGGATGTGAAATGAACCTCAGCTGACAGGATCGCATTGCCACTCTTGCAGGCTCCCCCTGACTTGTCCCTTGTTACAATGGTAACCGAGGAAGGATGTCCCACAATGCACTGCTCCAGGCCGGCGCCCATTGCCTCACTCTGGCTTGCCACCGCACTAAGGAAGAAGAGGAAGATTCATGAGAAAGGGTCAAATTGTTGATATATAATTACATAAGTGTTTGTAATGCAGTTATTTTCTGCACCAGTCTCACCTGGTCGTGACGATTGTCCCCAGGTTGTGTATAGACTTCCTCAGCACGTCGGTCTCCATCACCAGATCCAACTGGTCGTTCTCCTCCGGCTGACACGGCATACCCAGACCGGCGAGCCCCGCCAATCTCTCCCCGAGCTCCCGCTCTGCCTGCAGGTTCGCCACACATGCCTCCCCAGCCAGAGCCTCCTCCGTCTGGGTACAGATGGCACTGATGTCCCCCTCTCCCCGAACCAGGTTGTCTACCTGTGCCTGGAGGACCTGGCCACGGAGACAGTATTTCATTTAGTAAAGTTTCGCAGTGACAGGAGAGGTTGCACTGCCGTGTCAACCACAATTTTTCGTTTGACCCCCCCAAACCCTTGGTAGACATGTTTGCACCTTCTGTTTGAGTCCGTATGTGACCTCCAGCTCCATGAGCAAGACACTCTTCCGGACGTCCAGCTGCTTGTGCAGGTCCTCGAAGCTGGACTGGATGTCCTCTTCGATGGAAGCTCTCTGACTGGTCAGCTGCTGGAGGATCTCCTTAACAAAGGACAGGGCGTCTGATATCTGAGGGAGTCTGGAGGCATACAGCAGAGGGAAGTGGGAATTTCAGGGTGAGGCCAAGTTGTGTTTTTTAGATTCTTTCAACATTTGTCATTTTCACCACCAGGTTAACTTCTGTTAATTATCTGTTCACCACAGTAAATGCTCATGTTCAGTATAGATATTAAGTAGGTCTCGTGTATGGGAATTAAATGTAAATGTATATAAGTCCAAAATTAAATAGCTTCATTAACCTCACAATATTTGGGATTTTTACAAAAGAAATATTGGACTCAAACCAGCAGCATAAACACGCACTGTGTGGTTGTGTAAATCACCTGTTCTGGACGAACCCCAGCTTCTCCTGCAGGCTGAGACGATGCTGCTCCAGGGCCTCGCAGAGCGGCACCCTGGGGTGCTCCTCATGGTCGGACACGCAGTCATCACACAGCGCACAATCACAGGCCGAGCAGTACAGATCAGCCACCTGGAGAGGGACAAATAACACAAAGACACACACACTGTCACTGATGCTCAACATCAGATGCTAATACATAGACATCTTATATACAGTCACTGATGGTCTTTATTCACACGATGTCTTATATACAGTCACTGATGGTCTTTATATACAGTCACTGATCGTCTGTATATACATACGTTCCCTGCGTGTTGTGGGCAGGCGTTTTTTCCGGGCGGAGCCTCCAGGACGGTGCACTCCTCACTGCTGCTGTCTGGCGAGTGTTGGTGAGCCTCCATCTGCGAGGGCTGAACCCCTGAACACGCCCCTTATTCCACTCTGTGGCCAGGGGGAGGCGCCAGACGTTCGGACACACGAGCGTTTATCGTCAGCTGAAACAGACGTTCAGATAAACGACAGCTAAAGGAACATTTCACAATGACAGGCTAACACTCGTCTCTGGGGCCTGCAGTCATTTCAGAGGGATTCAACAGATCTGGGTTCAGATCTACGTGTTTCTTTGAGACTTCTCGACTTCTGTCAACAACGCTTTAAGTTGTTGACCTCTTCGCTGCAGAAGGGCGGGGCTATGATTTCAGACACGCCCTTTATTTGAGCCTGTGGTCAGTGACCTCATCACATTCTTATTGGGTTTTAAAATCCAGACCACGGGAAATCCACAAAGTGTCCATTTAAAACCTCCCTCTGCTTCTGTGTGTTCCTGGAGTCTTCAAAACTCAGAGAAGAATTGTAGCGTGCGAGCGGCAGGTCCAAGAGGGACGGACGTCTGTGTTCATTTACTTCTCCGAGAGTTCAGCCCGAGGAGAGACTCTGAATCCTGGGGAGAAGACAGGGACGAGGATTCGCTGTGAAAGCCGATAAACAAAAATAACACTTTCATACTTTTTCCAGTGTAATCAATCGAATGTTTGATCCACGTGCAGTTACGTAGGTTTGATTCCGTCGAGTGAAACAGTGGCTTCAATGTGTGTCAGGCTTAACACAGTTATTATGTCTTAAGCTGCAGTTCCTCTAACCACCACTAGTGCTGTACAAAGCTCTGACGATCTAATTTGTAAAACCTCAAACTTGTGCAGCAGCGTAGCTAAAAGCAGGGTTTTATTTTCGCCCCCTGAGTTTATTCAAAATAACTCAACAACACGTGTATGGAATATTTGCAACCAACAAGATAAGAGACGTAATCTACATTTTATTAACATCAACCAATCATTCGTCATGTGGTATAAATGACGTCATGATGATGTCATAGCTGCAGGAAGTGGCTGTAACATTTTCATCAAATTACTTCCTGTATTGATCTACTGATCGCCTCGTTGGCAAAATGTCGGAAAGCAGCCGATGGTTTGTGCTGCAGTTTCCCTGACGACGTATTTAAAGTAAAAGTCTTAATTTTGCATCATCAACCACGAAAAATCAGTTGTAATAGTAGAGTGGGTATTTACTGATCACGTGTCTTGTTAAACAGGAGAAATCAAACTGTGATGTTAAGAAATGTATTGAATGCATTCTAACTATATAAACTATAGGAATGTGCATATGTTCCTCTAGGTGGCGCCTCGGTTCATGAACCCACAGACGGAGAAGTGAACGAGGAGTGAGATCAGGTGATGTAGGTCACGAAAACGTCTTCAAAGGGAAGCAGGAAGCGCCGGGCCGTGGTTTCCATGGTAACAGGCCGCTCTGGGAGGGGTGAGGTGCAGATACGACAAAAGTGAAGCGATGGTGGTTTAATCCTGAATCCTCAATATAAGCTCACGTGGTCGCGTGTTCACGAGATCCAGAGTTTCCAGCTCACCTTTCATTGTTTTCTTCATACAAACTATAGCTGTGTTTATATTTTACATCATATCAGTGTTTTAGGTATGATCACATCTTCTGAATAATTTATCGAGGGGACGGATTATGGATATGAGTTCTTGTTTGATCTCCTCCAGACACACACACACACACAGTAACTGCTGCCACCCCCACACTTTCATTCAAAGAAACTGCAGTACGATGCTGCAAAGGATTATGGGGCAACAGTGAGGCTCTGTGTGTGTGTGTGTGTGTGTGTGTGTGTGTGTGTGTGTGTGTGTGTGTGTGTGTGTGTGTGTGTGTGTGTGTGTGTGTGTGTGTGTATCTATAGTTATGAGGCCAATTTTGGTTCAATACCATAATTGTGAGGACATTTTGTCTGGTCCTCAATCCAAAGGGTCGTTTATGGGTTAGACTTGGTTTTAGGGTTGAGACAGGTTAGGGTTAGGCATTTGGTTGTGCTGGTTAATATAGGGAATGCATTAAGTCAATGAATGTCCTCACTTATAGAGAGACAAGTGTGTGCGTGTGTGTGTGTGTGGTGTGTGTGTGTGTGTGTGTGTGTTGTGTGTGTGTGTCTGTCTGTGTGTTGACACTGGTGACTGTCTGTAACTGTCACATATAGACAAAGGAACAATAAAACCATTTTTCTTTCTTGCTTCCTTTAATTTGTAACTATTTATGCATTATTTTTTGTAAATTTGTTTAGTGTCCTCCAGCTCTGTCAGGCAATATACACACATATATACAAACACACACACACATATATATATATATATATATATCAGCCAGTTTCTGTTCACAGATGTGACGTACCTCCTCGTTACTCTTAGCACTCAGGATGCTAACGTGCAGAACATACAGGCCTAGTAGCGCACGCACACACACACACACACACACACACACACACACACACACACACACACACACACACACACACACACACACACACACACACACACACACACACACTTGCTCTGAAGCTGAGGTGGATCAGACCGGCCTTCACTCATCCATCCTCGTTCATCCTGGAATCTGTCCATCCTCATCTCCTCCCTCCCTCCCTCCCTCCCACCCGCCCTCCCACCATGCTACAGATGCTGCTGTCATCCCCAAACATTCCTCCATCCACCTCCCATCCCTCCATCCCTCCATCCCTCCATCCTCCCATCCCTCCATCCCTCCATCCCTCCATCCCTCCATCCCTCTGTCATCTCAACCAAAGCCAGCACTCACCATGTTTTCTTGAGACGCAGCCGATGGATGTGTGTTTTCAGCCTGAAGCCATCGCGTCTCGTTTGCTCCCTCTCCTCTCGTCTGAGTGTGTGTGTGTGTGGGAGGGGGAGGATGTCATCGTCACGGCAACACCAGCAGCTTGCAGCAGCAGCACCACCAGACTGTGTGGAGTGGGGGGGGGGGGGGGGGGGGAGGTTGAAGCATTCACCAATCACAAGCATGAGAGTTTAGAAATGGAGAGCGGTGATTGGTTGACGTGTCCGTCCGTTATCTGAAGGTGGGGGCGTTTGATTCTCTCTCGCTCTCTTTATCACAGTGTCTCTCTCCCCTCTGACGTCACAGCTCAGTAGATATATTCATCATAACAAATCTCCATGAAAGACATTTAACATCTGTATGATTATTATATATAAACAGAGTGAGCTGTATAATATATTGATTTTAATCAATTGTTCATATACATTTTCTGTTTTTGTGTAAATAAATTTGTTCTGCAGTCACAAAGGGTTCTATATAAATTATATTGATTATTATTATTATTGTAAGAGTCCTGTGTTTATGACATTTATATTGTACAAGTTATAGAATTTATTTGATTTATATTAGATTATATTCATTGTATTTATTTAAATAAAGTGAACGTACACACAATAGCTACATTAATCATAATATGTCTATTGTCTATTAAATGTCAGCATTTCATAAACAAACAAAGTTCAAATATAGCCTTTAATCTGTCTGTTATTACTCAATATTTATAACATATCATATATAGATTTTATGGTCCTGTATTTATGACATGTGTTAATGTTCTCTATTTCCTTTTATTAACCATTAATCATTATTTATAAATATAGTTAATTACAGTGATAGACACAAAGTATTGTTGTTCTTTAAGTGTAAATCATGATAGTAATTATTATTAAATATCATCATGTGGAACTAATTTAAAGTTGTATTTATGAAAGAAGTGGTCGCTGAGCATATATCCAGAGAACTGTTTTAATAATTGCTTCAGACAGACCGTTAGGTTTATTAGTAAATACAGTTGTGTCCTTTCTTTTTGTGTATAATAACTGTTGTGTATTTATTTGTCTGCGCTGTTCACACGTGTGTGATTTGAAACATCCGGAATCCTGGGTGTCGCTGTCCCTCCAGTCCAGCAGGGGGCGGTCCGGCGGGGAGGGGCCCACAGCACATCCGCCCTGTTGGATTAAAGCGGGGCTCGAACAGTGGGTGGGCCACACGTGTGCGGATCAGCCGAGCAGCAGCAGCACGGGAACCGGGAGCGACGCTTCCTGCGCGAGACGGTAAGTCTGTTTAGATCTCGTTCAGATGTTCGTGTGAGTGTTGAAATAGTCAAGTTCGATCCTCAGTGTCGATGCGGAGAAGAAGAGTTCGTCCGTGTTCGACCCAGATGAAGAGTTCGACCCGCGGATGGTTCGGGATTGGTTCTGAACGTTGGTTCTGTCGCGTGTGTCATTCACGTGTTTACAGAAACAGACCTCGCGTTTAAATGATCCAGGTTCATTCTCAAGGGGAACTACGGTGTTCGGAAGCTAACTGGTTCCGGTCCATTCAAACGAAGCGCTGAACACGTGCTGAAGAACTTCTGGGTTTTAATGGCTCAAAGCTTTGAAACGTCATGAATATTAAACTTATAATCTAGTCGCGTCATGACGCAGCTTTCTGTGACAGAGTTGACTTCTAATTAAATGATGATATTTTTAAAGAACTGTATTTAAATGCATCAAACGAGCTATAATGGCGGTGACTGTTCCTAACATTCATTGTCCTCTGCTTTAAAACCTGGTTTTGTTTTTACATTTTCAGAGTTTTATCACGTGGTGCAGTACCACCCGTGAACCCATGGACCCCGACACGTGCACCATGGAGGTGAGTACACTTCTGAATGGTCGGACATTAAGGAACGGGTCCAGTTCGCAGTGATGACGACTTTCCCTGCCATTCGTAGTTTCCACCAGAGGTCACCAGACCGATGACGGCCCAACCTTCCTTGGATGTCTGAGCGAACTCTTGAAAAAAGAATATGATCTTTGTGTTTTAGGCTTTTTAACTAATGTGTTATTTAATGTGGTTTCAGGTTCAAATCTACTGGAGTCCTTTCATGATTCCTGCCCAGTGGAAAGCTTGGGATATTTATAGGTATGAGTAGAAACAGATTTTTTAAATAGTATATGTTCGCAGTGATGACGACTTTCCCTGCCATTCGTAGTTTCCACCAGAGGTCACCAGACCGATGACGGCCCAACCTTCCTTGGATGTCTGAGCGAACACTGAAGATCTAACTTGTGCTGTAACATCTCTGCTGTCGGAGCTAAACTGGATCTCTATCTCTCTTTCAGGAGGATGTCGGGTCAGTCAAAGATAAATCGTCGACGGGGGTGATGCTCAAAGATGGTGACTGGTACGTAAATGTTATAATACACATGTTCTCTTAAAGTCCTGTTCGCAGTGATGACGACTTTCCCTGCCATTCGTAGTTTCCACCAGAGGTCACCAGACCGATGACGGCCCAACCTTCCTTGGATGTCTGAGCGAACTCTTAAATAAGAATATGATCTTTGTGTTTTAGGCTTTTTAACTAATGTGTCATATGTGATTTCAGGATGAAATCTACTGGAGTCCTTTCATGATTCCTGCCCGGTTGAAGAAAGCTTGGATTATTGCTGGTACGTGTTGAAACAGATTATTTAAGATTATATGTTCATCTGTAATATACAGTTCGCAGTGATGACGACTTTCCCTGCCATTCGTAGTTTCCACCAGAGGTCAGCAGACCGATGACGGCCCAACCTTCCTTGGATGTCTGAGCGAACACTGAAGATCTAACTTGTGCTGTAACATCTCTGCTGTCGGAGCTAAACTGGATCTCTATCTCTCTTTCAGGAGGATGTCGGGTCAGTCAAAGATAAATCGTCGACGGGGGTGATGCTCAAAGATGGTGACTGGTACGTAAATGTTATAATACACATGTTCTCTTAAAGTCCTGTTCGCAGTGATGACGACTTTCCCTGCCATTCGTAGTTTCCACCAGAGGTCACCAGACCGATGACGGCCCAACCTTCCTTGGATGTCTGAGCGAACTCTTAAAGAAGAATATGATCTTTGTGTTTAGGCTTTTTAACTAATGTGTCATATGTGATTTCAGGATGAAATCTACTGGAGTCCTTTCATGATTCCTGCCCGGTTGAAGAAAGCTTGGATTATTGCTGGTACGTGTTGAAACAGATTATTTAAGATTATATGTTCATCTGTAATATACAGTTCGCAGTGATGACGACTTTCCCTGCCATTCGTAGTTTCCACCAGAGGTCACCAGACCGATGACGGCCCAACCTTCCTTGGATGTCTGAGCGAACTCTTAAATAAGAATATGATCTTTGTGTTTTAGGCTTTTTAACTAATGTGTCATATGTGATTTCAGGATGAAATCTACTGGAGTCCTTTCATGATTCCTGCCCGGTTGAAGAAAGCTTGGATTATTGCTGGTACGTGTTGAAACAGATTATTTAAGATTATATGTTCATCTGTAATATACAGTTCGCAGTGATGACGACTTTCCCTGCCATTCGTAGTTTCCACCAGAGGTCACCAGACCGATGACGGCCCAACCTTCCTTGGATGTCTGAGCGAACTCTGAAGATCTAACTTGTGCTGTAACATCTCTGCTGTCTGAGCTAAACTGAATCTCTATCTCTCTTTCAGGAGGATGTCGGGTCAGTCAAAGATAAATCGTCGACAGAGGTGACGCTCAAAGATGGTGACTGGTACGTAAATGTTATAATACACATGTTCTCTTAAAGTCCTGTTCGCAGTGATGACGACTTTCCCTGCCATTCGTAGTTTCCACCAGAGGTCACCAGACCGATGACGGCCCAACCTTCCTTGGATGTCTGAGCGAACTCTTGAAAGAAGAATATGATCTTTGTGTTTTAGGCTTTTAAACTAATGTGTCATCTCATGTGATTTCAGGGTGAAATCTACTGGAGTCCATTCATGATTCCTGCCCGGTTGATGAAAGCTTGGATTATTGCTGGTACGTGTTGAAACAGATTATATGTTCATCTGTAATATACGAATGGACAACCTAATGTTCGCAGTGATGACGACTTTCCCTGCCATTCGTAGTTTCCACCAGAGGTCACCAGACCGATGACGGCCCAACCTTCCTTGGATGTCTGAGCGAACTCTGAAGATCTAACTTGTGCTGTAACATCTCTGCTGTCGGAGCTAAACTGAATCTCTATCTCTCTTTCAGGAGGATGTCGGGTCAGTCAAAGATAAATCGTCGACAGAGGTGACGCTTAAAGATGGTGACTGGTACGTAAATGTTAGTTGTAATACACATGTTCGCAGTGATGACGACTTTCCCTGCCATTCGTAGTTTCCACCAGAGGTCACCAGACCGATGACGGCCCAACCTTCCTTGGATGTCTGAGCGAATTCATATCCAATAATGTCCATTTGCTCAAAACATGCTTGTCGGTTTGCTTACGTTTACTTTTCCCCGACAGGTCCACGAGATGGTCTCAACTATTCCTCAGGAGGATTCCTCCATTTCATCGTAGCATCAACAGTTGTGTGCGTTTTTTGTTTTTGCTTCATCAAAAAATAAAGATTGAACTAACTGAAGTTGAGTTATGATTTCTTTGGTCTAATACACTGTTGACTTGACATGATACATTTAAAAAAAAAAAACAAAGACCTCCTTAAAACCAATGATGTAGTTTCGTTAAACTTAATTTCGGTTTCATAACTGTGGCAAACGACCGGACGTCTTCTGAAGAAATCAGACTAAATAAAGATGGACGACAAGTCTCCACTTCCTGCGGCCGCCATCTTGAACTCTGGACCAATCACGAGTCAGCTGTCCTCATGGAGCTTCACCCCTTCTTTAAACAGGAAGCAGATTAAAGCCAAAGTAACAAGGACTGATTTCTTGGAACTTATTTTATGTTTGGCAGCTCCATCAGAGGAAATCAATTATTTTAAATGTATCAAATAAAGTTGTATAAGCAATAAACACTTTTCCTATTTGCGTCACGAAGCCGGTGTTCCAGTTTAACTGGGATCAGGGCTACTGGGACACCGGCAGCTTTTCTAACAACGCGGTTCTACGGAGCAGATGGTGACTGACCCTCCCGGGCCTCCGTAGCCGCTGTCACCGCTGTGCTAGCTGCTAGCTGCCGTGTAGCTAACAGCAGGAGCGGGTGAGACGCTAACCATGGCGGCCGTGCTCCCCCAGGTAGGAACACCTGCGTGAATAAACCCGCTGCTTCACTGTGGGCGGTTAAACGAGCCGAAGGCACCGTTAACGCGAGCTAACGTTCACGCAGCTAGCTAGCATGCTAACTAGCTGCGCTGTTCGGTGCCAGCTGTGAAACTCGAGCTGCTCCTGTTTCAGTGACGTAATTAAAGACGTCAAATCAAGTGTCTGGACTTTGTGTTTGTGTTGATGTCATTTAGCTGATAGCGCACGATGCTAACATAGAGCACGATGCTAACATAGAGCTACTGCTTGTGTGATTCCAGGACGACCTGCTGAAGATGAGCCACAGAGAGAACTGGAGGTGAGCCCTATCTATAGATCTGTATATGGGTCTATATACAGATCTGTATATGGATCTGTATATGTATACACGCGTGTGTTCCACAGGGTTCAACCATCACTGGTTCAGATTTGTGTATTTGGTAGAACGTTAAAATCTCTTCCTCTGATTCATTTCCCCTCTACTCTCAGATTTGATTGAGTTTATTGTTGATATTGTAATTTTACTCAACATTTCCAGTTCACAATATTTTAATCTTTGACACTACCACGTAAATCGTATTATTCTCGACATTGGAACTTTGAGATTTTACTGTCGACACTTCCAGGTCTTGATATTACAACTTTATTCTCGAAATGCAAAAGAGATTTGTTTTTAAATATCTGTTCCTAATACTAATGTTAATAACTATTTACATCTCCCTTGACCCTGCCTCCCCCTGTGCTCCTGCCTCGTGCCAGGGTCCAGCACGAGCGTCTGCATGTGAAGCACCGGGGCCACGAGGCCATGCACGCCGAGATGGTGCTGATCCTCGTGGCCACGCTGGTGGTGGCTCAGATCGTCCTGGTGCAGTGGAAGCAGCGGCACCACCGCTCGTACAACGTGAGGAGGCGGCTGGGGGGGGGGGCTCACGCATGCTAACATCTGGGGAATAACTCCTATTTTATTTCTCTACATTAACCAGACACAGCTGTTTTACGTCACTATGGGACTCCATTGATAAAAATGGTAATTAGAGTTGCGGGTGTGCTCGTAAATATCAGTCCTCTGAATGTGTCGGATTATTCTCTGAGAAATCTGACAATGTTTGAAGAAAGTGGGAAATAATTCCTGATCCGCACGATAACGGCCAGAGGCAGCCATAACTCTTGTGTTCTGCAGTGAAATGAAGAGTTAAATGTACGTGTCCTCCTCAGCTGGTGACTCTGGTCCAGATGTGGGTGGTGCCTCTTTACTTCACCATCAAACTGTACTGGTGGAGGTTCCTGTCCATGTGGGGCATGTTCTCCGTCATCACCAGCTACGTCATCTTTCGAGCCACTCGCAAGCCGCTGTCCTGCAGGACGCCGAGGTGAGCGGGGGCGGCGCCCGATGCTGTGGGCACCTCCCGGGGATGGTCACTTTGATTTCAGTTGATCTGGTGCTGCTAGGATTTAAACAGAAGTGTTGTGTGTTAGGATGGTGTACAAGTGGTTCCTGCTGATCTACAAGCTGAGTTACGCGGTGGGCGTCCTGGGATACCTGGCCATCATGTTCACCATGTTCGGCTTCAACGTCTTCTTCAGGTCAGTCCGTGGTCACACTACATGGGGACATTGACCACAGGAGGGCAGTGTAGTATCTGGGGGGGGGTTCTGTTGTGCTGACTGTGTGAACAAGTTATTTCTGCTCCTCAGTTTCAGGGTCGACTCCAACCAGCCGTCAGTTCTGCTGCAGATTCAAACCTGCAATAAAACATGCTTTAGATTTAACTCTGCCAGGGGTCGGAGGCAAATCTTCGCCTGCTGCATTTGTAGATTGTCACATAAGCACAATGAATCCTGGGATATGTTGGGCCTACATACAAACTGTTTTTAAAGTCACTTCATTTACACACAAATTAGAGTAAAGCCTTCCGGTCTGTCCGTCTAGGATCAAGGCAGAGGACTCTATGGATGTCGGTGTAATCATGCTGTTTTATGGTCTCTACTACGGCGTCATGGGCAGAGACTTTGCTGAAATCTGTTCCGACTACATGGCTTCTACAATCGGGGTGAAAACTAGATTCTTCTTGAAAATGCCCTCAAGTTTCCGAGCTTATCCGCAGCCGTTAGCTAATCCAAACTGTGTGTGTCCAGTACTACAACAAGGGAGGCATGCCCAGCAGGAGCCTGACCAGTGACATCTGTGCGGTGTGCGGTCAGCGGATCCTGGTGGATGTGGAGGAGGAGGGGTTCATCGAAGACACCTACCAGCTCTCCTGCGGACACATGTATCCTGTAGCTCAGCTGTTCTGCCTGCGTGGACAACAGTTGTCGTAGCACCAGACACATTTTAGATGTTCTGCCTTAACATGCTCCTCCAGATTCCACGAATTCTGCATCCGCGGCTGGTGCATCGTGGGTAAGAAGCAGACGTGCCCGTACTGCAACGAGAAGGTCGACATGAAGAGGATGATGAACAACCCGTATCCTTTTTGTTATTGTCCCTGTGGCTGGGGAACTCTTCACAATATACTGAGATCATTAATCTGACTCCAATCTTTGCTAATAGATGTTAAAATATGACAAATGTATTTTCCTATCGAGTTAATATTCTGTCTTATAATATCCAGTAAATCAAATGTAAGGTGTGTATATTATGAACCGTAGAAACACTGAGCAGCTCTCGTCTCTCCGAGCTCTTTCCTTAATTCCTTCATCTCCTTCCAGCTGGGACAAGACACATGTCCTCTACGGGCAGCTGCTTGACTGGCTCCGATACTTGGTTGCCTGGCAACCCATCATCATCGGTATAGTCCATGGGATTACCTTCACGCTAGGCCTTGAATAGAGCCCTGAGGAACACCCCTGTTACGTCTGGATTTAAGTGCCGCTATCAAACTTTCAAAGTCGGCGTGACAAGGAACTGACTTGGCTTTTTCTTTTTTTCTGTAACACATTCTTTGACAGAACGCTTGCGAAGGTCCCTGTAGAGGGACCCCTGGTGGCCGGGGTTTGCGAGCGTAGGAGCATATGATCCCAAAGCTGCTGCCGACTTGATCATGTATTTAAGCAAAGATCCAGTTTTCCAAATTTTCAACAAAGTCACATAGTTTGGAATTTCTGGACTACGTTGCTTCATTTTAGTTTTTTTAGATGACCTTTATTTTGTGCCATGAATAAGTTTGAAAGGTTTTTATTTGCACTCCGCCGGGTTCCTCCTCCTCCGACGCCGCTAACAAGCGCCTGCTTGACCGGCGTTCGTCAAGCTGCAGCTCTTTGCACTTTGATTACAAACAGTTGTGGTTCACATAAAACCTGTTTACATTTCATGTAAGTTTTATTTATAAGTGAACTTTTATTTGAAACGTCTGTTTCATATTTGTTATTGTGCCTGAAGTTGATAAGTGTTAAACTTATTGTAGCAGTCGGGGTAAATATGTCTTTGTGGGTTTGTCATCGTGTGTCGAAGAAAGTAAAACATCCCCTCCAGGATCAATCATCGCAGTATTCACACTTTGAATAATTATTGATCCTTGAAAGGTTTTATTATCCGTCTTTCTGCCACATGAACTCATATTGCTGCTGATAATTTGTATTTATTAAATATTTGAAGAGAACCACAACAAAGTGTTTGAAGTTGTTCAGAGATGTTAAATTTGCAGTTTAGTCAAACAATACAAACGTTCACTTTTTGAATTTATTGCTCCAAATGCTTTTCTCATAGTTTGAGTTTTACGTCAGTTACAGTAGCTTCAAATGTTCAAACCCACTTTGTTTCAGTACATGATTTTAAATGGATAAAAGTTTTTGTCCATCAATTGACTCTAGATAATTCTTAATGAAAATTGAAAAACATATTTTTAAAAAATGTTTGCAAATGTATTAAAAAAAAAAAAAGTATTAAAAATCTCTTGACATTTCCCTGTGAGTGATTTTAATCTGGCCGTCCTCACTCGTCCTCCTCTCCGTCTCCCTTCAACGCGTTTCGGAGAGTCCTCCAGAACCCGGCCCGGCTCTCCTCGTCCTGAGGCCACTCCAGGTACGTGGTGGAGCTCATGAGTTTGTGCAGTTTGCTGAAGCGTTTGGGGACATTGTCCTTGGACAGCGGCTCCAGCAGGATCAGGATGGCCGGCTCTCCCCTGATGTCCTCATCGAAGACCCAGAAATGGGAGAAGTCCAGTTCGTAGCGGCACCAGTCGGACTGGACGAAGTTCTGGGAGAGAATGAAGACAGTCCGCCGGCTGCGCTCAATGGCGCTCATGATGTTGTCCATAATCCAGTGTCCAGGAAGGAAGTCCCGCTTGTGGAGGCAGAGGCTCAGCGGCCGGGGGGCTCTGCGATTCTCAGAGTCTTCATCGGCCTCCCTGCGATAAACAAGAAGGCAGGGGAAGTGATCTGCACCAGAACCCTAACCCAAGAACCAGTGAACAACTAACTCACCTTGGCTCCTCCAGCTCCGGCACCAGGAAGGTTTCCACCCAGCCAGCATCTTTTTCACTGTAGGAAACGAAGGCGTCAAAGGAAAGCAGTGCCTCTGATCCGGCTCCATCTCTCAGTCGCTGGCGGCGCCGAGAGCTATGCTTGGCCCTCAGCCACGACCACATCATCTTGAGGTACCAGACGGCGTGGAGGCGCCACAGCAGGATGCAGACCAGAATCCCTACGAATAACGCTACGCCGCAGCTCAGGGACACGAACAAAACCCGATGGCACATGACAATGGAGAGGTAAACCTGACCCACTGGTTCCCCCTGCAGGTAGAAAGGAGAGTCGCAGACGTAGCTCTCCGCTCCGTCTGTTAAACGCACATCTTCATCCCCTTTAATGCTCGACTGGAGGAAGGCCACGAAGTCACAGGTGCAGACGAACTTGTTCTGACCTGCCTGGAGGTTCTGGAGCCGTCGATATGACTGGAGGTCTGAGCGGTGGAACATGTTCAAGGTGTTCGACTGTGGAAGAACCAAGAGGTCACGACAAAGACGACTGGAAGCAGAAACATGAGATGTGATAGTTCTCTACCTGCACAGTCAGAGTTTGGAGGTTGGGGAACCAGCTTCCAGGGGGCAGCCTCAGGAACTTGTTCCCTGAAAGGTGGAGCTCTCTCAGGACAGGCAGGGCCACAGTGAAGCCTTGGAGATCGTTGTTACTCAGGTCCAACACCTGGACACGATACGGGACAAGTTACACATGTTTTCATTTTCATGCTGCCACGTCTGTTACACCCGCTCAGTACCTCCAGAGTCGTGGGCAGACAAGGGGTGGTGGTGGTGAGTTTAGCCCCAGAGATGTTGAGGTATCGCAGGGTGGAGGGCCAGGAGCAGGCCCTGGGCATGGAGCTGTAGCGGGTCCTGCTGATGTCCAGGTGGGTCAGTTTGTGCAGCTTCACCACCAGTCGACTCAACGTAGACAAACACTGAGCAGAAGGGGGACAGAGGCCATTTGTTTCCGGAACCTTGTAGTTCTGATTCCTACACCTTTCCACTCATTAACAGAAGAACTCGGCGTGGGAAAGCATGACGGGTTAAGTTCAAACAAGATGCCACATATGCCTTAATTTTCTCTTAAGTTTCGTGAAAGCACCT
Organism: Reinhardtius hippoglossoides; assembly: GCA_006182925.3. NCBI lineage: Eukaryota > Metazoa > Chordata > Actinopteri > Pleuronectiformes > Pleuronectidae > Reinhardtius > Reinhardtius hippoglossoides. The sequence continues at coordinate 14,976,757 of CM031692.1, forward strand.
TAAGAGCATTTCCGCTGATGTTTAAAACTCGGAGGTCCTTCAGCGTCCCGTTTCCGTCGCACAGCGTCTCGACCAGAGTCATGTCGGTCAGCAGGTTGTCAGTCAGGTCCAGGTACTGTAGGTTCGACATGAGGCAGGTGGTGGCGCAGGGAATCACAAATATCTGAGGGTCAGAATGAAGCCCAGTGTTCAGAGGGAACTAAGCAGGTTCATCACAGTATATACAATCACTGATAGTATACATGCTCGCTGATCGTCTTTATATATGAATACCACACGTCTTTACCCTGGAGTTTATGACGGACACCTTCCTGGGGTACTGCAGCAGAAATTTCAGTTTCAGAAACGAGACGAACTTGAAGACATCCAGAACCACAACGTTTCGTACGAAGAACACGTCTATGCTGGAAGTATCGGCCCAGCTCGCCTTTTCCCACCTGACGTGGGCAGAGAAAGAAAGAACAATTACAGTTTGTGCAGTCGACAGTCAAACATCTTTACGTTAACTTTAGCACAAAAAAGCAAAACAGTTTTGGTTCCATGAGGACATTTTAATTTAAACTGCTGAGATGTCTTGTTTCATTAATCATCCTTTTCTTGATCCAGCAGACGCTCTGACTCCCCACCTGCCCTCGCCGGTGAGCGTGACCCCGTCGAGAGAGAAGATGGTGACTGGCACTCCGTCTAAAAACTCCAACAAACCGACGGTGGCCTCATCGGAAATGGAAAGGTTCCGGAAGGTCATGTACCTGAGCAGTGACACCAGAGAAGAGAGAGCAGTCGATTTACGGCTTTTAACATTGTTTGTGTTGAGAATCCTCTCTTTGGACGGGGGCCCCACCTGACCCTCCTCCGGGCCGCCGCCCCGAGCGGCTGAACGGACCCATTCCCAATCAGATGGAGGTCTTCCAGGACGATGGGCGTCTCAGGGTACGACACGTCACCGAGCACGGCCGAGGCCAACGCCACGTTTGTCAAAAAGGGTCCATGGAGGCTCAAAGTGACGCGACCCAGCGGCCAAACGTCCGCAAGAGCCCCGGACTCGTACCTGCAGAGAATAGGAAACGGTGCCTTAACTCATACGTCCTCATAAATCATCAATCTGCACAAAACAGATACAGAGCATGAAATGTGGATTCATCTGAAATATAAATTCAATCAATAAACTTAATTTCAGGACAAGTTACAGCTTTTTTCTTTCTTCCATGGAAATAAAGAGGAATTCCGTCTGCAGTCGTAAATAGAAAAACTTATTATAACTGAAACATCTTCAATTAAATGTTATGTTTTATGGATGAGTCCTATGGTCCTATGTAGTAAAAGTAGATGAAATGCACCAAATAAAAGATAAAAACAATAAAAACTGTGGAAACTAAAACGTTGCTAAGTTATGAAATAACATTTAAATTGACTAGATTTGGATCAAATCACACACACACATTAATATCAGTCCTCTCAACGTGTCCGATTATTTTCACCAAGATCCATGAATTATTCCCCGAGAAATCAAGGAAAATGTAAAAAGAGATAAATAAGTTCCTGGATCTGAACCATAACTTTATGAGTTCTTCTCCGACTCCTTCCACATCTGTGGACATCATTCTACTTCTAAACCAACCAGGAGACCGATTGAGGTGTGACGTGAACCTGCTCAGGTTGTTGGCGTGAACAGTGAGCGTCTCCAGCTCGGTGACTCCTGACAGAGCTGCCATCTTTATCTCCTCCAGAGCCGGCCCTCCGAACGCCAGCCTCCTCAGCCGCACCAGCCCGTGGAACTCCGGAGTCGAACCCACGCACCTGGAGGAGATCGGAGGAGATCGGAGGAGATCACATGCATGTGGGCAGAAGGTGAGCGATGTGAGGGCTCTCCTCCCTCACCTGTACGGGTTGTGGAGCAGGTTGAGCCGCAGCAGCGCTCCCAGCTCCTCGAACCACTCGGGGTCGAGTGACGTCAGCTGATTGTTGGACAGGTCGAGCTCCTCCAAGCTCCAGAGAGAGCTGAACGCTGCCGGGTGAATCACAGCTACTCGGTTTCCTGCAGTGACAGATATCAGAGAACAACCGCTGATTGATTGATTTCACTGAGCAAACAATGCAGAAAAGATGTGTATTCACTTTAATTCTGGATTTAAGTCCAGCATATCTGAACTTACTGCGTTTATGGTTAAACTGTAAAATATCAAACCTTGATTACATTTCTTTGTATTATGCAAACATCTGAGGAATCATCGACCACGTGTTTTTCACGTGTATTGACTTTATATAACGCTTTCTGTAACTTCTACTGCCTAATGTTGGTATGGACCACAACAAAGAGATTACTACTCAGTAAGGTTTGGATCTGGGGGCGTTACCATGGAGACTCAGGGCCCTCAGTCGCACGTGGCCCGTCAGGTCGTCGTCGGTCACCGTGGTGATGTTGTTAAAGGACAGATCCAGAGTAAGTGCACGGTCTGTTACCATGGGAACGTGGGTGAATCCGCCCCGGGTGCAGTCACAGGAGAGGTGGCGGTCACAGCCCTGGCAGGATGGCCTCTCGGGGTTTGAACTTTGACCCTCGCACAGGGAGAGGAGGAGGAGGGGGTGAAGTGAAGGATCATCTGCTGTCTCATACTGAAGAAAGAAAAAGAGGAGGGTCTGAGGAACCAAAGTCGTGGAGGAAGTGGAATTTGATAAATGAGGAAGTCGTCAACCTTTTATTGAGACTTCAATAGATTGTTTAAGTGTAACTCTCCCACTTAGTGGATCCGTCCAGGGCTCGCTCACACATTCACTTCAGTGGAACGCCGCGTCGCCACTTTCACCAGAAAGAAGCTCAAATATCTGTGAAATATCTGAACTCTGCTCAGCGCTGGAGAAACAAAGTGACGCTACCTGGTGTTGTTAACTATTCTCCATTTGTCGTAAAGTCCCTTCAGAGACGTTAAAGTGATTCTGTGTTAAAGAGCTCGAACATTCAGTCTTTTCATGGTCCTCAGTAAGAAATATATATATATATAGAAACCTGAAGAAACCTCAGAGACAGAAGTGCAACCGAGCACATCCACAAAATCACAACCTCGATGAGAAGAGTCTGAGTTCTGCAGCAGAAAGCTTTTAATACGTTCTCCTCTTGTCGGAGGAGTCCAGCGCCAGTCAGTCGGGGGCTTACCTTCACTGTTCTGCAGCGATGGGTCCAGAGAGTGAGCTGGAAGAATTCAAACCGACAAAGACGAGAGTTAAGGCTGTTTTTTTTTAATGACGGTTTCCAGAGGAAGTGAGATCTCGGGTGAAAAGAGGTAGTGAGCATGATTAACTGGGTGTGACACGTTTAACAGCTTTTAAAAACAATCTTATCTTTTAAACGCTGTTAGTGTTACATTATACTCTGACCACAATAACCTCTGCTTCGTCTGGCTCGAGTCAACTCTTCCTCTTTGTCCTCGTCATAAAGACTCTTCTGATAAACAGCTTCTCACATGTTCTTTTGGAACGAGAGCAGCAGGAGAAAGAAGAGATGAAACCTTTCCTCCATCACAGAATCATTCAAACAGTCAGACCACGATAAACGATTTTAAAATTCAAACGAGCGTTTATCATTTACCTAATCAGTCGAATCATCTCTGACGTACGAGGTGAACTTCAGCTCAGTGGTTGAACATTAAAGTGCGTGAAAACAGATCCTGATGCAAGAAGCTTTTCTCACGACATTTAATCTCCATGGACACAAGAGATTCTGTCCTGGAGAAACCCGAACTTGTGAAGTTTTGAATGAGATCAAGTTGTTTTCCAGCGGGTGTTGTTGTGGATATTAACATGTGACCCAGACAGTGTCAGTGATCAAACCGTCTGTAACCCAGATCGGCACAAAACACGAGTAACTTTAGACCCGATTGCAACAAATTTCTGTCTTTTCTATATTTCTTTTGATGCTGAAGTTACAGGAAACCTGGAAACCAGCGGATCTTCTGGGAAACGGGACACGACGAGACGCCGTGGACAAAGAAGAAGAAGCGATGTAAACTCAAACGTATCGTGATTACACTCGTCCGTGATTCAGGATAAATACAGGAGACGAGTCAGTGTTGGATACTGACGCAGGAGAAGCTTTGATAATCTACACAGCTGCTGCTTGGTGAGTCCATATTAATATTACCTTGTGGCATCGATCTATTTCAATCCTGCAGATCCTTTTCTCCAAGCAGAGGTTTTATTGTTTATAGTTATTTAAGTGCACAGACATAGAAGTAAAGTGTCAACATCCTGCATTTAGCTGATTTACCTTCATCCCTTCAAGGTGGAGATGATTTCAAATACCACGACACAACCAGTGTCCTTCATGATCATCTATCATCAAATGGTTCACGCAGTCTTTTACACCAAATCTGAATTCTACATAGATTGTGATCACATCTAAGATTAATGTGACGTGTACTCTTTTACTGCATTTAATCCGTGAGAGTTGATGTTGTGGACGTCTCATGATTAAATAAACTAAAATCTAACTTAGTGAAATAATGAATCTCTCCTGGTAGAAATAGAGTCAACGTATTAGTATTGCTTTATTCATTATTAGTAACTTATACCTGTGATTACTGAGCTTGTCGTTAACGAGGTTTCCGTTTGTCATGGATCCAGTTTTTCACTTCTTTGTCTCCTGTGTTTTTTTAAAAGCCCAGACTCCCTCTTCATCAACCCCCTCGTCTTCATCATCACCATGATGAAGGTGCTCAGTGTGTGTCTCACCCTCTGCCACCTTTTGACCCCGACTCGATCCCACCCGCTCAACGCCACCGCCGTCGAGCCTCTGGGCGGGTACCCGGCCATCTGCAAGCACGAGAGGCAGCACTGCCCCATCCCCGGGGGACCTTTCTGCCCCGAGTGCGACGCCGACGGTAACTTCCTGCCGCAGCAGTGCTTTGGCTCCACCGGGTTCTGCTGGTGTGTCAACGTCATCACCGGGGTGGAGATCCCCGGCACGCGGACGGGGCCGGGGGTGGATCCTGTGGAGTGTGGTGAGATGCACACATAGAGCTTTAGTTTGGGTTCTGGTGATTGCAGTTCAGGATTTAGCTAAACAACCACAAACTGTATCTACAAAACTTTTTGTGTTTCGGTTTAATGATAAATTCAGGACTTTAACTTCTACTGGAATGATTTTATTATGTATTACTGCTACTTTTACTAAATGATCTTAATACTATGTTGTTGGGTTTTTGTCATTTTACACCAGTTGAGGTTAATGTTCAATAGATTTGAGATGATAAGTTATATTTGTTTTTTCCCTGTCTTTAGTGTTTGAGAGCAGATCATTGATTCACCTCAAATAGACAATAATTAAATCTATAAAATACAAACCTGAGTCTAAATGTTGATTCTGCTTAATATTTGATCAAATGTGCTGGCAGGCGTTTTGGCAGGCGGGAGTTTCTGCCCCCGCGGCTGGAAAAACCACGGAGACAGCTGCTTCAGCTTCATCGACACCCCGAAGATGTGGGCTGAAGCTGAGGTGAGGACAACAGGAAGGCGTAGAAACCTGTAGCGCCCCCTGGATGTCACACTGTTCACATCCTAGACTTCTTCTCGTGTTCCCTCCAGATCTACTGCCAGTTTGAAGGAGCCCACCTGGCGTCGATCCACAGCGAGGAGGAGAATCGCTTCGTCATGTCTCTGACCAGAGGAAACACACACGACTTCCCTGAGACCTGGATCGGTGGCGTTTCTCCCGTAATTGTATGGAAATGCTTTGGATTACACAGATTGTCTGTATATATCAGATCACCTGACATGATGTAGATTGATATTGAGATTTATCATGAACATTGTACTTTTGGACAGTAAGATACGTCCTGAGGGAGGATTTATACGTCATCGAAATCCTGCAGCCATACAATTTATTTGTGTGTTTCCATCCACAGCCCGGTTACTGGCTGTGGACTGACGGCTCCAAGTTTAACTACCAGGACTGGTTTAACCACCACGACATCGTTAATCCCAACCAGACCTGTCTGAAGATGAACTATGAATGTAATGAATTATACGCACACTCGTCTTTATATAACGTCACTGAAGGTCTTTCTGTTGAAATTCAAACTGTTTTTCTTGTTTTGCAGACGACCACAAGTGGTTCCACGACGCGTCTTCTGCTTCTTACCCTTTTGTCTGTTCCAAGTTAGTTACTTGGTTCCATGAAAGTTAGATTATATATAAACACAGCTTCTATCGGTTCCTTTGCTTGGATGTTTCACTTGTGGCGTATCCAGCTTCAAAGATCTGTAGAGTTATAATCAATAAACATTTGCATAACATTGGACTGTGATGGTGAAAGTTTGTGTCACAAAACCAAAGATGAATGTGTGAAACAAAATGAATAATCTATGTATGAATATTTGGCCAAAGTACATTTCTTACATTAGAAATCATCTTAAACCTCGAACTCTGGACTGTTTATGATTTAAATGAAATCAGGTCTAAGCTCAACTTTGTACCATGTCAGGTTATTCCTCTGGCCTGAACTCAATGTGGGGGGGGGGGGGGGGGGGGGTTCTAAAACCTTTGACCAGTACTGTGTTTACACACATTGATTTTTTTTTAAATGTTAACAGATAGAAAACATGTGTCACAAGTCGAACCAGAAAGGTTTTTACTGAAACATGTTTGTTAATGAATGTTTAACACGATGATTCAATAACGAGAAGATCACACTTCACTATAAACCTACATCGTACAGGTGGGGTTAGAACTGCTTCACTGTGTGTGTGTGTGTGTGTGTGTGTGTGTGTGTGTGTGTGTGTGTGTGTGTGTGTGTGTGTGTGTGTGTGTGTGTGTGTGTGTGTGTGTGTGTTTGTTGAGGGCTGTGATTTCGTAACTCAACCTTCTGGACTCAAACAAACATCAGTCGCTTCATCGCTCTAACTTCCCAAAAGTGACTCACTGTCAAACAAACACAGTATTTCTGTTGGGGTTCAAATCATTAAACAATCAATTGAGGTTCGGCTTGAGCAGCGTTTATATTCAGGACTTTACTGTCGTCATATATATATAATTCATATAAATATAAACTGTAAGAGGCTTCTCTCTCCAAGATATATGTGTATATAGAAAGAAGGTGGAAGCGTCAGTAGTTAAACACACGTGTCTGTGATGATGGTGGATGTCAGTGTCATTCAGAAGAGTCAGGACGTGTTGGAGACATTAGCAGGAACTCAATTCTAGTTTAAAAATCCTTTTACTAGATTGAATTTGACTTGGTCTAAAACTAAAAACCAGCAAAGTGGTAAAGTGGTAACTCTGGATGACACCAAACTGTTCGGTGAATTGGGCCTTATCAGGACACGTGTTCGTCCTTTTGCCCTTTTGTTCCTCCACAAACATCGACCCCCTCGAGGCTGTGACTCAGTCCACTGCCCCTGTCCGAGTTCAGCTGATCAACAAGTGGGACGTCCACTCCAGAGAAGAGGATAAAAAGCCGGGCTGATCAGGATCCGGGGACAGTTCCATCAGAGGAACCTGAGGACAGAGATGAAGACGCTGCTGCTGCTGTGCCTGTGCCTGAGCTGGGCTCATGGAGACCTGGAGTATGACGACTATGACCTGGTGAGTTCAGTTCTCTAATCACTACATCCGGCTGAATATCAGGGAAACGTTCACTGAAGCTCTGAGATTCAACACAAGAGAAACTTTGTCTTTTGTCTCTCCCAGGAAGCCAGCAGCTCGTCGGCGGGGAACGTATCCGTACGTACCAACTCTGCTGTGTGACGTGTTTTATCTATAGTTTGAGTTTTGGGTTGTTTATGTCTCTCTCTTGTCCCTATGACGCTCAAGGTAGACGCTCGAGGTCACCGCCCACTTTCGAGGGGCAGGGATGTCTACAACAGCAACCGATATGCCCCGCCCCCTATCAGCGGCGGCGGCAGGTACGTGGCGTGATGTTATATAAGCAATATATACTGCTATATAAAACTTCATCAATAAATGTATATAGAGACTGTATGTAAAATTAGATGACATAAACAGCAGCCAGGGGGCAGTGAAAAAGATTATTATAAGATATTTCATATAGGATGAAAATGGTGGCCTAACCCTGACTCTGTATATGACCCAGGTACCGCGGCCGCCCGACGCCGGCCCAGTGGGACGAGCCCAGCCGCAGGAGAAGGAGGAGCAGCCTGAGGCCGGAGGATGTAAACACGCCGCAGAGGATATGGTACAAATAGGTTCAAATAGAAGCACAACCGCAAAACTATTACAGTAATTATTGAACCCAACATGATTGACACCTGGAGACTGATGGGTTAAACTTCTGTTTTTGTCCACCAGGGGGTTTTGTGTCCCACTGGCTGTGAACTGAAGACGACGCTGCTGAAGCAAGAGAGAAACGTCAAGACGGTAAAACTCTAACTCAACCGATCCACTGATCCACTTCGGCTCGTCTCTGTTGTTTCATCGTTACGATGGTTCCACAGAGCATCAACGACCTGAAGCCTCTCGTGGACGAGTTGTCCAGATCCTCCAACACCATCTACAACTACGTGAACAGCATGTCCGTCTCCCTGAGGGAGAGACAGAGAGTCGTGAGCGGTGAGAAGAACTCCATCGTGACTCCGCCTTCTTCTCACACTCAGGCAAACTAGTGACAGGATCAGGTCCAAAGTCCAATCTGACTTTCACACAGTTTTATTTAAACTAATTTACAAAATCTTGTAACTGTCTGGATAACAATAAGATTTGATTGTGCAAAGAGGTCAAATGCATTTAACAACTTCATGACATAAGAATACACAGTCATTTTACACATGTGGATTATTCATGTGTTTGAGTGAAGCCTCCAAATTACAAAGAATGAAATCAGCTGATTAGGATTGTGAGGCCGTCTCCCTTTGACCCGAATGTGTGAGCGCTGGTTCTCTGCCCTCAGACAACAGCAGGGTGGTGGGGGAGTACACGGATCGGGTGGAGGATCAGCACGCCTACATCAAGGAGACGGTGGACACGGTGTTTCCCTCCAACATCAGAGTCCTGCAGGTACGTCCATCATGTCCTGTGTAGAAGAACGTTTCTCCGTGTTCAAAGTCACGAACCTCTGACTGAATGTGTCGCCTCGTGGCTGCAGGGCGTCCTCGACAAGGTCCGGCTGAAAATCCAGAAACTGGAAAAAGCCATCCAGTCCCAGAGGACGTTGTGTCTCGAGCCCTGCAAGACCAACTGTCCCATACCTGTGGTGTCTGGTAAGGGTTCATCCTCTGGAGATCAGGAACTATCTATAATTGATAATGTCTGCGATGGATTCAGTGATCCCCACTAATATTTAAATGCTGTTCAGGTAAAGAGTGTGAGGACATCTTCCGTCGGGGAGGAAGAGACTCTCAGATGTACCTGATCCAGCCCGACGCCTTCTTCCCCCCGTACAAGGTCTTCTGTGACCAGACGTCACAGAAAGGAGGTGAGAACATCGATCACGTCAAACACCCGCGACACTAACGTCTCCATCTTTCTCTAAGCGTGACGGTTCTGTCTCTTGGTTTCTCCAGGATGGCTCCTCATCCAGAGCAGGCTCGACGGCAGCGTCGACTTCGGCCGGCGCTGGGACGAATATCGCCGCGGATTCGGAAACACCGCCTTCGACGTTGGGAAAGGTCACTGTGAGACTCCGGGTAAGAGACGAAGAACCGCTTCATCATCGCAGACGTCTCGATGTAGCTTCTCTCCACTCATCCGTTTGTCCTGACAGGTGAATTCTGGCTGGGAAGCGACCGCATCAGCCAGCTGACCAAGATGGGCCCCACGGAGGTCCTCATCGAGATGCAGGACTGGACCGGGGACAAGGTCCGGCACAAACTCAACGCCATTTATTGTTCACTTGGTTTTAAAACCAGAAAGAAAACGACTTTGATTTTAATTTCTTTTGTTATTGATTTAAAAAAAACCCCATCACATTCACGTAGTTTGAAGAATTATATTTCCACTGTTTGAATTGAATTCAGGTCCACGCCCAGTACCGCCAGTTCACCATCCAATCAGAGACGTCCAATTACGTGATGGCAGTTGATGGTTACTCTGGAAACGCCGGCAACTGTTTCCTGGAAGGTTCCTTGCAGCTGTTTGGTGAAAACCGCACCATGACCATACACAACGGGATGATGTTCAGCACCTACGACCGAGACAACGACAACTGGTGAGTCGGACCAGAACCAACATGGCTGCCTCGGGGGGGGGGGGGGGGGGTGTTAGGAATCAATAAGACAAGTTACACTAAGGGCTCATCAACGTTCTGCACCGAGGTTTAATTCATGGAGCAGTTTTTGGTGATTTATACACAAAGAAAGAATTCCACTTTGTTCTTTGATCGATTTTTACAAACTGAACTTTGATCCGTAAATCGTCAGTAACTTAACTTCCTCGTCTGGTTTTGTCGGCACCAGGATTCCCGGGGATCCGTCCAAGCAGTGCGCGAGGGAGGACGGAGGCGGTTGGTGGTACAACCGCTGCCACTCAGCCAATCCCAACGGCCGATACTACATAGGAGGAGCCTACACGAAGCAAATGGCCAAGCACGGCACAGACGATGGCATGGTGTGGATGAACTGGAAGGGGAGCTGGTATTCACTGAAGTCCATTAGCATGAAGATCCGGCCGTACTTCGCCCCCGGCTGAACGCGCCGCAGGACGTCGTCACGTGACTCACACGGACGCCAAAGCAAAGAGCCAATGGGATCGTGTTTCCACGGTGATGGACACACACACAAAATAAAATGTTACATTGCGCTAAAAAAAAAAAAACACGGACAAATGAAGCAAATGTTAAAGATACGAAGAGAACGATAGATGTGTTGTCGTGTTGGTGTGATGTCATCGGTGAGGACGACCTGTCCAACGCGGCTCAATAAAAAACTGATTGAGCAACAAACTTTGTCTGTTTTGGTCATTTTGCTCAATTCCTCCTCCTGAAGTTCAGCCATCGGCCACTAGGTGCAGCTTTCAGGCAACATGGACCAATCAGAAATAACCAAAGCCTAAATTAAAGATACTTTAATTTAAGTTCAGCCTTTATAATCTTTACCGTATTTACAGCAGAAAGAAGAACCAGTTAAATGTTGTTGTTCAATAAAATTAGATATAATGCAAAAAAGGTTCTGCCTACTTAAGTCAAACATATGTAAAAGAATAAATGAGAAGCAGACGGGAAATTACAAACTGTTTGTTTACGATCTACGGGTTCGTTTAGCACGTCGTCTGAAATATGTTGAGTCATAGTTAATAACCCTTTTTGTTGATTTGGAGTCGGTGTAATTGCTATGCACATGATAAATTCTGATTTCAGACCACGTGCTAATATGAAGCATATGTTGTCCGAAATATGAAAAATAAATAAATGAAAGTCATTAGTATTGTGTTCGAAACAACTTCAATTTTCCATCTGCTGATGAAGAGATCATGTTCAAAAACTCAAGCAACAAAAATGCTTTTAAAGTTTTTCATAGTACTAAATACTAAATAAATATAAATGCTAATTTTTCGAGATGAGGAGAAACGCTTACATCTTTTCTTTTCTGGTTGGTTCTGGTCAAATCAAAAATCTCGAGGTTATTAAGTCCAAACACGTGAAGACAGTTTAAAGACCACACACGACAAACTAATCTTTTTTCACCTTTTAATTTAAAACAAAATTTAATCTTTACATATTTTCTTTTAAATGTACAATCAAACAATCAATGTAATCATACATAAAATTCTTGATAATAATGCACAACTCTATCGACACTAGCCATGAATTAAATAAAGGAAAAAGCACTGAGATCAGTCTGAAATACAAAGTTAGGCAACACCACCGGTTCACGGACTCGGGATGGATCCACGCCACCGCCGCTCTACCGTTAAGGTGCCATCCCCTCTGCATCGCTTTTATTTTGAAGGGTCACAACATGCTGAGGACAAAGTGGGGACAGTTAGTGGGAGCAGCAGGTGTTTGTTCAGCTTTTCAGAATAAAGACGAGTGAAGAACCTTTGAATGAAGCCACGAGGCCGAGCGAGATCAAAGGCAGCGAGCGGGGGCAGCCACATTGGACTTTGATCTTCATGGTCCCGAAACGATTGACAGGAAATTCTTCTTTAAATAATCATTGAGTAATTTTGAGCTTGAAGATTCGTTACTGTACAGAAGAGTAGTGAGGGCGGACAAAACAAAATGACTAGAGGAAAAGTCTGTTTTCCATTTTGAGAGTAAACTAATCAAAGAGGATTCTGCACACGGAGAAGACATCGGAAATTTACAAATAAATAAGATCTTGCATTTTGAGAATAAAGACGCAGAAACAGTAGCACTTTGAATCCAGATCAAAATAATGTTTCAACTTGCAGAAGAGTTTTATGAATTATCAACACATAGATAATTGCTCCTTGTTGAGAATACTCATCTGTACCCCCCCCCCGACGGCTCGAAGGTCACGAGCGATCACGTTTCGGTTGTTTGAGCATTAAAGAAATTTAGAATTAGATTTCTTGTCGGTTGGTTAATTGAACGTTAGCCTTTATTAACCTAAAGCCTACATTTAATGACTGATTTTCTGTATAAAATTTTAAGCACAATCTTTCTAGTTTTGTTAATGAACTGTTTTCCATCTGACGCCTGAAGCTCCACGGACTCGGACTGAAGCGGTAACAGAGCGTGGCGCTGAATGTGGCGGACGAGGCGTGAAACACATGTTTGTATTAAACTGAGATGGAACGATAACCCCGCGTCCGTCTGGGCTTTTATTTTGACGAGATGATAAGACCAACATTTCCCGTTTAGGAAATAACGTGTTATATTTTCAGAGGTTAGCAAAATAAAAGACAGGACGATGTCCCCCCCCGATCCACTAACGGTGAGCGGGTCCAGTTGGGTTTTGTTTCGAAGCCATAAAAAGTGAACGGGTCACAGCAGAAGATCAAAGGTTTAAAAGTCGCAGCGAGAGTAAATAGTTTGAGATGAAAAAAGGAACTTTCACTGAAGCCGGACACGTTCACTCACTCTCTTCCCTCTGAAGGGAACCAGCCGTCTCAGCCCAACGTCCTCGCGGTTACCACGGTAACCTGGCTGGAATGTAGTGGACACAAACGCACACATTCTAACACACACATTGAATTCACAGGTAAACATCTTCTGGAGGACGGGTGAGTCTGTGGTGGGGGGGGGGGGGGGGGGTGAGGACAGTTTTTGAAGCCTGGGAGGTTTTCAAGGTCGCTCATCGCGTCCTCCGATCGGCGGTTCATTCTGACCTTTGACCCCCTTGCCAGGCGACGCCCACCAGGGAGACAGGACAGGGGTGAGGCACGTGACGAGTGAAGCTGTGAGTGTGTGTGTGGAGAGAGAGAAGAGAGCATGCATGTTCAATGTATCTGTGTAAGTGTGTAAAAAGTGCATTCCTCGTGTGTGTGTGTGTGTGTGTGTGTGTGTGTGTGTGTGTGTGTGTGTGTGTGTGTGCCTTCAACCCGTGACCTCCTCGTGTCCTCTGCAGCCACAACGATAACAAGTCTTTTCCCTCTAGTGGCCGCTCAGTAAAGGTCTCAGTCCGTCAGCGAGGTTCAGGGTTTAAAACAAAAAGATCTAATGTCAGAGACTGGAGTCGTCCAGGAGACGCACCACTCCTCTTCCTCCTCCACCTCCACCTCCTCCTCTTCCTCCTCCTTGCCGTCGTCCCCGTCCTGGAAGGAGCAGATCAGTTGAACATAATGGACTCGGGATCTTGGTTTGCCATTTGCGCCATGTGACGAAGGATATCTTTTTTTGTGACGATACCAAGCAGCCGCCTGTAGGGGGAGCAGGAGAGAGGAGAGAGGTCAGAGGTCAGAGACGTTCGTGGTTTCGGACGAGACAGAAAACAACGTCATGTTTTTGTTGGCACAAGACGAGGACGTGATTTGAGTTTGATTTCATTTTGGTTTATTGGATATAAATTAATAAAATCGTAAAATGTCTGAAGCCGACAAAAACATGAGTCCCTGAGGAGGCAAAAGTCAGCGGGGGGGGGGGGGGGGGGGAGAGGAGGCAGTGAGCAAGCAGAGGGAGAGGCAAGAGGAAGCAGGTCAGAAACAACACTGCCCCCTGCTGGTTTAATGTTGTCAGTCCAAAAGAGAGGCTGGTGAGAAGAAGGAAAACTGGATCCTACAGGGGAGAAACTCGGAGAACAGGATGTGGTGAGAAGTTAAAACCTCAGAGGAAAGGAAGGAGAAGAAGAGGAGACGCGTCCCCGTCCCACCGAGCCGGGGACGGAGGTGTCCCACCGAGCTGGGGACGGAGGTGTCCCTCGGACAGTCGGACTCAAAGTAAGTTAAGAGGCTGAAAAGTATTTTTTTCAAGGCAACAAAACAACAATCTTGCTTTTCTGCAACAAGTTTAATGACGATTAAACATTTCACTCGTTTTCCAGTGAGAATAAAACTTCAGTTTTTCAGGTTGTACTTAATATTTAAGTTTTGGAGTTGTCTGGAGAGCTCACCTTGTAAATTGTGATGGGCACTCGACATTTATTAGACTTAATCTAAATAAAAATATGAAATAATCACGAGGGAAAAAGGTAAAGTTTAAACACAAACTTGTTTTACGCAAATTCACGTTTACACCTGTTTTTAACCTTAGGACAGTCAGACCAGCAGGGGGCGCTGTGACAGGACAAGGTTCTTTACAGTTGGTGACTCGTGGGACGGAACTGCTTCCTCTTCATCTCCTTTAAGGTTAAAGTAACTAAACCTAAAAGAACATCTAACACACTCTGCTTCTACTCCTGCTGATCCAGGATCACATCTTCTTGTAAACATCACACAGTTCATGTGGAGAGAAACAGCTGAAGGGTTAAGGAAGCGGAAGGAAGTTGTCCGTCTGTTAGAAGCAGATCTGGGTCCAAACACTTCAAGGAGCTTTGTTCTAATACTGTCAGGTTCGCACGTCTTGGATTGAAACTGCACCAGGACCAGAAACCAGCAGAAACAACCATTTGAACCCAGGTCTGAGGGAGAGAAGCGGATCTGACTGAGATCAGAGCTACTGAGCAGCAGGAGGCACCAAACATCTCAGGGACCCGACTGCGGTTCCCCAAGAGCTTTGAGGCCGGGTACAGATCAGAGTGTTAGAGGTGAAGGGTCAGGGGGGCTGAAGCGTTCCCTGTAAGTCAGCAGTGTCCAGTCCGGTTTAAATGACTTTCATTCCAACAACTGGAGAAAAGGAATTAGTTTGTCGCTTTAGATGCCGTCATCTAAACTTAAACACACAACTGAAGATCTCCTACATTTCCCAGAATGACTCAGCAAACATCACGAGGCTGAATTCACCGCACGTCGACCACAAAGACTCCAAATAAAAACACGACAGCTGCCATAAGTGAAGCGTCGCACTTTTCTTTATAAAGCAAAGATGAACGTCACCATTTCCCCTTTTTGTGAGACCATGAACCGGTTTAACTTTTCTTGAACTGGTAAAGGACACTGCTGACTTAGAGGAAACCGGCAGGTGAAGTCTACTTCATCAGGGTCACACCACGCCAACCGGCTAAGTCACCACTAGCACCAACAACCACGTCGCTACCGCTACAGAGTGGGGGGGGGGGGCAGGGGAATCAATGACATCACTACACATCTCCACTATATAAAAAAACAGCCGTGGTCATGAAACAGCGAGCTACTCGCCAAGTGGTTGTTAAGGCGACGGGTCACATGTCGTCAATCTGTGGACACCCAGGGGTCGAGGGGGGGAGGGGTTTCAAAAACAAAAAGCAGACGTTAATGAAAACAGAAACTGAGGACGGGTGGATATTTAAAACATGTGGTGAAAAAGGGGAAATGCGAAACAAACAGATGTGAAGCTGAGAAACTACTGCTGAACGTCCGATTGGTTCAAACCGAATCAGGATTCTACACATCCGAGCTTTAAAGTTACGTAAGACAGATGAAGGTACGAGACACGAGCGGAGCCATCGTCCGATTGAACGGGGACCAGCTGCACAGATGCACTCTGGGAAACTACTGGGAGCTTTTCAGACATGGCGCTTCACCAAGCGTTCAGCTCAAGGTCGCACAGAGACCACGGGAACAGAAGCGTGGGAACTACCTGCTCGTCAAGTTGAAGGATCGTTAATCCCAGCGTCACGTCTTTGTTTATCAGATGAAATAAACAACTCGCCTGTTGTACATTTATAACTCATTTGATTTATATGCTCACATGCTTCAGTTAAACGTTTTTACACGATATTTAGGCTGCAAGTTTTCACCACGTTAAATTTAACTATTTTAAAAGACCCGTTTAATATTAATTTAAAGGAAAATTAGAACTGGCGATATCAGCTTCAAGTATTAAAGATTTCAAAAGCTGTGACGAGACTTAAACGTATTCACCGAATGTATGACTTTATATATATTAATGGTATTGTTGCCTATAAGAGTAAACTATCTTTATAGTTAGTCTTTTATTAATCCTTCAACACGATATGGGCCTGAATAAGCAGTAGAAAATGGATGGATGTCTGGTTTATTCAATTAATCGAACCCTTTACTAAAATAAATAATGTACAATATTAATTCAACACGATGAATGAAGCACACGTCTGAAAGAGGCTCTGGAGGCGACAGTTCCCACGAAACACAACAAAGCTCGTCTACGCGATGAAGATGAAGGTCAGAGGGCGTCTGACTGAACCCAGACCAGCCCACAGCAGGAAAGAGAGAAACCGTCAAGAGGCGGAGCCTAAGAGGGAGGGGTCACATGTGGAAAGGGGTGGGGCTAGTCACCAGGGGCTCCACGTGCTGCTTGAGCTCCTCCAGATGCTCTAATATATTCTTCTTAGTGATGATGCCCAACACAATCCTGAAACACACAGCTGTTACTGGGGGAACGGACCAATGAGAACAGAGAGAAAACAGACACAACTGAAAACATTAAACAGAACTTGATTTGACGTATATATATCATGGATATTTACATAAATAAAAATGTAAATCATATCAAATGTAATGTGAAATGCTGAATCAACGTTCATGTACGAGTCTGGTGATACTCTATATTTTTCTTGACGTCCCCGAAACACACCAGTGAATATTTAATGGAGTCGTGTTTCATTAATATCTGAGACCTGTTTACAAAGAGTCCATTGATTCTTCAGGACGAACAAATGAGCTCGGAAATTATAATGAAAATTAGCAACTAAAACTTATGTAAAAGTTTTTGTTTGCATGAGATTTATTGACGTTCAGGAAAATATAAAAAAACACCAGCCTCGTCCTTTTAGATTTTAAAGATGTAAAACATAAAGATGTAAATAACAACAAACAGCTCTGCTGATAAGTGATGATAAACAGTCTATCCTGTAATTCCTCCATGACACCAGCAGGAGGCTCCCAGTCAAACCAATCATGAGACTTCAGTCCCCCAGCAGGAAACCAGTTACGTGGTTAGTTTGGCAGCTCGGTCTCTCGGACTAAGGAGACGTCTGTTACAGGAGGTGCAGCGGTTAGGCCATGCAGGTTACAGCTCACTCCGGGGGTCTGAGCCCATCGACACCAGGCAGTGTGAACATGATGTTGGTCAACTGCAGACGGAGGAGTCGACAGTAACAACCACAGAAGGATTCGCCCTCTGTTCTCCAGGCTCCTCCTCTACCACTTACCCGTTGTGAGTGACCAGGCACTGGCGCAGGCCCAGCTTTCTGAAGATGTCCACCACGATCTCCATGGGGGTGTGGTCGGTGACGGTGAAGGGGCTCATGTCCAGGATGGAGCGCAGCTTGAGGGGCCGCGGGCTGTCGGCCGGCAGGGTGGGTGCGTGCTGAGTGAAGTACACCCGGGAGTTCAACACGATGCCCTCCTGCTTACGACGGGCGTTTTCTGATGAACACGAGAAATTCATTAGAACCTTCAAAGCAACACAATGCAACTTTTACAGAGCAACAGCGCCCCCTGCAGCCACCCACGGCAATTAAGGGGCTTTTAAAAATAACTGTATTGAAACCATCTGGCTTTGGGTTGTTACCTATCGCGATAGTGATGTCCCTACGCAGAGCGAAGCCCACCAGCCTCTGGGACTCCTTGGACACGATCACAGGGAAACCATTATAACTGGTTTCGTTGATGATGCCTTGCAGCTCCTCCACAGTCAGGTCGTCCTGCGTCAGCACCGCTAACGGCGGGTCGCTGCGTCGCGGCCTCATCACCTCCCTGGCCAGCGTGGTGTGAGTGAATTCCTCCTTGGCGTCCAGGAAGGGGTATCCGTTCAGACGGATGTGGGCCTCGTAGATTCCCTCGCGGCCGAACGCGTCACCCACCCACTTGCTGGTCATGACGGCAGCCATGAGTGGGACGATGTACTCCAACCCGCCCGTCAGCTCAAAGACGATGACCACCAGGGAGACGGTCATTCGAGTCACACCGCCTGCAGAGGAGGACATTCACGAGATGAATATCAGCCACATTGACACACTCAGATAAATATTAAAGTCAAATATCATAAGTTCAGTTTTTGTTTGTCACCATCACTAGATATCAATCTGCTGACTCACCCAGACACGCGGCAGCCCCCACCATAGCGTACAGCCCCGGAGTGATGCAGTCAGCTCCCACCTCGCACCACTCTTTGAACAGGAACCAGTCGTGGTGGTAATACGCCAGCTGCTCCACGGCAATGCCCACGATTCTCCCTGCTATCGCCCCGATGGCCATGCTGGGGATGAACAGGCCCGACGGAACCTGGGGAGAGAGAGGAACGGGTTTTAGTGTTGGTGAGGTCGGTAAAACCTCCGCCCTCTTTGGAAAAAGAACATCCAGGCATCACCTTGAGTCCAAATGTGAATATGGTCATGATGATTTTAAAGATGAGCGCCAGGCAGAGCTGCCACATGGCGGCGTAGACGCCGGGCCCTGCCGGCCGGTTGGGGTTGTCAGTGAAGGCTTTGCTGCCGTTCATCTGGCTGCGGTACTGACAGAGCTGCGAGGACTCCAGGGGCCCGCAGTCGGTGAACAACTCCTTTATCAGCTCGCTGGTGTTCTGGCGCGTGTACGGGTTCGGGAAAGCAACCACAGCGGTGATGACGACCACAAGGATCACCTCCAGCACTGGGTACTTCCCTGAAGAGACACAACACGTCAGACTGTGGGAGACTTGGGATGATGCGACTCTCACTGGGACCTCAAATCAAATCCTGTTGCAAATTCAGGAAATGAACAAGATCTGGTCTGAATCCTGGACCAAGACGGAGGAACTTACCGAAGCGTGTTGACTTGCGCCGCCGGCACCAGCCGATGTTGGCTCTGATGAAGAAGGCTCCCCAGAGACCTCCGAACACTCCCAGGAGGATGAAGGGGATGAGCTCAAACAGGTACCACGGCGTGTGGTACTCCACATAGAACAGCACCAGACGGCTGTTTCCAAAGGGGTTGATGGAGCGCAGGACGAAGGCCGCCACCAGGGCGGCGAAGAAGGAGCGCCACAGTGTCTTGAGGGGGAAGTAGTAGCTCACCTGGAGGAGAGGGCAGAGGATCAGAGCTTCCTCCATTATACTGCCAGTTTCTCTCAGCATTATGTTGAGGTTTTAGAGCATGAACAATAAGCTAGGGAGTCTGGACATGTGAGTGTACCTCCTCCAAGCTGAAGAGAACTCCTCCTATCGGGGCGCCAAACGCCACAGACACACCGGCCGCCGACGCAGCAGAGAGAACCTGAGCGGACAAACAAACACGCCTCATTACTCCATCTCACTCAGAATCAGTCACGGTAACAGAACCCTGCTGCTTCTGTTGATGTTAAACGCCGCCTTGTCTCTGTCACCTCTCGTTTCTTGGCCTCGTTCTTGCTGTACTTGGGGAAGAGGTAGGAGAAGATGTTCCCGCAGCAGCAGGCCACGTGCACCAAGGGCCCCTCTTTCCCCAGGCTGAGCCCGGACGCCACAGCCAGCACCAGAGTAATGGTCTTGATCATCAGGGTCCACTTGCCCAGGTAGCCCCGGATGATAAACCCACTGAGGATGGTTTTAATCTGCGGAGAGAGAGGACGGTGCTACAGATTATAATCAACTCAAGCTTATTTTCTTAGAATAGGCCGAAAATTAATTTGTCTAATGTTATAAAAAAAGAAACAGCTAAAATGTGGATGATTTTTCTGTTTCCCACTCAGGAGTCAGGAGACCGTTTACTTTCTTTATCCGACAAAGGTCTGAAGCAACTGGTTATTATCATTTCTCCTTTTTAAAATCATCCATTAATGTTTGTAGGTAGAATGTCCGAACAGACTGCCGGCGCTCGGTGACACATTCCAACCGGACCGGTGTGAGAGCTGCATCCTCCTCACTCACCTCAGGGATCCCAGAGCCGCAGGCGTACGGCGCGAACACCTTCACCAGACACACGGCCAGGAAGGCGAAGGACAGAGCCCAGTAGATGTACATGAAGTAGTTCATGATGTACGAGCCGGGACCCTGCAGGGAGACGAGGGGAACTGATAAACACCTGGAAAGTCGCTGGCAGCAAATATCTACAGAACGAAGTCTGCAAAGCCAAAGCTGTCACATCCACATTTTAATCATCTTTGACCAGTGTTGCCATGGCAACCGACGAGCCCCCGGCGTGCCTGTGTCTACCTCGGCCTGCCCCAGTATTAGCTCAGCCCAGCTCTTCCACTGGGGGCACTTGTCCCGCTCAGCGAAGGTGGTCTCATTGGACGTCCAGCAGCACTGCTCGTGGTTGAACCACATGGCGCTCAGACACACGCCCTCCTTCAGGTCGTTCAACCAATCAGCAGCAATATCAATAAGGCCAGCCAAAGCACCTGGCAGGAGGAGGAAGAGGAGGAAGAGGAGGAAGAGGAAGAAGTGAAGTCAGAAAAACAGAGAAAGGTGTTGGTGGGAAGTTAGTTTGCCTCTAACGCTCCGAGATTAACGTGAGCGTGATGTAACTGAAACAAAGCAAATATCAATAAAAGAAACTTCAGCGACTTGGAGCCTTTTCTCTTTAAACCGCATTATTCTCTTAAACACACACTAACACCTACAGTTCTAAATATTTACCATTTACCTAATGTTCATAAATGCAATGTAAAAGTCTTTGTACCTAAATCACTAAAGGAAAGTTACTCAATAACAAGGAAAGTTTTATAACCAGATATTACAAATCTGTGTTGTTAATTTCACATTTAAGACCAGCAGCTTCAATGTCAAGCTGATTATCAAATATAAATCTATAATTTCAGAAGAAGACATTTTGACTGACACAGAGTGGCACGACAGTCCGTTTGGTTTCTTTCTCTTGGTTCTGATAAAAACCTGAACAACAACTAAAATCCACAACATTTGATGGATTAGAAACCTGAGCTCCGTGTGGTGGAGAAAACATGCAGAGCTGAGAACAAAAAGTTGAGGAGCCGAGAGAAAGAGGCGAGGCTGAGCTGCCTGAGGCGAGCGTGAGCTGCCTGAGGCGAGCGTGAGCTGCAGCGGCAGCGGACCCACCAGCTGTGGCTGTGTATTACCTGAGGCCAGGCCGGTGAGCGTCACCACCAGCCAGCCGGACCAGGCATCGTACAGGCTCTTTGTGAACTCCCATGCCGAGTCCTTTTTCCTACTGTTGATCTGAAAAGGAAAAGAAAACCACACGATGGATTAATAATATATTATGTATAAAGGTTTATAGCTACCAACGATAATGTAGCAGCCTAAATGCAGTTGGATATCTTAAAGCTTAGTGGGTGTGGTCAACCTGTCAGTCAATGGTGAGCAGGAAGTGGAGCCAAAGTATTTTTACTTCCTTCTCCCTTTTTCTATTAATCTTTGTTCTGTACCAGTTCTTTTTATTTTATAGTTAAAGTTTACCGGGTCGTCCTGTGGATTTAAAACAAGAGTTGTTAGAGCGTCAAACTTCATTCATTGGAAACCTACAGATAAGTTATTCAGGTATCGGCTCCGGTGGCATGATTTAAATTTACCGCTCCAATAAAACTGTGTTAATCAGCTGTTTCAACTAGGTTTGAAACTGTGAACACTATTTGAATACTGCGTCTCGGCTCCAGCTGAGTGGCAGTAAAACGCTCCGGGGAAGCTGTGCACGATAACTGAGTCAATATGTGGATAAAGGTTTAAACAGGGGGGGGGGGGGGGGGAGAGGAATCACTGACGTCACTCATCTGTGCAGCGACATTCTTACACAGAGAACGAGCTGAACAATGAACTCACATTTTTCTGATGAAGACAGTGAGATGTTGCTAAAAGCTCCAAAATTATTTTTTGTCAAACTACATTTGTGCAATAAAAGACTTCCAAACAGTGTTTGTCTCATTTAATGTCTGATGTTTCATTATTCTACCCTGGGTTTTCAGATGTGCTATTTTTTACCAACTGCTCAGCCACCGGGGCTAAAACTGCTGACCCAGTTAGTTTTTTGGTGTGTGATTTAAATAACTAACAGTCACTTCCTGTGTTAGTTGTTTTCTATCTAAAAGCTTGAGGAAGTAGAGACAGACAAGTTCAATCTGAACATCGAGTTACAAAACACACGTGTTAAGATGTGAAACAGTGAAAAGTAGAACTCGTGTCTGTAAGTGAAAATGCAGCTGATGATTTAATTCATCAGGGCTAGAAGGACAAGAAACAGGCAACGAGCTCCTCTGGACCACGTGAAGGGCTCCTCACCTTCCGGTGTCTCTCACGGTCCTTGCACTTCTCTCGCACCCAGTCGATGGTGTGGAAGTCATCGTAGGTCCCCACCCCGGGGATGGGCTCCTCGAGGAAGTCCAGCAGGTGAGTGGAGCTGCTGGCGGGTCCGCCCCCGTTAGACATGGCGTAGTTAGACCCTGAGAAGCAGAAACAGACAGAGAAACATTTAGTTAAACAAAGTACAATATAATAAAACACACGTACGGCTGGCTACACTGCAGAGCTCCACACATTCACCAATGAGATACGACCACACCGTCTGAAACACAGCTACACAGAGAAAACCCAGCACAGCCGGAAGTCTGAACTAATCTGGAACCAATAAAACACTAAGGCAACAAAGCCTTAAGTCACCTGGAGTAAAGCGCTGGTATGAGGTAAGCACCTTGACGGGGCAGAGTCTCTGTGGGTGGATGTGTGCACACAGGGATGATCTTACAATTTGCATTTTGAAAAACTACACCTTCAAAAACTCATCCAGCAGCTCTGACCAAATTCTCTTTCTGTGCAAACTGACGTCTAAAAACTCAAGTAAATGTTTTAATTATGTTTGAAACATTTAACAGACGGATGCCTTGTTGTGGACTTTTCCTGGAGTCCTAACTTGGACGTCTGACACTCTCATTAGCGCTGCTCTGATCATATCTGCGAGCGCAGTCTGGTGGGACAAGGGGATTGCCTTCAGAGCCAATAACCACGTACAGTTCGTCCAGCAACGAGTTCAACGTGACTACACTTACCCACGGCAAATATTAACTATTTAATACAATAATACAAGGAGAACATTGTCCATTGCCCTTTCAAAGAATGTCTCCATATTATAAATGGATCAGGACAATGACCGGAGTTCCACATGTCACTGGTTACGTCTGATCGGTTCTGGCTGGATGCACAACATGAGAAGGGAGAGCAAAATAAACTGGACTCACATCTGCATGCACATGCAAAGCTTCTATAAATGTATTCAAAGGAAATCTGTGTCATCACACCAAATAATGAATCCATTAAATAAAAAAAAACACATTTATTCTGTCTTTGTACATTCAGCAATATCAGATTGATATTTCTCTATCCAAACATGGCTGTACCTGCCGTGTGTGTGGCCCTTTAACAGCATCTGCCCCCGTCCAATGAGACGTGAGTGCACATGTTGCCTGTGCTCTCAGAGAATGGTATGTACAGTATGTACAGTATGTACACAATCTTTCAAACAGGGTTAGGAACTCTTAATTCAATACATTTAAAAGCATCCTCGGTTTCCCTGTGGAAACACAGGATGTTACTGAGGGTAAAAAGCCAAGAGTTTCCTGGATCTCAAACTTTAAGACCTAACTCAACTAATAAATAATAAATTCAACTGTAGATTAAGAGAACGAGTTGCATTCTTAATCCCAAAACCTGGTTATTTGTTACATCAATAACAACATGAAACAAAACCATTTCTACTTGACGTCTCTCACGCTGCTGAAGATACGAACTGTGAGCGAGATTAATGCAAACTGAATGAACTATCAAACAATGCCTCATTCAAGGTTCAGCACTAAACAAACAAAATCCCATGAAGGGTTTTAACTAGGGCCATAAAACAGATCCACACAGTTGCGTCCTTTCCCAAGTAATAACCACGATGTAGTAAATGTGCTGCACAACTCAAAGCAACAGAAATTTCATCCGCAACAAGAAGCTGCTTTGAATCAAATCATGTACGTCTCCATTTCTTTAAGAGGCAGGAACCAAATGGCCGAGTGCAGCTTCCACCCTTCACCCCCCGTCCAGTTTGGAAAAGGGAAACGGTGTCAGCTACTCTAGTTGTTGTTGTGGAGTCAGTAGCAGTGTGAGCTTCGGCAGAGTCTCCGGATACTGCCCTTCTCCATTTGGAATTCAGGGTGCCGGCTGCAGTCTGGACCGTGTGTGCTCGGAGTGGAGCTCGGATGGTGATGACTCAGGCGTTGGATCAATGACAGCAGCAGTTTGATATTGAGGTCTTGGCTATCAAATAAAAATACAACTAACAAACTAAAATCGTTTTTCTCGTGCGTAGTGACACTTCAAGCCGAGTCCAATAGTTGGATCCTTCTCGGACCAACCCATGGAAGTTCATTGCTCATCTGTTACAGGACCAAGGAGCTAGCTACACGATTTACTGAGCTGCAGGAAGTGTAGCGGCTCAGAGCCGTGGTGAGGCAGGTGAAGACTGGACAACCCAGAGGTCACGATGTCCTCTGCCAAGACAAAGGAATACCTACAGAGACTGACATGGACTAAAGATCCTGCCTGCAGGCCTTTCAAAACACCACTTGTATGAGTAAGTGAAGAAAGGAACTTCCAATATTGAACTTTTACACCTTTGCATCCTGGTCCCAATAGAACGTGACAGAAATGTGTATTTAAAAAAAAAAAAAATCCATTTATCAGTGGCATTAATGTCCCTCGTGGGCCTTTGGGGATGATTCATGGTTTGACTCATGAAACAAGTGGAGCACGTTTAATCTTAAAACAACGAAATATGCTTCAGAAAGCACAAAGAGACACGGTGGAAAGAGGCAGGAGAACTGTTCATCACTGATCACCAAGACAACGGAGCAGAACGCTGCTGTGAGGTTACAGCTCAACAGAAGGGACCAGTAGGCTGTGCTGGGGGTTTCAGTATCTTCCAATAAGAAAACTGATGCACTACTGGCAACCATCAACAGAGGCAGGAGCGCAGAGCCGAGCGCTGGTGACGCCACGGGAAACAGAAACCGAAGGGGAGTGCAGACACGTCGCCAGCATCACTCGAATGGTTCAGCACGCACACGGACACAAGGCTTCAGTTTCTTTCTCCTGTGCCTGAGCACAGTGACGCTCAGGTCTGCTCCGTCAGCCTCTCGGGCGAGGAGCCCCGTCCGTGTGCACCGGCTCAGGCCGACTATCAACAACACCACTTCTCTACACAGGCTGCATTAGCTTGGGCCGTCCTGTGAAACCAGCGGGGGGGGGGGGAAATCACCATCGGCTGCTTTTCAGAGGTTTCTGAAATCCCAACAAGCGCCTCTCATCCCTGTGTAATAGGCCTGCTCCAGTACTGCTGTGTAAATCAGATCAAGGAGGTTTAGAGGCAGCAGCAGGGACGCTGCAGGTCCACGGGGTTAGTCTGCTCCTGTGACCAGCACCACGTCCTTGTGGCCTGAAGCGGTCCTGACTGGAGGAAGCCACAGGCAGACCACTTTCCCCTGCATGTGAACATATGTGCTGGTTCTGATCGTTCAGACAAGGCAACAGGGTTAAAGGTAAATGACCTTGAAGTGAAAACTGAATAGTACAAACACTGTATTTTTCTTTTAGCAGCTAATAAAGCAGGACTGTGGCTTAAGGCTAATTTATTCTGCCTTTGTGAACGAACAGAGATTCGTCAGTTTCACTCGCTGTCATCCCCACGTACGTCCATGTGGCCTTTGTGTTGGCATGGTTTCTAAGGAGTACATCCACTAGAGTCAACATGGCGGCCGTGATGGTCCAATTCACCAACTCGCACAGCGCCTCTTCCTCATGTCCTGCGGTCTTCTCACTTGGACTATTGGCCACACTGCCCTGTAACTGGTCAGATTAAAAGATGTGGCTAAAGTTACTGAACAGCTAGAGAGAGAGGGACCAGTGAGAACATGTGACGGAGTCCAGAAGAAACGGACGACCACACATTGTAGTGAAGACAAGGAATCGTCTGTGGGCCGGAGCTGTTGAACAAAGTCGATGTGGGCAGCGCCGGCTGTGTCCCCAACTCACTAGGGGCCTTTTGTCTCGGCTCACCCACCGTAGAATATCTAACTACGCAGGCCTGAGAGGAACGCTCCCTGAAGGCCACGCAGAGAAGACAGGGACACAGGGAGACACACTGAGACAGAGCCAACTGCAGAGCCTGGTCCGTGGGACAGGAAGAGATCTGGCCAGCAGGTTTCTCTGAGAACACTGTTGATCAATGAGGATCCACATGTGGCCTCTGCTTCTGTGGGGGACATTAAAATGGACGCCCAGGACTGTCCCTTTAAGGCCCCAACACAAGCCTTCACACTCCATCGGCCCTGTCCTGATCTCCATCTGATGTGCACGCGCACTGCTGGTGGATCATCGACAGAGAGGCGATGGTGAACCCGGCTGCCTGCCCCCCCCCCTAACCCTAACCCCCGGGTAGTGGGTCATGAGTACAGGCAGCTTCTAACCCACCGGCTCCCCGGCTCCTAACCCGAGAGCAGAGAGGGCGCTGTGGGCCTGACGGGCACCGTGCACCGTGCACGACAGCCTGACAGCCACACGCACACTCCGCAGGCGGCGCACGGCCTCCTCACCAGGGAGACGTGCCGTACCTTTTCTCTGGATCTCCTGCAGGGGGATGGTGTCCCCGCCCCCGTCGTAGGGCAGGTAGGGGTCGGCCGCTGCGTCCTGCTCCTCCATGGTGCTAGCTCGGGTGAGGCTAGGCTAAGCTGCCCTACGCACTGCTCGCTGTGCGTGTGTGTGCGCGCGTGTCGCTGCTGCCATGTTTACCAGAGGAAGACAAGTGGGGCTGAGAGAGAGAGGAGGGGGGGGAGGAGAGTGCGCATGCGTGAACAGAAGAATGTGAGTGCACAGTCCTCTCCCCCTCCCCCCCCTTCCTTCTCCTTCCGCTGCAGCAGCTGACAGCTCGAGCTGATGATGTCATCACACACACACACACACCGCACGGTTGCTAGGGGAGATCTGAGCCCTGCCTGCATGGGAGAGACCATGTGCCGGGTCACGGGGGGGTGCCCATGCTTAGCCGTGCTGAGCCCTTCCCCTGAAGAAGCAGTGGCAGCCATCCCAGCAGACCTTTAGAACTGGTTTGAGAGGAGGACAGAGGCCTGACCTCCACAGGTGCAGGTCCACGACACCATCAAGTCTTCACAGCTTCCCAGGACATTTAACTGACTACAGACAGATCCACGTCTTGATGGTGAGGGTCAGAGGTCAAACCCGTGGGTGCCTCCGTCAGTCCGACCGGGAGAAGCACCTGGGATGAGTTACCCTCAGGTAGCTGACTCGCTGCCACCTCCTAACAACCAGCTCTTAGGGGACTGGTCTGTTAAATACTGATATACGACTAAAAACAACATATCCAACACATCAACTTTGGCATAATCACTTCCACAGCAACAAAGTGTATCATGCAACAATAGAACTGATTGCTGATGTTTTTAAATTGAATGAAATACCTCATCATGATTGGCCTGGCTATTCACTCACTGGAAACCAATCAGATAATACTGCAGGCAGGAGAATTGGCTGACTTCTACTTTAAAAACTTTGTCTCAAGACTATTTATAGATATTTTATCAACCAGATCAATCGATTAATAAAATAATCGTTAGCTGGAGCCGTGTGAAGACCAGGAGTCCTTCTGAAGTGAACGCAGTCACAGAGGGAGGCCGGCTTTCTGTTCCCACCACAGAAACCCCCGGTCTCACAGGACCTCACTGTATGTGAGTCAAATGATCTGAACGAGTATCAGACAATAAAATGACATCAGCAGAAAGTGATAGTTGAGGTTCTGGAACCGGCCCCGAGAGAGAAAACTTGTGATCTGTGCGTTTGTAGTTTCAGCCCTGACCTACACATCTGTCCACAGTGGTAGATCACTCATCTCGAAGACAGCTTTGTAATTACACACAGAAGAAATAAAGTGGGTGACAATCTGATGTGAACATTTTGAATAAATCGAACTGCAATGATACAGAATGAGCACAAAGCATCAAAACAACTATAACTCAATAGCCCTCATGTAAAGGACATGAAACAGAAACATGTCTTCTGGACGTCTTCTGCATCATCTGTGCAACAAAGCAAGACAGACTCTTGTGTAGAGGAATGACCGACACTGTTCCACTGGATCCAGGTGCAGGCGCTGTTGTGTAAACTTGGTCTAATTATTATTATTATATGAAACAATGGATTCATGTGCTTCCACATCACTTGCAGTTCCCAGGCTGAAACAACGGGGCCTTGACATTTCACACACTGGACTTTAGCTCTTGCTCCAGTATCAAAAACAGACCTCTTACCTTTCAGCAGGGCTCCTGTTGCTAGGCAATAGCACAGCTGATGTCAGCCATAGTTTGTTAGCACCGTCCTGTCACCACAGAAAAACCAAAATACGAGATCGAGCAGGAAAGCCTAAAGTTTCCGTAATCCAGCAAGTTAAAGGAAACCAGAGTAAATCCACTTCAGCTCCAAAGTTCCCTAAGCAACTTCTACATTTCTTTCTTTGACTTCATCTGAGCCGACAGAAAGTTCCAGCCCCCTGCTCACCCTCGGCTGGGAGGAGGCCTTTTACAAGCTTTCTGAGCCCACCCCTCACCATTATGTAAAAATAGCACAGGGAGGCAGAGAAAGGCAGCACGCCTCCTTCGAGGGAGGACCTTCATTCAGAGATTTCCTCAAACACCAGCTCACAGCAGCGGCAGAACTGGTTTGTGGGAAGGTCAAATCGAGACTGGAGGGTGAAGCCCTGAAGAACTAGATTACAATACTTTAAAAAGAAGACGAACAGGTTGGAAGCCTTTGTTGTGAGCGCGTTAATACAAAAGTTAAATATTCCACGTTATGGAAGTTGTGTATTTTGTAGGATGAATGGAAGCAGGAACGTTTCTAAGGTTTGGGTCCAGCTTCACAGTGAAAGACTAAGAAGAGAATCACCAGGCAAGAGACTGCAGTCACTGAAATGTCTTTCACAGCATTGTAAACTCCACTGCAGAGCCCCCCCCACCACCCCTCAGTTTGATCAGCTGTGAGTCCAAGCTACAGACTTTGGGAAACAACATGTTGCCAAACACGGAGGAACAGACGGGATGCAGCAGAGCGGACGTTAACGACACCAAACAGCCAGAGTGAGTGAGTGAGTGACAGGTGACTGCACTGGAACCACAGGTATAGCAATGGTTAATGTAACATGGCCGACACACAAGGAGGAGCATGGTAGAGATAAGGAATCCATGTAACTTAATCATTAAACATACAGTCAAATTCATTCTTACAAGTACGCCACACCGCAGCTACAGTTTATTTAGCTACAGCTGGTGATGCATTTGTGAAGATAGAAAAAACAAAGCCGCGTGTGTCTGTTGTTACTCCCACCAGTCTTTACTTGCTACCTGACAAGACCAAGACAAGGAGGGGCAACGTGCAGAAGGCCGAGCGCATGTGAAAAGGTAGTGAAGCCACAATGTGCACAGCAGGAAGCATTAAAGAGGGGAGCAGGCGAAGCTCAGAGATGACCAAGCAAGTGATTGGAGGGTAAAATAAAACTGTCCTTCAAGAACCAAGAACAAGAAGGATTTAATTGTGTAGAGGCAGCGAGAGAAAGACCAGGGCATGATGGGAATCTTGGTGAGACGTCAAGGGAAGATCACATATGACTGGAGAGTGAGGGCTGGGGTTCGTCGGCTTCTAGGTGCGGTGTCCTGTACTCCCTACCTGGGGAGGCAGCGTCTCCATCCAGCAGGTTGTCGTCTTCGGTGGTGTGGAAGTCCATGATGACGCCGGCTCCATCCAGCAGCTCCTCGTCGCTGCTGGCGCTGGCGATGCTGTTGTAGCTGTTCCTGCAGTAGCCTCTGTGGTACAGCTGCTCCGACTCCATTTAGCAACAAGCCCGTGCCCTGGATGATAAGGAGGGAGGAGGGGAGTGGTGGAGACAGACACACCGTGTTGTGAGGAAGGTTTTAGTCTACAGAGTGAAACATTAGTAGGGTTAGCTGCTAACATGCAGAGTCTCTAAGGTAAACAGCAAAGACAGACGGACACAGCGCAGCTGTGATGGACGAGATTCAAGTTGTACAAACTCAAAGTCCAGGAAAAATCGACTTTGCAATCACGTTTAAAGAGCAGAACGGACACAACCACCTACACCCACTGGACGGTACCAGCTGTCACTCACAGTATCCAGGCCCAAGACTACGGTGCTTCATCATCTACTAAATGAACATCGTGCTGTATTGGGGAAGATTGAGACCATAAATGTGTTCTGACCTAATAAATGAAGGGAGATGTACGATGACTTAGTGTTCTTTAGATTTACTCACGTTAACTGTCAGAGTGAAACTACATTTCCAAGCTGCAGTCACCTTCAGTTAGGTTTGAGACAGGACTCCATTAGACTGTAGGATTAATGTGGAGGAAAAGATGAATGATGATCGTCAGCGTAAGTGAATTCATGAGCCTCAACCCTCAGGGTGCGCCGGGGACAAATTATGATTGAGAATAAAAAACGATTGGATATTTGACCATAAACACAAGAAGCAAATCATATTTAATCTCTGATTATACGTCACACGATCAATAAATCCAGTGTGTGTTTCACTCTCTCAATACAGGATATCGTCTCCGTTTGGACAATCAAGATATTTGGTAGAAATGATATAATGAACTAAATCCATTTGGAAAGACGTTCAGAGGGAATAAACTGACCCATGGATGAGAAGAACACCTGCTCTCCTACCCCACCCCCTTGTGGCAAAGATGGAAACTACACCAGAATCTGGAGCTCAGACAGTGGGAGGAATCCTGTAGCATGACAGATAACCTGGAGAATATCAGTGTGATGATCTGACTCCATGTCCCTCTGAAGAAAGACCTCTCCGCTCCCTCTACGTCGACCTGAGAGGATTCGATTCCACACTTGATCCTGTTCTTTTTCCCCTGTGGAGCGATTTGGGCTTTTAAACAGAAAAGGAAGAACACAGAAAGTGAGACGTGTTTCAGCTGCAGAAGACTTTACAGAACCCTAACCCTGAGTGTTGCAGGTAAGCTGAGAGAATAAAGAGCAGGTTTTGGAAGTGAAGTATTCGGGGAGGTGCAGATTTGTGCAGTGCTGAAAAAGAAAAAGCATCAACTGCATAAATATCGGACTTTACCCAGTGTATCCACATCGACTCCCACAGAGGAAACTGCTCCCCTTCCCAGTTCCCAGTTCCCGGTTCCCAGTTCCCAGTTCCCAGTGTGGCACCAAGCCTTGTACGTCAGATGTTGTGTTGCAGTGAGAGTCGGTCACTTCAACCAGATGACACATTGTGATGACAGTAACACAACAGACTGACCAAACACAAAAAGCCTGCGAGCGCAGACAGAAACTGAAGCAGGGTAATCCCCCCCCCCCCCCCCCCTCCGGCACAAAGTGCATAATGTGAAGCAAAGAGAACCAATCACACGATTCACCACGAGACGGGACTTCCCTTCGAGCCTCATCCAATCAGCAGGCAGGAAATTCCATTCAGCTTCTAACACGTGACACAAACATGAAGAAACCAAAACAAACCTCTCAGGTGAAAAGTGCTGACACACACGATGAAGACACGGAGATGTGAAGAGAGTTTGGGAATTACTGACGACTCTCTACCCGGCGACAGGGTTCGAGGACGTGGACAAGCTGAGGCGGGGCAGGAGTGTGTGCTGCGATAACAGCAACACAATGCTGCCGGGGTCTGCTGATGTTACACAACTAGTTGTGTGACAAAGAGCCTCATCTTCCTCAGGCTGGTCACTTTGGAGGCGTTGCCCAGGCGACCGTTGCTGGGATGTGATTCAGCGTTTCACTCCCTTTAACCGTCAGAAGCTCCACACACGGATCACTGTGTCACAAAACATCCATCGCACAACAGGAACCACTTCACTCATCACAACTAACAACACACACTGTAACAGCGAGTCCCTAACAAACTGCTGAGGCCGTGTCATCTTGTAGTAACAACTACGTGAAGTTTAAGGAGAGAAACACTTATTTATCATGTTTTCCACTTAACTAATTCAGCTTTTCATTAAATCACCGTATTGCATGTGTTTTAGTTGACCAGTTCAAAAGTAGAATCATAAAACAAATTATTTATTGTTCCATTTCAAATCTGGTTATCAATGAATTCTTTAGTACTTTTGAGAAATCGGTTCAAAAAATTAAGTAATTATCAAAGAATCGACTGAGAGGACGATGTGACCTTCTACGTCCAGATGAAGGAGACGGGGTCATGTGACCTGAGCGAGAACGGACACGTAAATGAGATGTCGCGACTGAATGAACCAGACTGAAGCAAATAGCCCAGACCAGCACAACACAATCAGGGCCCAGATTGTGTTGTGCTGGTCTGGGCAACACAATCAGGGCCCGGATTGTGTTGCCGACCAGCAAACATCAGGGCCGGATTGTGTGCCCGACCAGCACAACACAATCAGGGCCGGATTGTGTTGCCCAGACCAGCACAACACAATCAGGGCCCAGATTGTGTTGAGCCCACGGATGTGCCCAGCACACAACACAATCAGGGCCCGGATTGTGTTGCCCAGACCAGCACAACACAATCAGGGCCCGGATTGTGTTGCCCAGACCAGCACAACACAATCAGGGCCCGATTGTGTTGCCCAGACCAGCACAACACAATCAGGGCCCAGATTGTGTTGCCCAGACCAGCACAACACAATCAGGGCCTAGATTGTGTTGCCCAGACCAGCACAACACAATCAGGGCCCAGATTGTGTTGCCCAGACCAGCACAACACAATCAGGGCCCAGATTACACCAGTGATGAGTTAACTCAATAAGGAGGCCGCGGTGCCTTTGGTTTGACCCGTCTCGAACCAGCGAGCTGAAAACTGACCTCTGATCCTGCTGGAAAAGGACAAGAAGCTCATCTCACTTTATAAAAGTACAGACACAAACCTGAACAGGGAGAAAAGAGGAGAGACCAATTAACTGGAGTTCATGTTTTACTGAAGTAAGTGATGAGCACAGATTGTTTTGGTCTGTTACTGCGAATCAGATAAATACTTAAGTGGATAAACGGTTTCACATGATCGCAGTCACAACCCATTCAAGAGAACTGGATTGTATTTATTTTAATTTGTGTTATTTCCCCTGAGTGTCCCTCGCCCTCAACGTACCGGACATGTGGTCTGAACCCAGGAAAGTCCTTCATCAAGTATCTGCTCAGCTTCGCTTTGCTAACATGACAA
Organism: Reinhardtius hippoglossoides; assembly: GCA_006182925.3. Classification (NCBI taxonomy): domain Eukaryota; kingdom Metazoa; phylum Chordata; class Actinopteri; order Pleuronectiformes; family Pleuronectidae; genus Reinhardtius; species Reinhardtius hippoglossoides. The sequence continues at coordinate 15,010,376 of CM031692.1, forward strand.
TTTGCTGCTTTTCTGTATTTCCTTATCGCCAAATACTGTAAACGTACGAACGTCCACTGTTGTTTCCACCGAATAAACTGGGATGGGCCTTCATCACAGATTCATGACATTTTATAAACCCAAGTACAAAAGGAAAGATTCCTCTGAAAAGACTCGGAAAGCTACGTTTCAATATGGAAACATGAACAATGTGTGAGGAACATATATGAAGCTTTATAAAACACAAGTTTCTACATGTTTCTACACAAAGACTACACAAACTGAACTGACCACAACAACCACTTCAGTGTGTCTGTCTCCTCTAGAAGCTGCAGGTGCGTCCACTGCTGCCCAGTGGGAACCGGTCTTCCGCTGCCCAGTGGGAACCGGTCTTCCGCAGCCCAGTGGGAACCGGTCTCCCGCTGCCCAGGGGGAACCGGTCTTCCGCTGCCCGGTGGGAACCGGTCTCCCGCTGCCCAGGGGGAACCGGTCTTCCGCTGCCCGGTGGGAACCGGTCTCCCGCTGCCCGGTGGGAACCGGTGTCCCGCTGCCCGGTGGGAACCGGTCTCCCGCTGCCCGGTGGGAACCGGTGTCCCGCTGCCCGGTGGGAACCGGTCTCCCGCTGCCCATTGGGAACCGGTCTCCCGCTGCCCAGTGGGAACCGGTCTCCTTCCCAGTGGGAACCGGTCTTCCGCAGCCCAGTGGGAACCGGTCTCCCGCTGCCCAGGGGGAACCGGTCTTCCGCTGCCCGGTGGGAACCGGTCTCCCGCTGCCCAGGGGGAACCGGTCTTCCGCTGCCCGGTGGGAACCGGTCTCCCGCTGCCCGGTGGGAACCGGTGTCCCGCTGCCCGGTGGGAACCGGTCTCCCGCTGCCCGGTGGGAACCGGTGTCCCGCTGCCCGGTGGGAACCGGTCTCCCGCTGCCCATTGGGAACCGGTCTCCCGCTGCCCAGTGGGAACCGGTCTCCTTCCCAGTGGGAACCGGTCTCCCGCTGCCCAGTGGGAACCGGTCCCCCGCTGCCCAGTGGGAACCGGTCTCCCGCTACCCAGTGGGAACCGGTCCCCCGCTGCCCAGTGGGAACCGGTCTCCCGCAGCCCGGTGGGAACCGGTCTCCCGCCGCCCGGTGGGAACCGGTCTCCCGCTGCCGAGTGGGAACCGGTCCCTCGCTGCCCAGTGGGAACCGGTCCCTCGCTGCCCAGTGGGAACCGGTCTCCTGCAGCCCAGTGGGAACCGGTCTCCCGCCGCCCAGTGGGAACCGGTCTCCCGCTGCCCAGTGGGAACCGGTCTCCCGCTGCCCAGTGGGAACCGGTCCCTCGCTGCCCAGTGGGAACCAGTCTCCACTCTGCACTGGGTTCATTATTCACTGACTTCTGTAAAACGATGTTAGTGTCTGATGTGGTCGATGCTATACATTTTTTTATTTATAATATTGTATTTGTTTATTGTATTTGTAGTGGAACATGGTCAGCACATTGTAAACAATGTATTTTCTATTTCTGATCCAGATATAACAGTACATAAACCCAGATGTGCACATGCTAACTCCCTGCTAACTCCATGCTAACTCCCTGCTGCTCCACAGCTGCTTCCTTCACCTTCATGAGGAACCAGTCGCTTCTTCTCCTCAGGGATTCAGACCCGAGGCGGTGGGACAGCCGCAGGCTCGGGCCTGGGTCCACAGACCCGGGCCAACCCGGGCCAACACGGGCCAACAAGGGCCAACACAACACACAGGGCTACACGCTAGTTAGCACGCAGGCTAGCCCTGCTCCACGGTGGAGGAGGAGGAGGACAGATGGACAGATGGACAGACAGAAAGATGGATGATGGAGAAACAGCATCCCCCCCCCCCCTCCATCCTCCGACAGGCTAACGAGTTGAACACAGCAGCCACGAACCTTCCTGACGCATCGGCTCCAGCCCGGAAACCAGGATTCATCCTTTCACCGCTGAGACGAACTGAGGACTCGGTGTCCTACAACACGAGAGGACAGGACGCTCTCATCCTCCTCATCATCATCATCACCATCCTCCTCATCCTCCTCGCGGTGTTTTCTGTTTTCAGACCCATTCCTGTGGCAGTGACGAGCACTTCCTGTTTCCCCTCCTCCTCTTCCTCCTCCTCCTCTTCCTCCTCTGATAGCAGATCAAACATGGAGGAAAACGTCTCATCAATTATTATCCACTGGAATCAGTTCATCCTGAAGCCATTTGGTTTGGAGCAGTTCAAGAGAAACCAGTGAAACACCAAGCAGTGACACTTCACGGTGAATCAATCCACTAGTTTAGATTTATCCTTACGCACATTTATCATTTAAGTGAGTATTTGGTTCCCAGAGACTAAATGTTGTCCATACGAGCATCAGATGATAAACAGAGTCACTGCTCTCTGAACAGACTCGTTTCTAAACCTGTTAATTCGCTTTCTGACAGTTTTAATAAGCATCTGCTCATTCTTGCTCTGTTTGCTACTTTTCAAACCCCACAAAGTGATATTACATATTACAATCAAATATTCACATCTGATGTTTCCACTGAGCAAAAAGAAACGGACACAGACGATATTCAGTGACAGTATTTAATTAAATATTGCACAGAAGTGACACATGAAATCATTTCACCAGCTCTTTCTACTTCTAGAGAAATGTCCTTTAAAAGCTAATGAGGAACTCTTTCTTCTGTCGACAGCAGTTTGCAACCTAAGAGCCTCAAACTAAAGAGTCCTGAACGTACTGGTCCATCCACTGCCTCCATCCAAGTCACGTTTCTGAAGCGTGACAAAAGGAAAACTGATTGTACATCTAAAATCAATACAACCAATCGAACTGCCCATAAAAGAGACAGTAATCAGATGGTTTCAGAAAGAAAACTCCCGTTGTCAGGAGGGAAGAAGTGTTTGCTCTGACTGGACGTGATCTTCAGTCTCCACCTGGAGCCACTTAGTCCTCAGGATCAATACAGTATCTGTCCTTATTTATCATAAACTGGTTCATTATGAAGCTCCTCCTTTCACATTCTGCATGAAACTTTATAGTGAAACCTAAAAACTCACTTTCTGGCCAAAAAGATTTTTAAAAAATAAGGTATAATTTGTCCTTTTTAATTTCAAATGAAAGTTCTCAAATACAACTGTACATGTCCGAGTCCGATCCAGAAGGACAGCTTTAAAAGTTCATAAATATTATTCATTGCTTATTGTGTGAAGTAACTTTGATTTGTCCTCGGAATCAGAAGTCATTTCTTTTCTAAATATGCATCTGTTGCTTCTGATCAATCAGGATGAAAATGATTTCTCTCTTTCGTCTCTAATAATCTGACAGAAACACATCGATGTAAAAACAGAAAACATGTTTTTTAAATATGCTCTTGACCTTTGACATCTTCTGTTCTGAAGACAACATCCTGTTTTCTAGTCAACGTGCTCTTCTCTTGAAGTCAGGCTGTCTCCAGACTGAGGTAGAAGCCCGTGTCTCTGCGGTGCTGCTGGACCGGCATGTTTCTCCGAGTGCTGCCGACTTTGTCCAGGTTCATCTGCACCAGCACCATGCCAGGGCTCTCCCCCCCGCAGTCGCCCAGCACCTCGCCCCAGGGGTCCACTGCGAGGGCGTGGCCGTGCGACGAGCGCTTCTCATGGTGCCGACCGACCTGAGCTGCTGCCAGGACAAAGCACTGGGTCTCGATGGCTCGTGCTCGCAGTAACACCTCGGAGGAAACACATTTCAAATACATCTTCACTGTTTTGATTCAATCTATGTATCAAAGAATTCCTGTCTGTCTCATAATGACTCCAACCTCCCAGTGAGCAGCTCCTGTGGCGACAGTGAAGGCCGATGGGTACGTCAGGATGTCGGCCCCGTGCCGTCGCAGGGCCAGAGACAGCTCGGGAAACCTCAGGTCGTAGCAGATCCCCAAACCAACCTACGGTCAACAAATAAAAGCTTTCAATCAGGAATCTTCAGCCCGACTGATTTGTTTCTGACCAGTAAACATGACATTCAAATGATAAAACATGTAAACAAACAACTGAACCATTTTCTAACCTATTTTTGGGATATTTATCATTTTCCATTCAGGTTTTAGACATAAAACAAACATATATGTTGTGTGTACAGGTCGGTTAGATGAAGGTTAGATGAAGGTTAGGATCTCAGGATGACACCTTGCCGATGGGAGTTTGGACCGGAGACACCAGGGAGGGTCCTGGGATGGTGAAGCCACTTTCTTTGAGGGATACACCTTTTTCTGGCAGCTCCACGTCAAACAAATGTGACTTCCTGTAGACGGACACAATGTCACCTGGGGGGGGGGGATCACAATGTAAGAGCAAATATTGTGTTTGTTTGTATTTGTGTGTTTGTGTGTGACACAGGGAGAGAAAGCAGACACACTACCTTTATCATTCATTATGATGTGAGTGTTGTAGATTCGTCTGTCACTCTCCCATTCATGTCCTCGTTCATGAAACCCCCCGAGAGACAGCCACACCAGCAGCTTCCTGGAAGAAGCAGAGAATCGATGATCCACATCGTACTCACCTCACAGGTATTCATTATTAAGACCTGATTATTTAAGTTATAAAGATGTAAACATGACGACCTGCTGACAGTCAGAGTTTAAACTCGTGAAGTGCTTCATAAACACAAGATGGTTGGATATTTTCAGTTATTTCTGCGAACCAGATTTCTTTCAGTGTATAAGAGTTGTTATTTAAATGTAACATATTGTATTTGTCAGGAACAGTAGTGTCCCCGTCCCGTTGGAGCTCTGTCCGACTGGCTGTTGAGTTGGCAGCTACCTGGCCAGCTGAGCGTATCGGGAGATGGTGTCCCCCGTCAGGCTCTCAGCCAGCGACAGCGTCTCCTCTCGACTGGACCCGATGTAGTCGAAGCCCTCGGGCAGGAACACCATGCTGGCCCCCCGCTGCTTGGCTTCCTCCACCAGGCGCTTACAGGCGGAGAAGTTGGCCTGCTTGTCGGGGGTGGACGTCACCTGGCAGACTGCAGCCACTGAGTGAGGCGCCGCACACATCCTGCACGGGGGGGGGGCAACAGGTGAATGTACAGTGTACAGCTGGAAACACGTCAGGTCCACCGAAGCTGATCGTTAACTGCACCAGTCACTTATTTACATCAATGTGCAGCTTTGAGGACAAGAGGACATTCACACTGGTTTCATTCTTATTAAATTAAATAACTTCTCTAGTGTGAGTTATACTCACGACTCGTTTATCAACCCGGCTGCACAGAAACACTTCAACAACACAACGCACATGTAGATTGTATCATAGATCCCTTCTCTATGTATAAAACCATTTAAATAACATTATGTACGTTTAGATCTGATCATAGATCCGTTCCTTCTACATGGAGTCTGAATATCAGGCTGACCTGTTCTGGAGCCGCCACGCTGCTGATCCCAGAATGCACCTGGCTCTGAACATTGGTCCGAGGTCACGTGCCTTGTTCCACAGACATTTGAATATCTGCTTGTTTTTAGGTTCACGCTCGGAAACAGGAAGTTTACATTCTTCTTCTCTGCTGTTTGCCATTGGTTAGAATCCTGCAGTGGACACGACAGCGCCACCTACTGGGGACGGTGTGTCCTGCAATATGAATCAGGTGAACACTGCAACAAAAATAAAAAAAGACATTTAATGACAGGGACGTGACAAACATACTTAAACTGTATAAATACATGTAATTAAATGTGTAAATGAATATCATCCTCCGCACACTGACATCTGTCTTAACGTGTATTTGTGTAGATGTGTATTCTTCTTATTATAATCATTAATATTTTAGTTTACTTAAAACTTCATAATTCTTAGGATAAGGTTGAACTTGGACTTTATTTATATTAAATTAATATCACAGTATCAACAACATTGTGTTCTACAGAATACGGTGAATAAAACACCATTAAGTCTACAAATATCAGTGAATATGAGTGTGTATAGACTGATGCAGAATCTGTGTCTAATAGAAATCACAATAGAAATATTAAAGACTAAAGGAAAGTACGCGTGGAAGTTGGAGTGTATTTGCACACAGGCGATCACAGGGACCGCCTGCACACTTCCTGCCCGGGGTCCTTCGCAGCAACACCCTTCCAAGATGGCAGCCAACAGCAGCAGCAGCAAGTCGAGCAGCGGCTCAGGAGGAAAACCGTCCGGTCCTTCGGCGGAGCAGGTACCGTCTCCTCCGCCCCGGTCCGCTTCGGGCTCCGCGGCCGGTGCCGTTGTTCTCCGGCCGCGGAGCCCGAAGCTAAAGCCGCTGATGTGACTCCTCAGCTCCGCGAAGCTAACGTTAGCTTCCCCCGCCGCCATCTTTCTGCTGTTTCACCGTAAAACCGTTGCAACTCAAAATGAAGCGTCTCCTGAACTCGTGTTTCTAACTCGGCTCGAGCGGCGGCTGCAGCACGTGCCTGTGACGCGTCGGTCCGTTAAAGGGAGTGGGCGGAGCTCGTTCTGTCGCTGAAGACCTCCGACAGGCTCATGTTAAAGGTTCCGTGTGTAGCATGCAGGGACCCCTAGTGGTGACGGGTCAGGTTGCAGCTGAACACCCCCCCCCCCCCCCCCTTCCAAACATGAGAGAGAACCCGTGGAAGCTTCAGTCGTCATAGAAACTCAAAAGGTTTAGTTTCTGGGCTACTGTAAAAAACATGGCTGCCTCCGTAGAGAGGAGCCGCTCCAGTATTTAAATATAAAGTATTCACATTTCTCCCAGATTACTTTAAGTACAGGACTCTAAACAATGCATTCGTAAAGGACCACAACTAAACGCATTCATCACAGTGCTGGAAAGTAACTAAGTACATTCACACAAGTACAAAACGTAGGTCCTGTGTGTGTATATGGTGTAATATCTGAGTCCATAAACATATAGTTGTTGACGGGTGGAGGAGTTTGAGGCCAGTGGGAGTGGGAGTGAGGACGATGTGTAACAGACGTGCTGCTTGTCTCGTGTCTCAGGTGGTGTCCACGTTTCAGAGGATGCGTCAGGAACAACGTGGAATGGCTTCTAAAGCTGCGGAGCTGGAGATGGACATCAACGAGCACAGGTTGGTAGCGTTCCACTGCCGCGTAGTTCCAGGAGCTGCTTGAAAGGCCACTGGCGTTTAGATGGCGTTTAGATGTCGTTAACATCTCTGCTGTTCGTTCAGCTTAGTGATCGACACGCTGAGGGAAGTGGATTCTTCAAGGAAATGCTTTCGTCTGGTGGAGGAGTGTTGGTGGAGAGAACAGTAAAGGAAGTTCTACCAGCCCTGGAAAACAACAAAGAACAGGTAAAGAGGAGTAATTATTAACAAATGTACTGGTTTATTATCTTTAAATAACGCTGCATTAACAAGAGTTATATCAAAGCTTTTTAACCAGAACACGACGGTTTCAAGATGGACCCTTCTCCACTTTCCTCTAAGAGCTGACACCATCTTTCAGGATGTATTCCATGAAAGAGAATATCTAACTTTTCCTTCTGTCCCCACAGATCTCCAAAATAATCGAGAGCATCAACACAAAAATGCAGTCGAAAGGACGGGAGCTCACAGAGTACAGGGAACGCTACAACATCCGGCTGGTGGGCGAGGGTGAAGGAGAGGGGCAGGGCCAGACGGGGGCGTCTTCAGGCGACAGCGAAGGAGGCGGTTCCAAAAGCGGCGCTGGCGTTCTAGTGTCGTAGTTTCTAATGGGATTGGGAGACAATAGGGCCTTATGATTTCTGCAGTACTGAAAACATAGTTAGTCACAAAATCTAGGTGGAAAATCTGAACTCTTCACAGGAAAACAGTGGATTTGGAGATTACTGAAACTCCTGCTAAACACGGTGCACTTGGTTTGGTAATTTAGCGACAGACACAAATTCAAAGTGTACATTGTGCTTTTCTTATGCATGTTCAGCGTGAATGCTAGTGTGTGTGTGTAACAAATTCAAGTTGTATGTCATTTATTGTGGCTTGAATTCAACAGGATTTAGCATTTTCTGAAGTTAAGACTTTTGTTTAGGAACTTTAAGGCTGGTTTCATTTGGCCCTTAAGGAGGTAGAAGTCCCCCGTGTTATGGCAGAACACGTCCCAGAATGCATTTTGACAACACGACCTGCGAGCGTGAACAAGAGTTATACTGTAAACAATGAATCTTTAGGCTCTATTCAACCTTTGTGACCTTTTGTTGTGCTCCACCCTGAAGTTGTCTCAATACAAAGGTGATGCATTGAAAGGCTGCTGGTTTGTGTCCATAATGCTGATGTGAGGTCGGGGGGGTGACCTGCTATGACACACTGTTACTATAAAGCCCTGTCGTTAAAAGTACAATAAAACTTGTTCTGTTCTTCTGACCTGTAGCACGTTCTTGAGCCTGGAAGGGTTCAGTCAAATTGAAACGCCTCCTCGAACCTGGTGGCTGCTGTCGACTCTGTTCAGTTCATTGTAAGGACAGAAATGTTTGTTTATGATCATGAATTAAAAATGTCACAAATGTGCTCTGTTGTGTCTGAAATACTTGTTCAAATAAAACTACTGTTTACACCATAGCACCAACAGTTTTTTCAAGAAACAGAATTCTGCACATTTCATATTTGGATCAAGTATAACCAGTAACACCTTGAAGTCATATTTGACATTGATTGATTTCCATCTGTCTGCACAGGTGAATAAATCTGTTCAACCTCACCGTACAAAATGTATATTAATGCACTGCGACTATCGATCAATAGTGCAAGACTCAAACTATTCTATAAATATTCTATAAATTCTATTCCCTGAAGTGAAAGTGTAAACTCGAGCAGCAGGGGGCAGCGCTGCCTTTTCATTAGTTTATAAAGAGGCAGTTTTTAATGTCTCCCTTATTTTATTGTGTTTATCAAAAACTCAAAAGGTGAACATGGAGTTAAAAATACAATTATACAAGTCATTTATATATAAAGAGGCATTTGATTGTGCAGCCACGTAATTTAGAAAAAGTGCAACGAATATATTGGTAAAGTTAGGAAGACAGAATCAAGCCAGATATGAATACAAATTCAGAAGGACAGATCAAAATATAAAAACAGCCAAATAATAAATGAATATACAGCTTTCACAGCAGTGGTTCGTATGGAAATGTTATACAACAAACATAAATATAAGGAGACACTGTGAAAGGGTTATTTTTATCAATGAGAAAGAGAGGCGTCTATTTATACCGTAAAATTATATATAATAAATAACTGTAAGAACATTAAACATATATTAGACATATTGTGGAAAAACTAAATTTTCGACGAGGATGGGATTCGAACCCACGCGTGCAGAGCACAATGGATTAGCAGTCCATCGCCTTAACCACTCGGCCACCTCGTCGCTGGAGACGTCAAGGTGGTCGAGGTCGTACTTAAACGGTACAGCTATATATTATTATTATTATATACCATATATCATACGTCACATAATCATACACTGTAAAATCACTGTTCCCACGTGACTTGATGACTTGGTGAAAATGTCCTTCTCGTCTACTCCACACTCTCCATCTGGCGGTGCTCCAGCGTCACATTCCCCGGCGCCTCTCCTCCAGACATTACGGTTGTTACGCATCGAGCTGCGCCGCCGTCGCAGCAGAGCGGCATCGACCGTGTGTCGTGGGGATCCGAGCAGCTGGGGCCGTGTCCGGGTGGATCTGCGTCGCCCCCGAGCAGCGCCATGTTCCTCCGGGTGTTCCGCTGCGCGGTGGCGCTAGCATCGTGGTAGCTGTGCGGGGCGCGTTCGCTGCGGGGCTCGGACTCGCACATCGCGTGCGGTGAGCCCACCGTTCCTCTGGGATGCATCTGTCGAAGCGGTGCTCGGCCTTCAAAGTGGTGCTGGGCGCCCTGCTGCTCGTGGCGCTGCTGCAGCTCATGTACCTGTCCTTCCTGTCCCGGTTCCACGGGAAGCAGCAGCGGTACCGCTTCTCCGAGCTGTTCGGCCGCTCCGGGGCCAAGAGGACCGCGCACCCCGAGAGGAACACGCGCAAGGAGCGGCTGAGGTTCTCCCTGTCCACCGGGGGGATCTTCGACCACAGCGGCCAGTACCGCGTGTACAAGAACCTGATTCAAAGTGATTTCACCACGAACCAGAAGCCAGGCTCGGTTGTCCTGGCCCTAGCGACACACACGACCATCAACAACCTGCACCACCTGGACTCTCTGCTGGAGAGGTGGCACCACCCGCTCTCTGTGGCCATATTCGCACACGGGCAAGATGTCAAGTTTGCCACGGCTCTGGTTTATGCTCTCAGCTTCTTCTGCCCTCAGATCCAGGCCCTGGTGGACTTCCACTTGGTGTGCCTGTCTGGGGAGATGGCCAGTTTCCCCGAGCAGGACCACGAGCACTTTGCAGGGCTGGAGGACTGCGCCTCTGTCTTCATCCGACTGGAGACCCACAGGGACAAGTTCAAGAACTACGCCATCAGCGGAAACGTCTCCTACCCCAACAACCTTCTTCGTAATGTCGCTCGAGGCGGCACGGAGTCCTCCTACATCCTGGTCATTGACATTGACATGATGCCGAGTGCCGACCTGCACCCCCAGTTCCTGGCCATGATCTCCAGTCGAGAGGCCGCGGGCGACGAGGTCTTTGTGTTACCCGCTTTCGAGATCCGCCACGCCAGGAAGATGCCCGCCACCAAGCCAGAGCTGGTGCAGCTCTACCAGGTCGGGGAGGTCCGGCCGTTCTACGAAGAGCTGTGTTCTCGCTGTCAGGCCCCCACCAACTACTCACGCTGGGTCAACAGCCAGGTCCGAGGGATCCTGGAAGTGGCCTACCCGCTCACCTGGGTGGACCCCTGGGAGCCGTTCTACATCGGGCCCAACATCGTGCCCCTTTATGATGAGAGCTTCAAGCAGTACGGCTTCAATCGCATCAGCCAGGTGAGCAGGTGTGAATATGGACCTAGAACCTGAGAACAGAATCAGCAGTGAAGAGACCCAACACTGCACCAGGCCGGTGCTGAGGATGGGACAGGATGTTTCATGTTCTCCGTATTGAAATGTGAACCCACTGGAACGGCAGCAGCTAGATACATTTTGAATCAGATGTATATTTCATATTGTTGCTTAGCTTTAAATTCATGGATCCAAACTACTTAGTCAGTCTCTGGTGTCTGACAATAAGAAAGTGCACATGAAGAGTATGACCATATTTATTATTCAGGTCTGAGTACATCATCATGTAATATCTCTTCCTCCATCTCTCCTCCTCCTCTCCTCTTCCTCTTCCTCTTCTCTCCTCTCCTCTCCTCCTCTTCCTCCTCTCTCCTCTCCTCCTCCTCTTCTCCTCCTCCTCTCTCCTCTCCTCCTCCTCTCTCTTCTCCTCCTCCTCTTCTCCTCCTCTCTCTCCTCCTCCTCCTCCTCCTCCTCTTCTCCTCTCTCCTCTCTCTCTCCTCTCTCCTCCCTCCTCCTCCTCCTCCTCCTCCTCCTCCTCCTCCCTCCTCTCTCCTCCTCCCTCCTCCTCCTCCTCCTCTCTCCTCTCTCTCCTCCTCCTCTCTCTCCTCTCTCCTCCTCCTCTCTCCTCCTCTCTCCTCCTCTCCTCCTCCTCTCTCCTCCTCTCTCTCTCTCTCTCCTCTCTCCTCCTCCTCTCTCCTCCTCCTCCTCCTCTCCTCCTCCTCTCCTCTCCTCCTCCTCTCCTCCTCCTCCTCTCCTCCTCCTCCTCCTCCCTCCCAGGCCTGCGAGCTGCATGTGGCCGGGTACAGGTTCTCGGTGCTGAGCTCGGCCTTCGTGGTGCACCGGGGCTTCAAGATCCAGGGGGAGTTCCATGCCCGGAAAGACGAGGAGAACAAGCGCAACCGGGTTCTGTTCCGCAGCTTCAAAGAGGGTCTGAAAACCAAATACCCCTCCTCCACCAGGAGGTGCTGAGAAGAGAGGGAGGACTCTGCATCCTGCAGAACCTTTAGTCTCAAACCCGGCTCCCGGCCCAGAACCTCCGGGTTTCTCTGGGATCTCTTGTGATGACGGCACCGTCGCAGTCGAAGAGAATCAAACTCTTCAACTCCTTCTGAAAATGAGCAGCAGGGAAAGGTTCTGTGGGGAATGTGTGACATCCTGCTAGTTGGGTCTGAAAGGAGAAACGGGCCCGGGACTCGTGAGATTACTGGTTCTGAATCAGACAGAGATTTAAAATCTAGATGCATTCGATCAATGTTAATCTTTAAGAATATTAAGTATGTTTTTGAGCTTGTACAGATATAAAAATAGGCCCAAATGTGACTGCAGAGTTTCTTCCTCCTCAAAGAAGCAGATGAAGCAACATCAGACCTTCTGCAGTCAGAAATCATATCAACTTCACACTTGCAGATGTTCCAGATGTCAGCTCAGGAGAAAACGAGATCTGGAGCTTGTGACGATGACGGCGGACGCCAGTGTCTCTAAACACCGAGCAGAGGTTAGACGTGTCCTCCTGCTGCCCTCACCAGACCCTCTCTCCTCTGAAGGTCCCAGACGGGATCCTGATGTTGGGTCGACTCTGGACAGAGGTCAGCAGATGATCAGTCTGAGGGGGAACGTGGGACTCTGGGACTTCTGTGCCCGTCAGTGATGTGCTCTGGCCACCAGATGGCAGCGTGGTGTATTTCAGAGACACTCCAGCAGAACACAGGGAAGACACAACATCAGCTGTCACCACGGTTCAGAAGTCTTCAGTCCGGGTTCTGACTCGCACCGGGACAACAGAGCACTGGACAACTTTAAATAGAGACGTAGTAGAACACTAGCAGACACTGTGAAAACGACTGTATCATAACACTGAGCATCTGACGTGTAGCTGATAGATTATATAAAGCTTGGGTTACAGACGAGTGGACATGTACATGGTTAGCACGTATAGTACAGTTCACCCTTTTCTCACGTGAAACACATAACGAGCAGATACAGAAGATAACGTTCAGTTTCTTTTATTATGTAATTGTTGATTTGGGAGTTCTAAATACTTTATCCTTCACTTGTCATGTTCGATATATATTTATTGCAAAAAATATTTTCCTTTTAACTGGAACAGGTCGTTTTTCTAAATGACCCCAAGCAGGAAAAAACTGTAGCACGCAATTATGTGATTGTGCAAAAAAAAGACATATGGTACCGATCATTTCAGAGCTTTTGTTTTAGAACCACAATGAATTCTGTGTTTTTGAAGTGAAACCGGTTTGAACCGATGACCTTGTGGTGACGTGGTGCTTTGTCACGTGTCTCTTCCCGACCTGAAAATGCAGTTTTTGTATTTATATTTTCTTTTGTGTGTGTGCAAGATATAATGCGTGATTTGTATTGTTGAAATTTATATTAAACCTTCTGGATGACTTTTATCTGACCCCCCCCCCCCCCCCCCCCCTGTCTTTGCTTACGTTTGATTCATTACACAAGACCCAGACTCTGAACAACACCCTCGGTCAGCAGGAAGCTCAATGACCACTTGGAAATGCACAAATCCAATCAATTAACTTCACCAGAGGGATTTGTGATGACAAGTAAACAGTGCTTCTATAAGTATCTGTTAAATAGGAGCAGAAGCCAAGGACAGGACGAGGAACCACGACCGCCTTGTTCCTCAGAGGGGAAGTAAAGCCGACTTCTCTCCTTTTAAGAAGGCGTCAGGTCGAAATGTGTCTGTTTCAGAATTGCGGTTCTGTCACAGTCAGAAAAGCACCAGATATCAGCGGGAGTATCGTTCGCTGAGCACTTGACACGGCTGACATGAACCTGTGGTGTAACATGGCTTAAGATGGGGATTTAAAGGCATCCCTGCACCAGTAGCATGTGATGGGTGCTTACCGGGGGAGTCAGGCCAGCATCCAATTAAAAGCTCCCATTTAGTAATTAAGATCTGTATTAATGTGGACTTAAGGGGCCCGATCTTGCACCCAGCCCAACGCAAGTGTCTTTGCTAGTTTCAGACGTAGTTGTCGTTTGATCATCCAGTGTCAACGCCGTTTAAATAGCAAATGTACAAGAGCCAATCGGAGCCATTGGGTGCCTGGGTCAGTGAGGTGTGGTGCGGCGCTTTCCCCGTGGAAAGCGACAGTGCTTCTGATCTGGTCTGGAGTCAGAGGCTCAGTTTCAACGTCAGTAACGTGAACTTACATGGTTCCACCCTGACAAACACAACCCACCGCAGTGTTCCTGCTTCCCTTCAGGCTTTGCTTTGCACTTGCCCCATGTCGGTTACATTCTGGGACTGAATTCATTCCTGCAACCAAACATTTAAACGACTAAAATCTCAGACAATGTTTCGACAACAGCCGGTTTGAGAAAGTTGACACAGAAACTCGAGGATTCCGTCTGTGAAGCTTCAGTGCCGCTCGGCGAGTCGACCACCTGCTGAAGAAGTAGAGCACGTGTGACATTCGCCACTTGACAATTGTCCGCAGCAGAAGCACTGTGGCACTTTAAGCCTGCATTACCGGGCTCAATGAGCCAGGCACGCGAGAGCTGGTAGCACGCAACGCCGCGCCGCAGCTTCAGATCTGCTTTCATTGGGACTAATCATCATCCACCTCATCAAGTCATGTGTCATTGGTCCAAACGGCACTTTGAGCCATTCCTTCTTACTATCACTTAAAACTATATCGGCTTTACTGTTTCTGAGGAAGTCTACTCGCTCCTCGTAAAAGTCTTGGTCTTGTTTCCTATGGAGTATTTTCCTCCTGCTTCGAGCCACATGACCCATTTCCTACCGGGATCAACGTTCTGTATAACAGTTATTGTTCTGCAGCACACGACTTCTCAAACAATCCGTCGGCTTTCACCTGAGAAGAAAAGAAACATTCTACCTATGGGACGGCTTCTCTTCTTCACTTGTCCCCCTCGTCCCGGGTGTTAGTAATGTGGCAGAAGGTGCAGAGATGTTGGGAGGGGGGTGGGCTGCGTGGATCAGGAGAGGCAGGTTTGGTGAGGTAAAGTGGGGTTTATCTCGACAGCTTTGGGGAGTCAAGGCTTATCTGGGTCAGAGAGCTTTACGACATAAGCAATTAGGGCTGTCCTCTCTTGTGTACGCTAGCAGGAGGGAGGCCTCCCGCCATCTAGATTAGCCGCCCTGCTAAGGCCAGGAGAGCTCCGCGGCTTCTGGACGGTGGAGGCAACCAGCTGGAGGGCGAGATGAGCAGGCGGTGGGGGGTTCCTCGGGAGGAGGAGGGAGGAAAGGGCGAGGGCGACGGGAGCACGGGGTCAAGATACAGGCGCTGTGGACACATACAAGTCGCCGTGCACGGGTCAGTGGACGGGTGAGAGTCAATGACCCGTGCTGATGAAAGGAATTCACCAAATGAAACACTAATGAACTGCTGCTCGTCGGCTGAAGCAGCTTCAGCAGCAGTTTGAAGACAACGGGACAATAGAGGATGTTTAGCTTAACATCACTGATTCTTCTAATGAGCCACTTGACTGGAAGGATTTACAAGTTGAAGAGATGTTTACGTTCATTCAATAAATGATCTGTTGGCGTCTCGGGGATTTAAACACAGTCTCATAGGAAGAGATTTCACTGTAGGAACCGGACTTTTGTATATTTAATAATTCTGTGACAAACGTCTCATCAACAAACGTTTAAAATATCCTTGAATGGGCACAGAGGAAATTTAGATTTAATATGTCGTTAAGATTTTCAGCTAATCTCCTAACTTTCCTGTTGACCCAACATATTACACAATATTAAAGTGAATATTAATATTGTTGGGCTGTGACTGATGGCTTCTTTCTGTCTAGATCATTTTGAATCAATTCAGATTTTATTATTCTCACACTTGGGAAGCTTTAATAACTAACAACTTAATATAACAACTAACCGATTATCAAAGTTGTATTTTCTGTTGATCCACTAATGAAATGATGAATTCATATTTTCAGAGTTAGTTATATTACTCTATCACACGCTTACTTTAGCTGCTCCACAACCTGTTGCCCTTTATAACTAAGTGATCCCTTAAGTGACATGTTTAAGAATGTTTTATCAAGCTTTAACTTTTTAACATTTTATTTCGTGTTTCTCTCTCATGTTTTTATTGTACAGTACTTGGATAACTTTGGTATTTTTAATGTACAGGGTTAAAAACATATACAGATATAAACAGGAAAATGTCTTTTCACTGCTAAAATGATGAGTTCAATGTGTTTACAGATAACACCTAAAGATCTTATTTGGCTGGTTTCCATATTTAACTCTACACGTAACTCGACTTGTCGTTCCATCTCCACCCTCAGTGTTATCCGCCCACGCTGCCGGTGACCTCCCCTCTTCATATGCATGTTGTGTGTGATTCGACATGTTGAACCACACGCAGGAAACAGACGGCGTGTCTCTCTCCGAGATGCAGCCATCGCTTCACTTAAACAAGTGGAGGCTTAGCTGCCATCAATGCCAGCTTTGGGAGAAGTTTACCTGTCTGCTTACTGGAAAAAGCCTCTCAGGCAAAGGGCACACGTATCACTGTGCCTGTAAACCGGCTGTTCCCGGACACCCGGGCGGCCGGCGTTTTAAATGTATCCCGCTAAAGCCAGACGATCCAGCCTGGAGGACAGAAGTAATGAGACGTGACACTGCCCGGGGAGAGAAAAGGAGGACTAACAGATCGAGGTAATCCTTCTCACCAAGCTAACGCCTCTTAGCCTCCCACCCCTGCTGTCACATAAACCCAGCGGGAAAAGACACAACAGACATACAAAAATACACACACACACACACACACACACAGGTGAGTAATCAATAGGAGTCATTATATGCTAACGTATTAGCTGCGTCACGCTGGGCTGACAGGAATTCAAAAATTCATACTGTACCAACGCAGCGTGAAGTGAAACCCTGAAACATATGTTCAACACACACACAACACACACACACACACACCACACATATTTACAGCGGTGAGTTAATTCTGCTTCGATCGATGCACTAATACAAGGATCATTTATTAGAATCATTCAGTAACAGATGATGGAAGCTATGATACAATTACCCGTGTTTGCACAACACAAACCGGGTGTCTGCCAACACGTCTCAGATTACCTGCAGGATCTCAGTGATATTACCAAGCTGGGCTCACTGCGGAACACTCATGAAATATGGATTTCACTCACTCTGTGGCAGAAAATATTAAAGTTACCAGAGTTCACGAAGAGAAGCAGCTGATCTGGTTTCAAGTGACGCGGCTGAACTCCGGTGAATATTCTGAATAAAGGAGTAATGCAGGAGATTAGGATTTATATGACAGATTAAACTTCTCACTACATGACTTTACACAAAAATCCATATAAACCAGCTGCGTTTGATTTCCCTGGTTTTTGGTGATGATGTCATGTCAGTTGCTGCTGATGATGTCATTGCACTTAACTGAAGAACTGACTCAGACCCGAGGACAGGAAACATCCAATGAGCATCATCATCCACATGGATTGTTTTGATTTCCTACATTTTTATTGAGATAATTATGGCTCTTGGAACTGAAACTAAATCGTTTGTTTTCTCTTTTTATTTCACTCTTATTTGTTTTTGATAAATCATACATAACGGATGAAATGTAGAAAGTACAAGTGAATACCCTGGGCTCCAGATTCCAACCTCCCTGAACTACTGCACTTTACTCCAGGAACTGGATGAACAGTAGGATTAGAGTTCAAGCTGAGGAGCAAGGAGAGTCCACGACAGTCCTGAGGTTTCAACCCAGGTTCCAGCTGAGGAGCAAGGAGAGTCCATGACAGTCCTGAGGTTTCAACCCAGGTTCCAGCTGAGGAGCAAGGAGAGTCCACGACAGTCCTGAGGTTTCAACCCAGGCTCCAGCTGAGGAACTAGATTCCTGAAGCAGATTAGCTTCATCGTGTCTCGTGTCCAACAACTAGTGGACACAACGTTCCTGAAATCCCTGCACACACTCCTGTGTCCGACCCCCCCACTTCTCTGTAGTGGTGACATGTTCAAACCCCTCATCTTTCAATCCCATGTTCCCGCCTCCCGGCGATTCCCCCTCAGAACACATCTTCCACTGCTCCGTCTGACGGAGTCGAGGCCCTGACGGCGTCGGCAGAGGGTGAGGATGGGCCGACCAGAGAGGATCAGGGGGGGGGGGAGTCACCAAAGCAGGAATTAATGAGCATTATAGTATTAGGTAAGAATAAGTCCCACCTTAAATCCCTCAGGATTCCTAAACAACTCCAGCAACACCTGTCACATGTGATGATGGAGGGAAGCAGAGGAAGAGGAGGGTTTGATGAGAAGATGAAACAATATTCACTTGACACTGTTCAGTTCCTTATCATCACACCAGCGTATATTTAAATCTGAAGTCTTATAGAAGGGATTGGAGAGGGTTTGTGAATCCACCATCGTTATTCCTGGATGTGCTTTAAGAAAACATGAGATTTCATCTTCTGTACAAGGAATCCAAATCCAGCTGGTGGACCTGGTGTCGGTCAAGAAGGAAACCATGAAACTTTGGTGTGGATCCAGGATTCGTTCTCTTCACTTCACATTGTGCAAGGAGTTCTCAACACGTTCCCTCATCTCTCAGAGAATAACTGGATGAAGAACATCTGCCATGTTTAGTGGAGTTCGGTGCAGATCCAAGTAAAGATCTGGATCTGGATCTGGTGGATGTGGTTTCAAGAGGGACCTTCTCGTTTATTAGAACCT
The DNA here is from genome assembly GCA_006182925.3 of Reinhardtius hippoglossoides. Lineage (NCBI taxonomy): Eukaryota > Metazoa > Chordata > Actinopteri > Pleuronectiformes > Pleuronectidae > Reinhardtius > Reinhardtius hippoglossoides. Next base: position 15,028,974 of record CM031692.1, read on the forward strand.
GGACACCTGGGGCTGTGGCTATAAAATGTATTTATCTAATCTTTGTTTATCCAGAACAAATGTGTTTCATTTACTAAAGTTCAGTGCAGTTGAACCGAGACGACGCATTTCTATGATCTTCATGGATCTGGTTCTTGAAAACGTTCGTGTTGTAACTCGACCTGTTGCATCAGCGGCCGTGTCACTTCTCAGTGTTCAACACTCTGGCGCCGAGCAGTCATCTGCCGGGGCTATTTTTTAAAGGCTTAAATCAGAGTTTGCCAGCTAACCGGGAGCTCGTGGTAAGCTGATCCCTCAAACACGGAGCATGATATGTCTGGGGGAGGTTCCATGTACAGGAGGGAACCGAAACCCAATCTGCCGCTGACCGACACCTGAGAAGAACATCTCATTACACAAATAATCTCCAGACTTCACACCTGTACGTGTCAAGGAGCTGGTTGCTTATTAATTCACGCAGAGGGGGTTTCCCCTGGATGTAACGAAACCTCACTGACTCCCAGTGTCTCCAGTTGGGTTCACACAACTTCCTGGAAGATCAGATCTCTTCAGTTCAAGCTCCCTCGGACACTTTGTGGAGGGGTGGGACGTGACCCAGGGAAGAACCCTTTAATGGTTGGGATGGGTCCAGATTAATGGACGATTCTCTAGCGTGGTGAAACAGGGCATTAGTCAGAGATATGGAAAGCTCTTGGTCGTGCTGCATGTCCTCTGGACTAGAAACAACTACACTAAACACGTAAAGTTCAACCTCCTGTTTTACGATGTGCTGCAGATCTGCCCCGACAGGAACTCAGGGTTAGCGGCAGGTCATTGTTAAAGTAACTTCAGTCCAGATACAGACTTCTTGAATTCAGCACCATGCTCAATTTGCACGATTTGCAAATGGAAGCACAATGAACTTGTTGGTTTGTAACGTGAGATTAAGATCTGACATCAAACTATGACGTGGTCACTGAATAAGAAAAGAGAGGTCGATTTATTTGGCCATTAAAGTTCTAAATACTGAAGAGTTGTGACCTCAGAGGTTCCTGATCAGGGCAGAGATGATGAACACACTTATCGAGTATTATAGAATTATGACCTCAAACAGGAGGTTGGGTTTAGCTGCTGGGCCTGAGTGAAGGTCTCAGCTCGGCCACAACAACACTGATACCGAATGATCTTCAAACCTTCCAAGGTCACTGGTTCCAGCTTCTCAGAGGGAATATGTACTGGTTCTCTTCATGGTAAAACATGTGATATGGTTTGTGCTGCTGGTTGTGGAATAGCGATAAATTGGAATTGGTCAACTTTAGATGAATATAAGTTCAAAATGATTGTTGTTTTTAGCCCATGATCTTACAGCTAATACATTTAAGATGTATAAACCTCACAAGCTTTACAAGAACCAAAGTCTCTGAAGACATCGGATGCATCTCAGATGTTTCTTTATATATTAAATAGATAATATCTATTACATATATTATGCATCTATTTACCTTATTTAGATATAAATACAAATGTAAACGTCTACTTTAGAGTTTGAATAGAACCCCCCCCCCCCCCCATCAGTCCATATCACCTGTGTGTATTGAATCCAGGGATGTTCCTCTCTCTGCTCTGGGGAAGTCCTTCCTGTCGTTTGTTTGGCAGCGATATCAGCGTGGGCCGAGAGGCAAAGCTAACACCCAGTGTGCCGGGGGGGGCGCGGGGGGGATAGACCTGTCTGACAGAGGATACTGCCATTCAGCTGCAAATGAGCTGGTAATTAGCCTTTACACATTTGCCTGGGGGGGAATTAGTGTGCGTGTGTCATTATGTTTTTTAACCCATTTTCCTGTGAATAGGGGTTGATGGTGATAAGTAGATAATACTAATTACTTCTCCTCCCAATTGCTTGTTAATTGTGCTTGGTGTGGATTTATACAGCATGGTTACACCCCCCCACCCCCCCACCTTCATTTCCACGCACAGACACACACGTGCATGCCCCCCCACACACACACTTTGCCTGTTGGCAAAATAAACAGGTCATTTTAAAGGCATCTGTTTAAGTCACATATTAATTATGTCAAGTGGGGTTCCACATTATATTGGCTGTGTGTGTGTGTGTGTGTGTGTGTGTGTGTGTGGTGTGTGTGTGTGTGAGTGAATGAACGCACTCATAAATAATAGTTACCTGAATGTGCCTGATGTTTTTTTTCCTAGCAAATTGGTGAAAATGATAAATTAAGTTATGATCTCGCAGTGTTACAGAAAGTGAAAGAAAATCCTGCATCAGCACCAAAATGTAATGTTTATATTTGTTATAATATTTGTATCATTCTGTGCATGCATTTGTTTTTCAAAGGGTCTAACCTGATCCAGGTCATATAACAATGATAACAATCATAACTTCAACGCAGCATTATCAGCATACAGCTGTTGAAGTTATAAACTGTGAGATGTTATTTCTTTAAATGCACTGGTGTCAAATCGGTATCTGGGGAAACATCGGGACATCCCGGACTTACGTGAGTCCTTCATATATCAGTGCAGTAGCATCACCAGTGAAGTCAAGAGTCGATCATATAAATATCATATATTTATATATTTATATGATCTGCCCTGTTTCTACACCACACACACACACCATCTTACACCATCCTGTTGGACGGCTTGGGAGCACTTAAGCAGATTTTGGTTCAGTCTGCACTCAAAGTGTTAAACAGATTGGACGAGCGGATTTCTTGTAATGAAGGTGTGTGTGTCTGCGTGTGTGTGTCTGTGTGTGTGTGCGTGTGAGAGGGTGTGTGTGTCTGTGTGTCTGTGTGTGTGGTGGTGATTGGCGCGAAGTGTCTGAAACTTAGAGGGGTTAGATTAGCTGTGAGCATGATCTTCACCGAGGTCACTTCTCCCCTTCTGTGCCCCAGTGCACTGACACACACACACACACACACACACACACACACACACACACACACACACACACACACACACACACACACACACACACACACACACACACACACACACACACACACACACACACACACACACACACACACACAATCCCCTTTCCATTAGCCTACCGATCCCACCTGGTATTTTAATCTAGATTTAGGATCTAACACATATCCAATGCGTGTCCTCTGCTTAGTGACTCTAAACTCTTTCTACAGCCCAAACTCTGCTGAACGTCTCCCCAGCAGATCCGTGCACCTTCCTCTGTGACGGTGCCGGACAGGATTAGTCAACGGGTCACGTGACTTTAACCATGTCAACACAATGAATCTGGTTAATATCTGCTGTGGTCACAGGTTCGTGATAAAATGGAGGAAACGGTTGTTTCTCCACATTTGCCCCGATTTCTCAGAGGAGAGTTCGTGCATCTTCATGACTCAATCTGGATGAGGTCAATTCAAATGTGTTAGGGAACAGTTAGGCCCTTCAGTTTATTAAATGATTTGAGGATTCATGTGACACATAAAAGAAAACTGTCGTCTAACGATCAGATCCCAAACATCCTAATTAATAAACGTAAGTTGTGCCTCCAGATGTTGGCGGCTGGGCCTCGTGTCTGGCTCATATCTGGATTCTAGACGGATTAGTCGATTAAACCCTTCACCTTATTCTAAACCAGATCATCCTTCACCTGACTGCAACCTTCATGCAAAGCCTCATATTCACGGGACTAATCTATGTCTGACCACAGGTGTTTACTGTTAAGATCTATAATCTAAAATTCTGTATTCAGGGTTTGATCTGTTGATGCGTAAGCGACACGCTGATTTCCCCCCTGTTGGTTATTATCTGCAAATGAAACGTAACATGTTTGCATTATAGCTGACAGATGCTTACGGCTCTTTATCCTGATTAATAAGAAAACTAAGACTGATTAATGAGCTACTCAGATGCCAGGGATTGAACCGGGCAGCGGATCATGAGCCCTGGAGTTGCTCGGCCTCACATCCATGTCTCGGGGCGTTTTCCTCCTGTCTCGGCCTGGCTGGAGGTCAGGGGGATGGCCCCGAGGTGCCACCACGCCGTCTTAATTACACGGGTATTAGCTGGTCTGAGATCGCCACAGCTTTGTGCCCCGACGGGTCCTCTGGACCAAACGTCCAGTTTACAAACCATGGGCACTGGGACCATCCAAGCAATAACTGGGATTTGGAAGTTTTCCCTCGTCATAAAGTCGACACCAGGAAACTAATTCACAGACATGTGAGCAGCAGTTTGTAAAGTTATGTCTGAGTTAGTTTTATGAACCTTTCCTCCACGCTCACCTCCCCCTGAGGCAGGAATCCATCTCCATCAGATCAGACCTATTAAATGACCTATCCCCTCTTGTTTGCTCACTGCAGTTATCCTGGCAGTCAATGTATCCTCAGGCTAAGCCAAACAAGCTGATCAGCCAGTCACCTCTGTACACACAACCCCCCACTAAGAGGCTAATGGCCGGGATGTATAATCCTTCTCAAAACAACTACAGAGATGCTAATTGTATCTCTCTATAAATACAGGTTGACTCCTTGTCCTCCTCCTTTATGCGCCTGCTCCCTCGGGCACCCGTTTCTCTGAATCACTCCACCAGCAGGAAGGAAGAGCCGCAGCAGATAGATGCTGCAAGTGTCCATAAAGTGAAGTGGAGAGAGCGCGCGGACCTTTACGCACCGGTGGACACATCGATCCATGCGCCCGAGGAACCTGCTCAGCTTCCCTGTGAGCTCCGACAGCAGCCAGGCGACATGTTCCCGTTGCCGATGTTCACACCGGACCAGGTGGCTCGGGTGTGCGAGAACCTGGAGGAGACCGGGGACATCGAGCGCCTCGGCCGGTTCCTCTGGTCCCTGCCCGCCGCCGTGCCGGGCTCCGCCGGGGAGGCGCTCAACCGACACGAGTCGGTGATGCGAGCCCGGGCGCTGGTCGCTTTCCACGGAGGGAACTTTGAGGCTCTGTACCAGATCCTCCAGAGCCACAGGTTCACGCGCGAGTCGCACGCCAAGCTCCAGGACCTGTGGCTGGACGCGCACTACCGGGAGGCGGAGAGGCTGCGCGGCCGGCCGCTGGGCCCGGTGGAGAAGTACCGGATCCGCAAGAAGTTCCCTCTGCCCCGCACCATCTGGGACGGCGAGCAGAAGACGCACTGCTTCAAGGTAAACTGGGACTTGATGGTTTGAGGGGCCACGTGTTCACAAAACTCAGAAAACCACCACATCTTCATGTTGAGAACCTGAGCATCACTTCCCGACCTGACTCTGGTGTCTCTGGAGGATCCCGGTTCAGATGGGATCCTCCTGACTCTGGTGTCTCTGGAGGATCCCGGTTCAGATGGTGATCCTCCTGACTCTGGTGTCTCAGGAGGATCCCGGTTCAGATGGTGATCCTCCTGACTCTGGTGTCTCAGGAGGATCCCGGTTCAGATGGTGATCCTCCTGACTCTGGTGTCTCAGGAGGATCCCGGTTCAGATGGTGATCCTCCTGACTCTGGAGGATCCCGGTTCAGATGGTGATCCTCCTGACTCTGGAGGATCCCGGTTCAGATGGTGATCCTCCTGCCTTCGGCCCTGGAGCCACTAAACTGCTTAAGATCACACATCTCACAGTTATTTATGATTCCACGTCAGATTACTGTAAATAACTTTACAAGCTGTGTTTACCTGTGCATCTGGTTTATTCTAGTAGCCCATCCCCCCCCACAGTGTCCTCTTCTCTTTAATTAGCAGCTTCTGCTTCCAAATACCAACACGACCTGATCTCTGCTGTGAGCACCGACCTGCAGGAGTCCTATCTGCACAGCTCAGGAGCAGAAGACCATGAATGTTTTCTGTTTTATTTATTAAACTATTCTTCCGGTCACTGTCACTAACAACGTGATGGGCAGTTTCATCATATTTACATTTTAAGTGTCATTAAAGTTACGATAAAGTTAAAATTCACGAGAGAGAATGAGCAACAAACCAAACTTGCTCTTTGCTTCTTCGGTGCGTCGTCTCCCTCTTGTGGGGGGGGCAAAGTATTGCTCCTAAATCTACTTAATCTCCAATTCAGAACTCAGAAGCACATTAACATGATCCAATTTAGTGGATGATTATCTGTTAATAAACCTAATCTAACAAGATTATATCATATGAGCGCGTTGAGATTATTGTGGTTTAACGGGATGAAAACCACACGGACGCCTAATGAAGCCGCATGTTTGGATGTGTCCTCCAGGAAAGAACTCGCAGTTTGCTGAGAGAGTGGTACCTCCAAGACCCGTACCCCAACCCGTCCAGGAAACGGCACCTGGCGCAGGCCACCGGACTCACACCCACACAGGTCGGCAACTGGTTCAAGAACCGCCGCCAAAGGGACCGGGCCGCATCTGCAAAGAACAGGTACGTCAGAGATGACCAAGATTTATTAATCAACAAAATAAAAGACCATGACTCCTTTAAAAATGTGAAAAACTGCTGATATCATGAGGTACAGCGATGAGGACACATCATTAAATATGTTTAAACTAAAGAACCTGTGTAGCTCTTCCCTCCGGGGCTTGACTAAACCAAAGAGTTCCTATTTACAGCCCGGTCCTCACTCTCATCTCTCCCTCCACCCAGATTGCAACAGGATCCGTCCCACCTTCCCTCGGAAAGCTCCCCGGACGGGTCCCTTCAAGAGCGTCGCCATCACCCCCACCTTCTACCCGCCTCCCCTCGCCACCCGGGCAGCCCGGAGGCCAGCGACTGCAGCACAGAGACCGAGCGCAGGGGGACGGGAGCCTCCACCCGGAGATCTCCGTCAGCAGCGACAGCGAGTTTGAGTCCTGAGAGGACGGGACTCTCGTTCATGGACAGACTCTGGTTTCCTGCCGGGACGAGAGCAGCGTCCGTCCTCAGACGTAGGACAGAGACAATCTGTGGCTGCGGACGCACGGAGATGGACGAGCAGGAAGGTGGACGAGCACGGAGAGCTGCTGTGGCTCAGACGGAACGATATGCAAAAACATAATGCACTTAAAAAAAGCACCATGGCACAAACATGACCTTCACTGTTTTATGAATGAATGAGCCGTGACTCTGGACTGTACATAGGTAAACATCTGCATAGGACTCCTACAAGAAGCAAGTACTCTCAGGGAAAGTATTTATAGAAATAACACCAACGGTCTTTAGATAATGTGAATATTAATACTTTAAGTTTTGATACAGATTTCAGTGAATATTTTGATAGATCACTTTCTAATAGTTTTAATGTAAGCGGCGTAATAAGTTTGTTTGGAGACTGCTCAGACACGGTGAACATTAAATGCCTTGAGTAGGCTTCTATTGTATGTGAATATGTTTACATGCATACATTTATAATCGGACTATTATCAGAGCAAAGCAAAACCCAGACTGGATTCACTTTATGAAATCGTGTAAATGCACAATCCAGTTTCATTCAGTGATCCTGACGAACGGCTTTGCTTTGACCTTAATAATAATAATAATAATAATAATAATGATGTGCATAAAACACATTTCATTGCCTTAAAAAGGAACAAAGGGCATCGGTCTCTAACAACAAGTCCCAGTGACGCTGAGCGAGTCAGTGCTTCCTCTCTGGGATGTTCACGGCTCTGCTACCTGCTGGTTTCTACCGGCCACTTCTCTTTCGCTGCTCTGACGATGGTTTTCCTGCAGGAAGTGAAACAGAAACGACAATTTAAAAAAAGAGGTCTTAACTCAGTGTGCCTGTTACATTTGAGAACAGTGAGACCTGGTCCCACGTGGTCCCATGTGGTCCCACGTGTCCTCGCGTCAGAAGGAAGGTTTACCGTCTGCTGTCTTTCTTTCCCGTCACACGTTCACGAAAAAGATGCGTTTTGTAAATGTTTTGTGTAAATAAATGAAACTATTTTTATCCAGATGTGCAGAGACCACTGCAGCTTGTTTGTGCGACAGTGTGCAGCTCCTCTTCCTGCAGGACGCGCAGGTCCATCCGGAGGCCTTACTGGATCTTCTGCATCTCGACATCTCCAACTAAAGACCTTCAACGATTGTTAGGCTTCGATCTCAGTGAAGAGAATCAGGAGGAGAAATGACAGCAGCTGGTTTTCACAATAAGGTTTTAGATCCCAGAGCACAAACAGCAGTGGGAGCAGATCAGGTGATAGGAGCAGCGACGGTGGAACATCAGAAACCTCAGCTCCAGCTCGTCACGTTGCTGTAGTTACATGTCTCTCAGCTCTGACTCTTCATCGCTCTCTGGTGATGAAGAGTCAAACAAGCCTAGTTCACCTGTGCTGGTGTGAGCCATGGAGCAACATTAGCATTAGCATCTGCTGTTAGCTCTGATTTCAGCCTCCACAGGAAACACCTGTAGCTGTTAAATGTTCAAACATGAAACCTCACAAACACTCACCGGAGTTTAAAAGACATTTCCACTTCGACAAATCCTCCTTCGAACCTCCGGAGGGACAGAGACACGTTTTTAATTCTGCTAGCATGTTGCAAGACATAACAACAAACATGGCGGCCGGAAGTGACGTGTGTCCAGTGGGCGTCAACCTAACATAGATGCTAAACTTAATAATAAACTTTTCAATTTATTTGTTGATGAAGATTCTGGATGAAGACATTTTGTTCACGTTACATCTAAACTGAAAAAGTAGAAGAGGTTCTCAACTGTTGTGAAAATACCGATATTAATAACAATAATAATAATAATAATATTAGGCGACTGAAATACAAGAAATACAAAGATGAAAAATTAGCTAAAATCCCAAAACAAAAGTGTTTTTTATAAAAGGTCAAACAATTTAGTAATGATTTTAATATATATACATAAAGAATAGAATAGTTTGATAATTGCATCATATCCAAAGTTCGTATGATACCGTACAATATGTACTATGATATGACTTTACACCAAAACTTAATATTCACAATTCTTTCTTTAAATGTATATTGGCTATGAAACATTCTTCAACAAGCAGAGACTCCGATGTGGGTCTTTCCAGAAGAAGTCTGGAAGAAATATCTTAAATATCATCACACAGAGAAACCAGTGATCATAAGCAGAGAAAAATGTCTCCAGAGTAACGAGCAAGTATTATTAGTAACATTCAAACCACTGAAACCGGTTCCTCTCCGCTCTGGCCTCTTCCTCCTCTGAGAAAGGGCGTCCTCCCTCTCAGAGGCCCCGCCCACGCGTGAAGGAGAAGCAGCTCCTTCTCTACCTGTCAGCTGTGGTCACCGTGGAACTGAGTGTGTAGACATCTTGGATCGGCGCTCTGCTAGTTGGACCCCGGTCCCGACAGGAGGGGACACACACCCAGAGCTCGGTGCAGCATCTGTGTGAGGATGGACAGCCAGGGGAGGAAAGTGCTGGTCTGTGACAACGGCACAGGGGTGAGTGTTATTAGGATCCTATCACATACAAGCATTCTACTGTTGTGTTGAAGTATAATTGACTCTCCGTGTAAACTACAGATGTGTGTGCGCACACCTACGACAGGTGTGTTTGAGTCCAGTGGTTTCTTCTGTGTAATGTTCCGAGAAGGCTGAATTAGGTGTCGAGCGTCGGAAGCAGTGCGGGGTGTGAGTGGTTGCATACTCGGGCCTGATCCACATCTGTCTGGACTTGCCACACAGCCTCTGTGCACACAGCCGTACATGGTGGTGACACTTTCCACTGAGCAACAATTGGGTGAAAAGCAGGAAGAGAGATTTTTAGATGCCTAAACCCCAGAAGTGACTTTTGAATTCTCCACCCTGGCCTTTACAAGTTGCATATGTCCGACTCTGCAGTCAGGAAACTGCTGTAGCTTGTTTTCTGCCTCGGCTTGGAATCTCCTGCACCCCCCCCCCCAGGCTAAGGAATGTGTCCACGGTCACTAAGACAAGTCGAGACAGTGCCGAGGTGCAGCCACGAGCCCAGCAGCAGTCTGCAGGGAGGCCATGTCCCAGCAGAGCTGCCACATTCAAGCACAATGAAGGATTCTACAAGCTTTTCAAGATGTAATGAAATTGCAGCACCGCTCTCTGACAAATAGGTGATAATCTGGTAAAAGCTTTATGACAATCCACTCCAGGTCTGTTTCCTGGATGCAGATTAAGCCTCGTGAGGGATTAAAATCAAATGGAACTGATTTATGAATTGAAATCACTCAAACAAAAGACTTACAGTTAACGTGCAGGATTAACTCAGGGCAACACACACACACACACTTTCCGTTAAACTCCTCCCATGTTTCTGTTTGACTTCCCTCTGCAGTTTGTCAAGTGTGGCTTCGCAGGATCCAACTTCCCTGAACACATCTTCCCCGCCATGGTGGGTCGCCCGATCCTGCGATCCAGCACCAAAGTGCGGAACATCGAGATCAAGGTGAGGCTGGACTCAGAGGAGCGTGCACCCTGCTCAGTGAGGTCATGGAGGGTCGAGCAGGTTCTTCTCCAGGTCGCACCCCTCGTCCAATCGGCTGTCACTGCGTTCACCGAGACAAAAGACATCAACATTATTTAAACCTAGATTTACCAACAGAGTCACCATCTTAAAAACAACCTCCCATGATGAAATATCTCTCATATTCTAATTGTGAGTTGTTCCGTTTATTAAAGGCCTGACCCCCCCCCCCCCCCCCCCCGTGTTTCACTTCCTGAGACAGAGTTAAGTTCCTCATGTAACTGGAGGCTGAGCAGTTAACTCCTGTACTACTTGTCGGACGTGATACAGGGATTAAATAGAGACTGAGGGCAAAGGGCCACTAAAGGTGCACGTGGAAGGTTTACAGGTTCTTCTTTGTTTGCTTTCTAATTCTTTATTAATACCAACAAGACAAAGGCAGCGGCGTCCCCAGGACAACTGTCTTTATCTGTCTGTAGAGTACTCATTGGTTTTTATTCCCCAAAACAAACGGCTGAGCCCTCAATACATTTAAAGTACTTTCTGAAACCTTTTACTTTGGCCTATATATATATAATATCTAATACTATTGGAGCAGAGCAACACACACACTTGTAGCATCACTTAAACATACAAAAAAGACAACAAAGAAAATTCCCTTCCCTGTTTCCATAAGAAAAGAAACTATTCTTTATTTGTACTAAGATAAATTCAGTGAATTCTTCCCAAAGCGATGGCTGAACCCCTCCTCCCCTTTCTGCCCAGGACCTGATGGTGGGCGACGAGGCCAGCGAGTGCCGCTCCATGCTGGAGGTGTCCTACCCCATGGAGAACGGCATGGTGCGCTGCTGGGAGGACATGCTCCACCTGTGGGACTACACCTTCGGCCCCGACTGTCTGAACGTCGACCCAACACAGTGCAAGGTGCAGCAACAGCAGAGAGTTTGAACCTTTCAGAATAAAGCTACACAGCAGGAAGTAACAACCTGCTGGAGGAATAACAGGACACATGGTCGACATCGAACACAGAAAACCTTCTCCCAGTTGTATCTGACTTTTCTTCTTCTACAGGTCCTGCTGACCGAGCCGCCCATGAACCCCACCAAGAACCGGGAGAAGATCGCCGAGGTCATGTTTGAGAAGTACCAGTTCCACGGCATCTACGTGGCGATTCAGGCCGTGCTCACCCTCTACGCTCAGGGTGACAGATTTCATTTGTACTGGTGAAAGAAATCCAACATCTAACTTCTCTCTCCTGCTCAGACCCTCGTCTGCTTCCTGCTGATAAACGATGGATTCATTGATTATTGGGATGTTTCACTCGGGTCCTCAGGTTTGCTGACGGGCGTGGTCGTGGACTCAGGGGACGGGGTCACCCACATCTGTCCGGTGTACGAGGGCTTCTCCTTGCCCCACCTCACACGCAGGCTGGACATCGCAGGACGTGACATCACGCGCTACCTCATCAAGGTGGGCCGGCAGACTTCACAGCACACGTGGAGAAACTGAACAATCTTAGAAAATGTCATGTGTGGTTGCCTCTGTTAATAAAACCTTCTCTCATCTTCCCACCACCAGCTCCTGCTCCTCCGCGGTTACGCCTTCAACCACTCGGCGGACTTTGAGACTGTGCGCATGATGAAGGAGAAGCTCTGCTACGTGGGATACAACATCGAGCAGGAGCAGCGTCTGGCCACAGAGACCACCTACCTGATGGAGTCCTTCACGGTGCGCTGCACACTCAGAACTCGGAGTAGTCTCTCTGATCCGTTTCCTGGCTGAGAATTAAATGAGAAAATCGATGCCACGATCAAGGGACAAGTTCCCAGTTTAAATCTATAAACCTTGTCTTGTGAAGCTTTAGATTAGGAAGCAGAATAATCTCTTCACCTATGAGTCCACATGCGTCACAGGTTCGATAGAATGACAGGATGTTCAGGATCAGAAACCAATTGTGTTGTTTCGTGGTGCAGCTGCCCGACGGCCGGCAGGTGAACGTGGGCGGGGAGAGGTTCGGCGCCCCTGAAGCTCTCTTCCAGCCTCACCTCGTCAACGTGGAGGGGGCGGGAGTCGCCGAGCTGCTGTTCAACACCATCCAGGCCGCCGACATCGACCTCAGGTCCGAGTCTCACATTCCTCCAGTGTTCTATGGACGTTTTTATGTGAATGTAAAAGTTCTGCAAAGTTAAAAAATAGGTGGCTGACATTTCCTACAGCTGACCAATCAGAGCATACTGGGCTTTATCTGGGGGGGGGGGGGGGGGGGGGGAGCTAAAACCAAGTGTTTGAGACAGAGGCTGAAAAGAGGAGCTGCAGCGATGGACAGTCTGAGGACAGTGACGTTTTCAGACATTATTACAAACCTGAATATGAGCACAATGAAGAGTGATGTTTCTCTGTTTCTCTGACGCCCCCCCCCTCCACCATCTGTCTGTTCTGGGAGCAGGGCGGACTTCTATAAGCACATCGTCCTGTCGGGGGGGTCGACCATGTACCCCGGCCTCCCCTCCCGCCTGGAGAGGGAGATCAAGCAGCTGTACCTGGAGCGAGTGCTGGACGGAGACACCCAGAAGCTCTCAGTAAGGACCTCTCCTGTACTTCAGTGTTGATAATCTGGGCTTTAACACTCAGGAGGTTGAGTAAGATGTTATACAAGGATTACGCTTCTGTAAGACCTTTGCATAAATGTCATTAACCCTTCATGTAATTCTGGAGTAATCTGTAGCACATCAAACCTTTAATAAATGTTTTATACCACAAATACAACAGCTTAAAAACTGTAAAAGCTTTGGCAATAATAATGAGAATTGACAAAACGATCTCACTTCAAGGTTCATTGACTTACTTGCTTCTGAGCTTTCAACCGTAACGCATGGTTTTCATCAGCAGGGGGAGTTTCTCTGATATCACTGTTTTAAATGCTTCACCAGGAGGAAGCTGACTAAGTTATTTATATATCTCTGCTGTATTTGTTGCAAGGAAGTTTTTAAGCAGCAGTTTTATCCGTAGCTCTAACACGCAGAGAATTAAAGAATAAATAATATGTACATTTACTGTGTTTTAATCGCACCTCCCCTGTTTTGTCTGCTTCTCCCTGAGCAGAAGTTCAAGATTCGCATCGAGGACCCCCCCAGGCGTAAACACATGGTGTTCCTAGGGGGCGCTGTGCTGGCCAACATCATGAAGGACAAGGACTCCTTCTGGCTGAGCAGAGCCGAGTACGAGGAGAAGGGCCTGGGGGTTCTGCAGAAACTGGGCGGTGGAGTCAGATGAGATAAATACATCAATAAATAAAGGTGTAACCTAAATATTTCAATTTTTATATCACTTTTCATAGTTACATGTGCTGGATTCATTGATTAAGAATTCAATCAATCAATCTGTTTATTACTTAATGCATAATCACTTAATGCATATCCAGAGAAGTGCTTCTCAAACTGCTTTCTGTACAATTTTGATTCTCAAATTACTTTGAACGTTCTCAATGTAAAATGAAATGAAATGTGCCAAACTACAAACATCTACTGTCGAGATAAAGAGACAAATTACAATTCAAAGGTTCATGTGATGGTTTTTTTTGCATTTTGACATTTTTAAATATATTCATATATTAAATATCTTTAGGGAAAACTGCCATTTTTGAATAAATGTTATCAGACATGCTAATTAGGCCGTGTGACGTCTTTCATGAGTTAATGAGACAATTTGATAAAAGGGAAGTTTGTATTTGCTTCCCTCTGGTGGTTGACCACACACACACACACACACGCCACACTGCCCCCCCCCCCCCAACACTACAGTAGAAACCTCATGTAACGACACCGCAGAACAAATATTGCAATTTTTATTGCGTTACTGAAGTTACCTGACAAAAATACATCGTAATGTCTTTTACACAAAAAGAAATAGTGCGCTGCCACAATGAACACATGCTTCACGCACACGTACCACACCACGTCCGCAGGAGCCGTCACCATGAATGAAAAGAGCATGCAACAATGTTCAGGAACACGTCTCCCCCCCCCCCCGGCTGCCTCCAAAAGGATAAGCTGAAAACCCCACACTAAGGTTTGATATTATCTACCCAACGAATCCAACACTCAAAAGGTTTTTAAAGAACACAACATGACAACTGATAGGGACACTGAGTGGAACCGTCAGCTGAGGACAGCAGGAGGAGCTGGTGACTTTTACACATTTACATTCAAGCAGTCACCGCGGGGGGGGTTCTGGGTTCTGGGTTCTGGGTTGGGGACCAGGCCCGGACAGAGAGGGAAGGAGGAGAAGTGAAAAGCGGTGGATTGAAACGAGAGGAAGGATGGTAATACATTCGCAGGTCAGTCAGTGAATCAGTTGCAGTCGGCGGATGCTGGTCTGTCTCCGACCCGGCAGGAGACGAGAGGAGGAGGGAGGAGATCAAACTGTCGACTGGTTCCCTCCAGCTTCACTTCACCTGATGTGTCACAAGATGGCGTCTCTTTCTGTTTTCGTCACTTTGGTTTTGAGGTTTGTCCCCCCCCCCCCCGAACCCTTTTACATCCATCCAGAGATCTGCAGACGTTTAGCATTAAAAGTGAAGCATTAAAACATCCATGTCTGTTATATTTTGCCCAGAACCATAACGTGAGAGGGTTACATCACCACCGTGGACTGTTCGCCTTCTGGTGTGGACAGGAAGTGGGTTTTGGTTTCCAGGCAACAATAGTGGCACAGAATTTGTCTTTGGATTTGAGCCTCCTCACGTTCTGATGATGTAATCCCCTCATGGTACAGGCTATGCTCTGGGCTCATGTTTCACATAAACAACCAAATCCATTTATTACACATGTTCCATGTCACAACAGCACACTCCTTTACGCTATAGCAGCCACACTGATCAGTCTCTACACGTCGGGGCTGCGCCGCTCGGCTCCGTTCAGGGAAGAGTTGACCATGTAAGGTCCGAGTCCGGAGAAGGGTTTTCACAAGTCCTGACCCACGACGAGACACAACACACTGCCGGAGAGAAAGAGACAGAACAAGAGAGAGAAAGAGAGAAAGAGATCCTCCATCCTCCTCCTCCTCCTCCTCCTCCTCCTCCTCCCTCCTTCCTCCATCCCTCCCACTCACTCCTCACACACCGACTCGCTCAGGTCCACGGCGCCACCCCTGGTGAGCCGCCGCATCTTGCTGAAGTCGTGGTCGGTCCTCAGGTAGGAGAGCGAGGGCCCCCCTCGCTGTGGCCCGCCAGGTCCTGGGGCTGGGCCTGCGGCGGCAGGGCCCTCATCTCGCCGCCGCTGCGCCAGTACAGGGTGTATTGCTGCGGGTCGGACACGCCGAAGGTGTCGGCGCACAGCTGCGCCAGAGCCTGGCTGCTCTCCCCGGCTCTCCACTGCAACGTCCGCACAGCGCTGCGCTCCCCGTCCTGGAACAGTATCCTCACGCACCTCTGGAGGGAGGGAGGGAGCGAGGGAGGAGAGGTAGAAAGAAAAAAGAGAGTGAATACATAGTGTGTTCATGCAAAGCGGAGGTCAAGAGGCTGATGGAGTGAGGTCGAAGGAGGGGGAGGAGAGAGGACGAGCCACAGGAGCAGAGAGAAGAGCAGGCGGATAAAACACAATCAAAGAATTCTCTGTAAAACAAAGCTTCATCCTCCCACACAACCAAGAGCTGCACGTGAGGCTGCTCTTTCTCTGCTGCACGTTACAGGAAACACACAAACACACAATCTCCTTCAGCGCCACTTTCCCTCGGCTCCTTCAGCCAGAACTTTCTGACGTCTACAACAGAACTAAATAACACAAAGATCTAACCAGCGTCTCTTCAAACACTGATTACACTGCACCTGATTATATAATATCACAATCAACCACCTACAGACACACAACTCGCTTTAAAACACACACAGACACACACACAGACACACAATGAAAACATACTGAACATGATCCTTTCACCAAACGTCCAACTTTGAGAAACCAGTGAGAATCATCTTCTCTGCCACACAAACCCACTCCAGCCATCCCCCCCTGAACACACACACACAACTCTGTCACACACACACACACACACACACACACACACACACACACACACAGCAGCAATCATTAATCAACAGGTCTCCCATCATCAAAACTTACAGAGTCAGTGAGCTCCTCGCTGTCCGTGTGCATATTGTGTTCGCCTGCTTCGATGGGTAGATGCGGCTCGATAAATTTCATGTTATCTGACCGCCCACTTCTTCATAGCACTTGGCTCACTGATCCCCGCCTGTGTCAGTGGGAAATCTGGCTGCCGGGTGAGTTAGATCGGCTATTTGAAGCCAGGAGAGGCACCACGTGACGAGACAGAAGCGCTGTGGATGACAATGCCTTTCTGTTCCACTGCATCTGGCGTCGTACCGACCTGAGGTAAAACACCCAGAGTGCATCAGAGCGCGACCTCGTAAGCCGGCAGCCCAGATCAGAGGATTACCTCTAAATATGTCTGAAAACTAATCCGCTCAGATGAATCTGAAATGTGTGTGCACGCACTGCAGGGAGCTCCAGGTGTGTTGGACCTTCACCTTCAGCGTGACCTCGACCATCTGAGTCAGATGTGGGTCCCAGCTGTTCCAGATGTTGCTCAGTGTAACGCCTGGAGCTGCTCTGTGGATGGATCACCTCCTGGCTCTGAAATGTGCCAGAGTCGGTTTGAAGCTTCTTTAAATAACAGATAAACTGGAGTGGGGGGGGGCCCTGAGAGTCCAGAGCAAATACAAGTGATGTATTTACGTCTGTGCAAACTCCCAACAAGGCCCGGTGCCACTAACCTTCTGCAACTGGTCCTTTTAGAGGTTTGTTGTGTGAAAGCAAGATTCAAACTTTACAACTAAACCATTATTCATGAGTAAAAAACACTTTATCTATAATTTTTTAACTGAAAGAATCTCTCGAGTCGTAGAAACTCAAATGTTTTCACAGCAGCTCAATCAGAAAAGATTCGTTCATTCAGTTTTGTCATCGTTCACGTTTCAGATGTTCCACACTTTGCTCTTCACAGGACGTCTACGTGTTAAAGCAACATTCCTGCACTGCACTGACCCACACATGCTGTTCACCAGCGTGTTCACCACCGCGAGCCGAGCGTTCGATACCCACCTGGTTCTGCTGGCTCTCCTTTTGTTTCTGGGCTTCTCGGCTCCGTCTGCTGCTCCACTCCTTCAGCGCCTCCTGGGCCTCGGGCGTCAGGCAGCCCGCCACCGGCTGCTCCCCGTCCAGGCTCCGGATCAGACACAGGCTGGCGAACACACTGGTCAGGTAGTAACCGCCTGGGAGGGAAACAGGAATCCTGAAATACAAACTTCTCAGAGGCTGTTTACTCCTTGGACGCTCTACTTCCCATTTAAATACTACGAACAGCAGTCACATCGCTCATTGTTCAGTGACCAGGAGTATTTCAAGTGTAGTGGGTGGAAGAAACTAAAGGAAAATACAGAAACATTAATTAAGTATCAGGTATTCATTCATAAACCGATCTAATTGATTAATCAAAAGCTGATATATCAAATATGTAGTCGACAGATTCACATTAAGAACTGATTTACAATCGAAAGCCCAGGTGTAGAACAACCCGATCATGAAGCGTTCTCTGTGAGTGTGATGCTAAGGAGCGGTTTCAGTTCCCTGCTCTGAAGACGAGTGACAGCTGGTGCATCACAGGACGGATCAGAGCAGCTCGCACATGGACGCTCCGCTCTCCTCCCACACAGGGCGGCGACATCTTCTATGGATTCAACAGCTCGTTTGACACGTTTCAAAATCAAATTACAGATCCTGCACAGCGGATGTTTGGGGAGCGACAGTAAATCAGACACGTGGGTATTACCCTCCCCTCCGAGCCAGGACGGCTCCAGCAGCTCCATCATGTACTCCACCTCCAGCAGGATGTGGGGCCGGTTACACTCCACCATCACGTACGACAGGGACGGCAGGAAGTCCTCCCAGCTCACTTCCTGTCCTGCGAAGACAGCAACAGGACAGTCCAAGTGTAATCTCAGATTATTTGATGCTGACAAGATGAATTAATTAAAGATGTATTGAATAAATGGAAGAATTCATATTTGTCTTTCTTTCCTGAGAAGAGTTTTGGGAACAAACTGGACCAAATCTTTATTTTTATTGTTACTCTTGGAAGTGGAGAAAGTGTCCGATCAACAAGCTTAACCTTAGACAACGGGATTCTGTAAGAACCAGACGTTATAGCGATGTCTGTGATTGGCTGAGCTGGCTGTTACCATGGAGATGTTTAACATGGCTGCGAGAATTATTATTCGTTACAGTTTTTTGTGGAAGACTCAAACAGCGAGTACAGTTTGTGTGAAATGGTTAAAGCAAAGTGAATATGTCCAGTTTGCCTGATGCTCTCTGTGAAACACGCTGTGACAGTTGAGCCCTGAAAGCCACAGAAAGCCCGCGGACTCCGGTCTCACCGAGCAGGCCGCCCATGGCCTTGTGGACGCACTTGCACACTTGCAGCAGCAGCAGGACTTTGTCGATGGGCGAGTGCGTCCGCTGCATGAGCACCAGCTTCTGCTTCACCCGCTCCACCCCGCGGCTGTCCGGGACGCCCGTGCGCACGCCCAGCCGCTCCATGGCGGCGGCGTCCCCTTTCAGACGGAGCAGGTTCTGGGTGAGGCGCTGGCTGGAGCCGTCCTGGTTGTGCAACGCCACCAGGGCCTTCTCCAGGTGGGACCGCAGGGGCCGGAGCACGCAGGAGAACATGGCTCGCTCCAGCGCCAGGTCTGGAACGGAGGGGGAGGTTCAGAGGGAGACCGGACATCTTCACATACAGCTGTGAAACATGGTTCTGGAGATAAAAGAGATCAATGACATATCTCCTGGAGATGTTCAGAGGCCACCGGGACCTCGACCTCTGAACATCCTCATCTCATCACTTAATATGTGAGGGAGCAACATTTTTGCCAAATTTGAAGAAATCCCCTCGAGGCCTTTCTGAGATGTGTCTGTAGGTCAGAGGGGCTTTGACCTTTGACCTCCTGGGGATATCACGTACAGTAGAGGTTGATATAAACAGATAAAGTATGAAATATGTTTACAGAGGAAAAATGAATCTGAAACAATTGCAGATACTTTCATATCAAATATATTTTTTATTTTATGATACAGTTTTTTACTGATTGACTTTAATGTTCTCACAGTATTTGTGTTTATTAGGTTTGATTCCATTTCTTTACCCCAGAAAACATTCAGAAGAAGGTTTTATCTTTCGGCTTGACAACAGTGATGTGTCACACACACACACACACACACACACACACACACACACACACACACACACACACACACACACACACACACACACACACACACACACACACACACACACACACACACACACACACACACACACACACACACACACACACACACACTCAGTGGGCAGTGCTGACTAAGTGGGTAACAGTTCTCCAGCACACACTGTTTTCCACTCATCATCTATATCCTCCTCTCGCTCTTCCATCCATATAATCCCCCCCCCCCCCCCTTTACCAGCCCCGGAGAGTAACAGTAATGTGATTACATCCTGGTCACTTGGAGGCTACTCCTCTTTATTACTCCTCGATGTGTAACTGATTACATTTGTTCAAGTGTCTATTTCCATCCCCGCCCCCCCCCCCCCCCTGAATCGTGCTGCTCTTGGAGTGCGCGTGGGACTGTGAGATCTTTTTATGATAAACGAGGGGGAGAAAAAAATGCAAATGCCTCCCACCGACGCAATGCGAGATAAATCAGAATCACAGGAGGGAGGGGGGGGGGAGGGAGGGAGGGGGGGAGGGAGGGAGGCGGCGCCGGCCGCTCTCCCCCCCGAAGCCTCTGCAGTGCCAGGCAACCATCCATCATCACACATTGCACACAAACACACCTACAGACGCACACTCGACAGCCGCACACAAAGAGTCCAGAGAAGAGAAGCCTACGCACAGGTCCGGGTCAGGGGATCCGACCCGGACCTGTCAGAGGAACACGTCTCTGCAGTGGACGGGGTGAGGGCGCATCGGGCCGGGCTTCCTAATGCTGTTTTCTAAATACCACAGACAATATGAGCTCTTCCCCCCCCACGCAAACTACTTTGTACACGTCTTTACTGGAGCCTGAGCAGCCGCCCACCTTTCACAGGAAGCACCGTCTGTTCCACAGACCTGTGTCCCCTGTGTCCCCTGTGTCCCCTGTCTCTATTCAGTCACTGGTTACTGTTCTGCTGCACTGGACTCTCCTGGTGTCCGTCCAGATGAGAAGAGACACGTACGACACGATGAGACACGACACGATGAGACACGACGAGACACGACGAGACGATGAGACACGATGAGACACAACGAGACACGACACGACGAGACATGATACGATGAGACGCGATACGATGAGACACAACGAGACACGATGAGACACGATGCGATGAGACACGATGAGACACGATGAGACACGATGAGACACGATGCGATGAGACACGATGAGACACGATGCGATGAGACACGATGAGACACGATACGATGAGACGCGACGAGACACGACACGATGAGACACAACGAGACGATGAGACACGATGAGACAGGATACGATGAGACACAACGAGACACGACACGACGAGACATGATACGATGAGACGCGATACGATGAGACACAACGAGACACGATGAGACACGATACGATGAGACGCGACGAGACACGACACGATGAGACACAACGAGACGATGAGACACGATGAGACAGGATACGATGAGACACAACGAGACACGACACGACGAGACATGATACGATGAGACGCGATACGATGAGACACAACGAGACACGATGAGACACGATGCGATGAGACACGATGAGACACGATGAGACACGATGAGACACGATACGATGAGACACGATGAGACACGATGCGATGAGACACGATGAGACACGACACGCCACGATGAGACACGATGAGACACAACGAGACACAACGAGACAGACACGATGAGACACGATGAGACACAACGAGACACAACGAGACACGACACGATGAGACACGATGCGATGAGACACGATGAGACACGATGCGATGAGACACGATGCGATGAGACACGATGAGACACGATGCGATGAGACACGATGCGATGAGACACGATGAGACACGATGCAATGAGACACGATGAGACGATGAGACACAACGAGACACGATACGATGAGACACGATGAGACACGATGAGACACAACGAGACACGACACGATGAGACACGATGAGACACGATGAGACACGATGCGATGAGACACGATGAGACACGATGCGATGAGACACGATGAGACACGATGCAATGAGACACGATGAGACGATGAGACACAACGAGACACGATACGATGAGACACGATACGATGAGACACGATACGATGAGACACGATACGATGAGACACGATGAGACACGATGAGACACGATACGATGAGACACGATGAGACACGATGAGACACGATGAGACACTACTCTGTGGTCTCTGTACCTTTCTCGCTCTCGGGCACCAGCGTCTCGATGGGCGGCTCCAGCTCTCCGCTGTCCAGCAGGCAGCACCTGGCCTGGGACAGAAAGAGCCTCAGACCCTGCAGGAGCTGCACGGCCGTCACCCGGGCTGAGGAAGAGGAGGGTGGTGACGAGGAGGCCAGGGCTTTCAGCACCTCCCTCTGGGCCAGCAGGAAGTCCTGAACCATCCCCCCGAAGGTGGAGCGCCGGTCCCGGGACAGCTCCTCCACCAGCCTCGTCAGACGCTTATCCGGAGCAAAGAAACAAACGAAGGCCTCGCTCATGCGGTGCAGCCCGCCGCGCCCTCTGGAGCGCACGAGGGGCGGCCGATGGTGGGCCAGCACCTGGCCTTGGGCCGAGCCGTCTGGATCCGAATCCGAGTCGTTGTCCTCGTCCATGCTGCTGAAGGAGCTGCTGCTGTCCAGCTCGGCCAGGGACGGGGCCGGGCGGCGCTCCAGGGCCAGGACCGCCACCTCGATGCCTGGCGCTCGCTCGGACTGCTGGGGCTTCGCAGACGCTTCCACCTTGGAGGATGGATGGAAGTACCGTTATAATATTAATATGGTTAATAATTCTAAATTCTTAAAACTGTATGTTCTGTAAAATGCTGTGTGCACGGTATTGCAGATCTTCTTCCTCCTTCTGTCTCGTGACAAACGTTATGACCAGAGGGCGATTTTATTTTCCTGCTTTGAAACGCTGCAAAAGTAAAATTATCCCAATACACCCAAAAATATCTCTGAGCATGAGATAAATACTATTCTCTGCTTCCTTGTCCCGAGGATTCAGAAGTGACGGTCAGGATAATACCTTCACACAGAATCCACCCTGTACATCCCCATGACGCAGACTTATAAATGACCTCAGGCACATAGACGGACATCGTGTCCTCTTCCTCTGCAGAACCTGGCGACACCGCGGGGGTTCTCCTCAGGACCCCCGCCCCAGGGTGGACTCTCCTCTGTGGGTTGGCCCTCTGCAGCCTCTCCGACCCGTCCGGCTGCTCCAGCGACGACGGAGGCGAGTAGGAGCCGACGCCCTCGAGCGACAGGTTCATGGAGGTCCCGGAGAGCCGGAGCCGGATGCTGCGCGTGAAGCGGTGCCGCTTGTTGGAGGCGCTGTGGTGCGTGAGCTGCGGCTGCTGCAGAACAAGAGGTTCGACACAAACTGGGTTTATAAACTGTGGATTGTTAAAGGGAATCAAGGGAAGTGCGGCAGCAGAGATATTCACATGAACCTTCATTGCTCACCTTGTAAACCTCCAGCTGCAGGAAGAGCGGGTTGATGAAGCAGAGTTTGCCTTGTCTGCCTCGGCTCAGCAGGGTGCACCGGTCCTGGGCCACCGCCGGCTGGCCGGGCTGCCACTGGTGGATGCAGACGGCGCCACGGATCCGTTTTGGACGTCTGGAGAACCTGGCGAGCTCCAGAAGTCTGGTGCGACATCCAGGAAGTCGAAGAGAAGAAGAGACACGGTGGTTTTTCAATAAAGGGATTTGAACTCACCTAATCAGATGTCTTGAGGTTCAGATATCTTTAAATGAATCTTTTAAATGTGCAAACAAGAATTAACCAGTTCCTATGATGCATTGTAATAAAGATCTTTGAAAAGGGACAAGTGGACAGAGTGAAGCTCTGACGGGGGGGGGGGGGGGCGTCCACACACCTTGTCCCATGTGGGAAATGGCCTCCAGCTGCCGGTGAGCTGTGGCTTTGGCGATGGCGTCCGGCAGCTCCAGTGGGAAAGGCAACACATCCCTGGAGACGAGACAATACGTGAAACACACACTCACATGTCCGTCATGTGGTCAGGCCACACCCCCTGCACAAGGGCTCGATTCATAAAGCTCACGCAATACATCAAATCACCACTAGTACAAATTAATAAAATCACATAGAACCTAAACAACACAAGCTCTCCTCTGTCTGGGATATGAATCCAGTGACTGGTTTGATATGTTGTTTTTATGATCTTTGCATGTGTGGGATAATAAATCTGACTTGTGTTGTGTGAGAGGGGACGGCACGGTGGTGCAGTGGGTAGAAGGTTCAAATCCCGGTTTGGGCTAATTGTCCGTAGGTGTGGATGGTCACTATCTACCAGCGGTGCAACACTGTGATAACATGGTGCTCGGGGGGATCTGGTCACTGGGGTCACTGGTGTCACTGGTGCTGGGGTCACTGGTGCTGGAGCTGACAGAATACATCACCTGCTGACACAGTAGAAGGCCACCAGTCGACACAGGTCCGGGAAGCTGAGGGCGGAGCTCTCCAGGGCGAAGGCTGGGGACAGAACACACAGTTTGAGGCCGTGGAGGCAGCGACACACTCGTTCTAATCTAACAGCTGAAATAATGCGGAGGAGCCGTCGTCATCCTCTCTGCTTCACCGCCATCACTTCACCGCGGGCTGAGCGGAGAGACGCAGCGCGAGCAGGCGGATGAGGACGGGTTTACTCACTGGAGTCCTCTTCACAGATGAAGCACTCCTTCACAGAGGAGGCACTTCTGTCCGCTGTCACTCGCACACACAGAACCTTCCTCTGGCTGGAGCTGCACCTTCGCACCAGAAAGGTCTGCGAGCAACGAGAGAACACGAGAGGGAAGTGAAGGGACGGGGTCGGACTTCATGGGGCAGGGTCAAAGCTCAAAACTCTACTGGAACATTTCAGCGTGTGAAAGTTGCTGCGCAGGAATGTTGTGTTTGTGTGTAGTTTAAAAACAACAACACAACATGATGATGAACCAGCGTTACAGGTCTCACCAGGTCAGTTTGGAACTAGTCTTCATGTCAAGTCAAGTTAATCTGCTTTTTTCCAAGATCGATTTTTCTACAGTTTCGTTTCCGACACATCCAACGTCACATTTTCAAGAAGTAGCAGAACTTTATCAAGTCATCTTTAAATATCTACAAACAGCTGCTTCTGTCTCTGATCGGGTTCGGGTCGGCTTCACTGAACCCGTCCCGCTGTTAAAGTTTAATGTCGTTTAAAGTTGCATAAGCGATTAAGTGGTTGAAATATGCTCCAACATCACTTCACCTACGATTGATTATTGGTTTTCAGTGTGTGATCGATTGATCCTCACCCCCACAGGCTCTCTGAGCAGGATGTAGAGGGCGGAGTCGTGCTTGAGTGACAGCTGCAGCCACACGGGATGCGTGAGCAGGAGGCGGTCCAGGACGCTGAAGAGCCGGGCAGAGCCGCGCTGTGTGCTGCCCCCCCCCTGCATCTGAAACAACACACGGCTGATTTACAACATCACAGAATAAAGAAACATCCGTTTGTCTTTTCACTGAGGAGATAACGAATAATATAAATTCAGAGGAAATACACCGTGAATAATAAAATGTTCTACACACGTGAACTCGTACGTTAACATCTTGTGTAAAAGATAAACACATAAACACACACACACACACACACACACACACACACACACACACACACACACACACACACACACACACACACACACTCCTGTTATTGATCCTGTGCATCGCTCATGTCAGCGTTTTGTTT
>CM031692.1:15059352-15062742 GCA_006182925.3 Reinhardtius hippoglossoides
GCAGGATGGCACTGGAGTCTTAAAGTTATGCAACAGTCCAACGGTGAGAGCTTCCACTGACTCTGTCCTGAGAGGACACGAGAGGTCAGGAGGCTTCAGAGACGAAGAGGGGACGGAGAGGGGACGGAGCTCAGAGCAGGACTTCACCTGTGTGAGTGGAAACATCAGCTGCAGGACACCAAACACTCGGGGAAGGATGGAGGAGGAGGAGCTGCTCAGATGTTCAGGACTCAATTTGAAAGAAATGAGATAAACTGTCCTGTGACAACCTGAGGACAAACCCTGAGGACAAACCTGAAGACAAACCCTGAGGACAAACCTGAAGACAAACCCTGAGGACAAACCTGAAGACAAACCTGAAGACAAACCTGAGGACAAACCTGAGGACAAACCTGAGGACAAACCTGAAGACAAACCTGAAGACAAACCTGAGGACAAACCTGAAGACAAACCTAAAGACAAACCTGAGGACAAACCTGAAGACAAACCTGAGGACAAACCTGAAGACAAACCTGAGGACAAACCTGAAGACAAACCTGAGGACAAACCTAAAGACAAACCTGAGGACAAACCTGAAGACAAACCTGAGGACAAACCTGAAGACAAACCTGAGGACAAACCTGAGGACAAACCTGAAGACAAACCTGAGGACAAACCTGAGGACAAACCTGAAGACAAACCTGAAGACAAACCTGAAGACAAACCTGAGGACAAACCTGAAGACAAACCTGAGGACAAACCTGAAGACAAACCTGAAGACAAACCTGAGCACAAACAATCCCAGCTTCTCTCTGTCTGTCTCTCTGTCTCCTCTCTGTCTCACTGTCTCTCTCTCTCACTCTCTGTCTCTCTCTGTCTCACTGTCTCTCTCTCTCTCTGTCTCTGTCTCTGTCTCTGTCTCCTCTCTGTCTCTCGCTGTCTCTGTCTCTGTCTCTGTGTCTCTGTCCCTCTTAATGCCATCAGCTGATGAGTGTCACCTCGTGTCCACGTGTCTGTCCCGAGCACCTGGGCACGACGCGGGAAACAGCTGCACTGTTTACACACCGGAAACTACGTGAAACAACAAACGCCAACGCGCTTTGAAGTCGAGAAAACAAAGAGAAAATCAACGTGCACGTTCCAGCTGTGACTTCAGGCGCGTGAAGGGAACTCACCTCGTGCGTGACGGTGGGAACAGGTGCGGTGCGGTGCGGTGCGTGGTCTCCTCCCTACTCTCACACACACACACTCTCTCTCTCTCTCTCTCTCTCTCTCTCTCTCTCTCTCTCTCTCACACACACACACAGACACACACACACACCCATCACGTCATGTCAGTGAGACCACAATAAAACCTTAAGGCTCCCTTTGCATATTATTTGAGTCCAAAAGTCCCTTAGTATCACACCACCATATTCCTTAAGTTCTTTAATATCCCTTAAAAAGTCCCTTAGTATGACACCACCATATTCTTTAAGTTCCCTAATATCCCTTAAAAAGTCCCTTAGTATGTCAGCACCATATTCTTTAAGTTCCCTAATATCCCTTAAAAAGTCCCTTAGTATGTCAGCACCATATTCTTTAAGTTCCCTAATATCCCTTAAAAAGTCCCTTAGTATGACACCACCATATTCTTTAAGTTCCCTAATATCCCTTAAAAAGTCCCTTAGTCCATCACCACTATATTCCTTAAATTCCCTAATATCCCTTAAAAAGTCCCTTAGTCCATCACCACTATATTCCTTAAATTCCCTAATATCCCTTAAAAAGTCCCTTAGTATGACACCACCATATTCTTTAAGTTCCCTAATATCCCTTAAAAAGTCCCTTAGTATGTCACCACCATATTCCTTAAATTCCCTAATATCCCTTAAAAAGTCCCTTAGTATGTCACCACCATATTCCTGAAGAGACTTAACAGCATCAATACAAACTAATAATGATCAAGATTCATTTTATAAAACAATTCATGATTTTACTGAAGAAAACAAACGTTTGTTTAATATTAATAATATTTATATGAGAAATGTCTCTAATATTAATAATCCCTGAAGGAATATGATGGTGACATATTAAAAGACTATTAAAGAAATAAGACACCTTAAAGTATAAGAACTCATCAATATAAACTTTATAAATACAATACAAATATAATTGGTTTTATTAAAAATATATTATGTATTTAAAAAACACACAAGCCAATAAAATGTTTCATAATATTCAGACTAACAAATTCATTATTTTTTAAATCACATCAAATGTCTTGTTGTCATCTTTAGTCCTGAAACACGTATTTATGTTTTTCTTAACCGGTTTCTGTTATTGGAAGATGACGTCATGTAGCCGGAGCCTATTTCTGGATTTGCTGCGTCCATCTTTTTATTTAGAGGCGAAGATGTGTTGTTCTGCCTCTGCCCACTGGAGGGCGCCCCAGGCCGCGCTTGTAGCTGTGGGCCTTTGAGGAATCGAACCTTTTCTTTTGTTCAAAGAATCACAACAAGACATAACATTCAAAATATACAGAGAATAATGATGGAAAAGACTAATATAAAGTATATTCTATAAATATATAAAATATGAAGTATGCAAATATAAAGTATTTAGATATAGAGTATTTAAATATAGAGTATTTAGATATAGAGTATTTAAATATAGAGTATTTAAATATAAAGTATTTAGATATAGAGTATTTAGATATAGAGTATTTAGATATAGAGTATAGAGTCTGTCTGTCTGTCTGTGTGTCTGTCTGTCTGTCTGTGTGTCTGTCTGTCTGTCTGTCTGTCTGTCTGTCTCTCTGTCTGTCTGTCTGTCTGTCTGTCTGTCTGTCTGTCTGTCTGTCTGTCTGTCTGTCTGTCTGTCTCTCTGTCTGTCTCTCTGTCTGGGTGTCTGTGACAGACAGACACCCAAGTTGGTGGACGGACTGAAATGGGGTCAGTGAAGAAGCCGCTCCATTAGAGGACCGAGCTGTGACCTCAGTGTCCCGGGTTCTATTGATTCCGTCTGGGCCGGATGGAAGCTCACACCAGGCCTGTGTGCACACAGCTTCAGAACCACATGTGTGGCTGCTGGACGTCTTCAGGGGACAAACGGCTCGACCTGGTGTTTGTCCCCTGAAGACACACGGGTCCCCTGACCTGGTGTTTGTCCCCTGAAGACACACGGGTCACATGACCTGGTGTTTGTCCCCTGAAGACACACGGGTCACATGACCTGGTGTTTGTCCCCTGAAGACACACGGGTCCCCTGACCTGGTGTTTGTCCCCTGAAGACACACGGGTCCCCTCACCTGGTGTTTGTCCCCTGAAGACACACGGGTCACATGACCTGGTGTTTGTCCCCTGAAGACACACGGGTCCCCTCACCTGGTGTTTGTCCCCTGAAGACACACGGGTCCCCTGACCTGGTGTT
>CM031692.1:15070342-15100342 GCA_006182925.3 Reinhardtius hippoglossoides
AACACAACACAGCTGTCTCTGTGGACGTAGCTTTTATCAAACCTGCAAACTCATCTGGACTTTCTGCTGATTCTGATGAAGAACAGTACAGAACAGAACAGTTATATTAGTCATTTGTATTATTTCACAGGAGGATAATTGGAGAAGCAGCATATGCAAATATCATTTAGAGGGTTCAGTGTGTGTGTGTGTGTGTGTGTGTGTGTGTGTGTGTGTGTGTGTTGTGTGTGGTGTGTGTGTGTGTGTGTGTGTGTGTGTGTGTGTGTGTGTGTGTGTGTGTGTGTGTGTGTGTGTCTCCGGCTCACAAAGACAATAAGGGCCGTCCTGCAGAGACGTGGTGGGTCTTCAGGGGGACACCCCCCCCCCCTCTCCCTCTCTCTTGCTATTGTATTTGTGTCTCTCGCTCCTCTTCCTCGACTCTTCTTCCTCCTCACACCTGGTCTTTCTTTATTCCCAATCTCTGCCACAGATCGTCCTCCGTGTTCCACAGTGTGAATTCACCACGTCTCCCCCCCCCCCCCCCCCCCCCCCCCCCTCCCCCCCCTCCTCACACCTCAGACCCAGTTCAGCATCTCACCTCAGTTTTCTCAGGATTTATGATCTTTTTAAAATCATGATTCATGCTGTGTCTAAAACAAGAGGGCGCGTTGCTGCCTGACTCACTGAGTGTGTGAGGGACTGCACCTCCCATCGAGGGGGGGGGGGGGGCATCAGCCCAGAGCATCGTCCATACATCATGCAGAGGACTCCTCTGTCCTCTCGCTTTGTGCTTCCTGACCTCGCAACTAGTTTTTACTCCAAACTGTAAAATACTGTTTCTTTATGAGGCAGAAGGATCATAAATGATAAATGAAATCATCTCTGTACCAACTGGCCTGAAAACGCACATCACGAGACCACCGGCATCGAGTCGGCGTCATCATCTCCAAACATCCCAGTTTCTGTCCGTCCAGACTACAACACTGAGTTCCAGTTTAACTCTGTCAGCTCCTCGTCGTGTGGAGGTCACCGTCGTCACCGCTGCTCTAGGAGCCTCTTGTTGAAGGACTCAGGCTGCATCACATTCATCACACTGGGTTTCAAACAGTCTCCAGCCAAACAAGCATTTCAGCTCCGAGTCAGGACTTTTTAAAATCTCAAATATTGACGGGACAGTTTCTCAGTTCCAGTTATTTTCTCCTTTGTCTTTTGTGTCTTGTCTCTCCGTCGTGTTCGGGGTCCCACAGAGCTGGAGCGTGAAACCTGAGCCTCAGATAAAAGCACTGGGTTATTGGGTTATCGAGCGGGGGGGGACAAGGAGCCGCTGGTGGTGCTGGTGGACGTGGGGGGGGGGGGGGGGGGGGGGCAGAGAGCGGGAGTCACAGATTTACAAAACAAATGAACGGTTACTAGAGAAGAGAGGAGGGGAGTAATCTGAGCACTGCACTGCATTCACATTAAACAACTAGACACCCCCCACCCAGACACACACACACACACACACACACACACACACACACACACACACACACACACACACACACACACACACACACAACGTCTTGCCCTCAAGCAGCATGGAGCCGTCTTTCAATCCACATTCAAAGAGCGAGTCTTCAGGGACAGACAATAGCAGCACATGCATATATTTGGACATGTAATGAGGGCACAGCCCACCAATTAAGGAGGACTAGTGTGTGTGTGTGTGTGTGTCTGTGTGTGTGTCTGTGTGTGTGTGTGTGTGTGGACCACTAGTCCCGGCAGGGGACGGAGACGGAACCCAGCGGAGGGGAACCGACCCCATTCAGAGCTGGTAATCCAATTCTGAAAGCTGTCTTTCAAGAGAAGGAGGGTGTGTGTGTGTGTGTGTGTGTGTGTGTGTGTGTGTGTGTGTGTGTGTGTGTGTGTGTGTGTGGTGATCACAGCTTCGGATGTGTCCTTGATGGCAGCGAACTTGAACCTCACTCTGACCCTGTTCTTCTGTGGACGGCTCAGAGACAAAGCTCCATACTGTCCATAGGGGAACCCACTGTTTATACACACACACACACACACACACACACACACACCACACACACACACACACACACACACACACACACACACCACAGGTGAGCTCAGCGTCTTGTTATCTGTTTCTCTCTCTCTGCTTCAGAAACCTGTGAATACCCCCCACAGGGAGATGGAGTCTCACTGCTGCTGTATCTCCCAAAGTACAAGTCAAGCAATACAATCCTATTTTATTTCCTCATACAACAAATAAACTTCTGCTTCATTTCCATTATTCCCAACTTGTGTATTTATGCTTGAATTGTGCAGATAATATCTGGAGGAGAGTCTCGACGTCCTCCTGCACGACGAGAAGGTTTCTCACATTTTCACCCAATCACGGTGCAATCAAGGAAAAGCACTCGAGCACAATCCACCCGGAGCTCCCACCGTGCACCTCCACACAAACAAGCCCAGTAGCTGGAGAGAGCAGCCAGTGTGCGACACAGGAAGACGTGCTTATAGAAATCATACAAACTGTGCGGAGGAGGGTTAGAACTTGACTTGGTGTCAGTTTGGTTTTTGTGGCGAGAAGGAAATTGTGTTTGTTAAGAGTCCGACAGGCTGGTGTGTGTCTGTGCGTGTGTGTGTGTGTGTCTGTGAGTGTGTGTGTGTGTCTGTGAGTGTGTGTGTCTGTGAGTGTGTGTGAGTGTGGTGTGTGAGAGTGTGTTCAAACCAAGCGATGCATTGAGGTGCACGGTGCCGAGCTGTGTGTTGTCAGGGAGCTGAATGGGAACTCGCCTCACATGCATAAAACTCACTAATGATTCGAGCCATTAGAATATGAAAGATAATTATGAACATGGTCCCTTCACTAAAGGAGCAGCAGCATGAAGACAGAGGCGTCGGTTAACAGTCTCTGCTTCGTGTCTGCAGGAGAACAGAAACCTCTCAGAGTCAGAACTGAACCTGAGAACGAGCGTGAACATCCCGTGGAGACAGAAACCGACACGTTCAGATCAGTTGAAAACATTCAGTCTTTATTCGTCACCTCCACCACCGTCACTGTCGAGCTGCTGTGGCCCCTCGCTCCGATTGTCTCCAGACGTCTGATCCGAGCCCAGTACCAGAATCACAGAAAGCAATACAAATGCATTCTTCTTAGTTCACAGATAAGTTCATAAACAGAGGATGGAAATAAATGATGAAGATGCAGCCGCTCAATGACCCTGACACCACGAGAAAGAAGGTTCATTTCCCCTTGAAGCAGAATTACAGAAGAGCTTTGCAACATCACTGAAAGAGAAGACGGAGCAGAGGAGATGTTTCCTCTGTCCGACCCTCTGTCCGACCCTCTGTCCGACCCTCTGTCCGACCCTCTGTCCGACCCTCGGTCCGACCCTCGGTCCGACCCTCGGTCCGACGGGAGGAACGACTCGTACCATCAGCTCTTTGGCAGCCGGAGGAGAAGCGGATCAGAAAGAGTAGATGAGGGGAAATAAGGATTCTTCAGCTGGATCACGGATCCACCGGCTCTGATCTACTACAGGAATGTGTGCAAGCATCAGTGTATTACTGTAACTCACGTACCGACAGTACATCTCCGCGCAATATTAAATACGGCGAAAGGTTATTGATCAGTTGCAGGTTTCGTGGCAGAGCTTATGGAAATAAAATATATAAAACCCTCAAACCAATACATTTGAAATCCCCTTCAAACAATCAAATGGCTTCATGAAATAAAAGCTTTATTTAAAAAGATATTTTCATGTAAAACAATTGGAAGTGAAATAAAGAACGACCCTGTTTGTGTGAAAAGCAGCAACATGAAGCTGATTGTGAGAAGTACACAGAATATTCTGACTTACACATTGTTTGTGTTTACTCATAATGTTTTATGCATATTGAACGAGCCGTCGACATAAATCCTTAATGAACGAAAAGAAATCTACAAAAACAGTGTTTTCTTATTTAACAGCAGATTCACAATTCAGCACTTTCATTCAACGCTGAGATGATTTAGTTTCTAACAACTGAACTCGAATGAATTCAAACCCAGTTGAGAATGAGCAGCAGCAGCAAACCCAGCGTGTTCTCTGCTTTTCTTGCTGCCAACAAATCCCATGAAAAGACGAAGAGCCACAAGCGGCCGAGCGCAGTGCGCCCGGCGCCCGGCGCCCGGCGCCGCACACAGATCCTCGTCTGACTCGTGGATGTGCACATGTGGGCCAGGACTTCACATCGTTTATTGCAGGAGAGCGAATATGATTATTTAAAAACAAGTGAGACCTTTAAAGACGTCTTCAGCACAATACAGATTCCTCTTTGTTGGTCTTTTCATGGGCTTTGTCAAAATAAATAAAAAGCTTGATCCGAGTTTTTACAGTGTACGTGTCTTCAAGCGTCGGCAGACCCATCTGAACACAGGTCATATAAATATGAACTGCTGTGCATCTCGTGCTTTTTAGAAGCAGAGGTTCAGATAAGCACAATTCACAATTCAGATATTCACAGTCTTCTTTTATGTTTGGGTGTTTTTCAGAATTGTGACGTCTCCGACCACAGGAGTGGTTGAAAGATTCAGTTACAGCGACTACACTTGTTTCAATGTGCGGTTTTCAGAAGTGGTCTTTGTAGTTTTGCATTATGTAAAACACGTTTACCATTAATATTTCATACTGTTGCCACATGCCTCGTTCCATCGCCTCGTGTGCTGAGCCTGTGACGACCTGCTTACTCGATGGCAAAGCACGGATTTCCACCAATGAGTCGTGACAAAGAACAGTTACAAATAGGAATGGGGCTCTTTTAGTCCCGATAATAAATTATACATAGTTTTAATAACTATTTCCCCCATTTGTTGGCATGGCAACAAATGGAAATAAAATGGAACGACTCTCTCTCTCACACACTCTCGCACACACCCAGACATCCTTCCACCCCCCCCCCCAGTTACTTAGCGGCGCCCTGCTGATCACTGGAGGAATAAAAGAACATAAATTACACATTAAATATGAGCAGAATGCATGAAAACAGAGACGTCACCGACCCAGCGCGGCCATGAGGCTCTGAGACCCGAACCCTTCTGGGTTTGGAATGAGCATCTGGTCCAAAGTGTCCTGCATGAACATGTAAGGCCGTGTCCCCCCAGCACGTGGGCCACAGGAGGGCTGCGACACAATTCAATATTCAACACACACAGTCTCCGAGTCGTTGTCCTGTCCAGTGGTTTCACTGTGTGGTAAGATGGCGCTGCTGGTAGCTCAGTGAGTCCGTTAGTGTCGAGCACGTAGACCTGGACATCTTATTGCAATAACACCCAAGATTCAAAATAAAACCCCACATAATAATAACACACGAGACGTGCTTTGAGCTGGTGGGAGAGCTGGACTGACCCGGGGGGGACCAGCCGGGCCGAGGGGTGAGGGGTCGGGTTGGAAGGCTGCTGGGAGGACACCAGAAGACAGTGTGTGTCTCTCTGTGAGTCAGTGGGATGATGGCGGCCCAACTGACTAGCCCACACCTTTTAGGCTTACTGGTTTCTAACTGGTTTTCTAACCTCCCATCCCTCCGCTGCTCTGGGGTCTGTAGAAGAAGAGAAGACTTGTTTCTTGTGCTAATGGTTGGAGGTCGTCTCAGTGTCTGTCTCTTAGGATTCTCTCTGGAGACCTGACAGCTGATCCCTTTATGTCATTATGTCTCTCTCAGGACTTGAAGTGGCATATGGGGGGGGGGGGGGGGGACTGAAAGAGTTTGAATGAAAGTAAGTAACGTGATACTGTACCAGTGTGATGCACACAAAGCCCACTCTGTGCCTCACAATAGGCCTGATATCACCACTTCTTTCTGTCCTGGCTGCACATAACAGATCTGCTTCAAAGAGCCACTTTCCCCTCGGACCCCTTTCCCAGCGCCCGGCCGTGTAGAGGTGTGCAGCGGAGCCCGGGCCAGTGGGGGTTTCTCCCGCCCTTTTGTCTGCCAGCGCTGATTTGCTTCCACAGACCCGAGAGGGGAAGGATTCCAGTCCAGGTCCAGATGTGTCTCGTTCCCCTTTCCCTCCTGTTTCCTCTTTTAATGTTTGATCCCAAATGCTGCGTTGAAGGAACAGGAGAGACACAGATTCAAGATCCACCCAGACGTTCTCCAAGCATGCCCGTGTTTCCAAACCCCCCCACCAACATCCACCCAAGAGCCAATCACGGTCTCGTGGATCAGGGCAGAACAATGCAGTGTGTTGGGCTCCCATCATTATATTCAAGTCTCTGTTTTCCCAACTATGAGGCCCGGATCTATGAGGACTTAGACCCTAACTTCGTGGTCTGGCTTTGAGATCCTGCAGCAGGCTTCGAGGTGGCCATGGGCCGGGTCCCTGGAGGACCTGGAGCTGCAGCCGGCTGTGGACTGCGATGCCGAGGCAGGACCGTGCGTATGGGCTGCTGGAGGGTGTGTGACTGCTGCTGGGCCGGAGCTGGTAGACTCGGCGGTAGCGCAGGGACTGAGAGCGTAGGAGAACCCGTGTGTACTGGATTTCTGGCAAGATGAGCTTGAGGCAGAGCTCCTGGGCCTGACTCGAGAACCCGCTGCTGAGATTCATCGGCAGGTCGTAGCCCACGATGTCGACCTTTCCACTAGGCTGCCACGGTCGAAGTTCCTTGTTTTTTATCTGTGCTGCCGACCGAAGTGGCATCCGCTCACCAAAGCAGCTTCTCATCAGCCTCTCCTGGGCCCGCCGGAGGAGTCGCACCTCCCTAGCCACGCAGGCTGGGCCGAGAGCTGACAGCTGGCGCCACAGCGAGGCGTTGAAGTGGTCATAGAGACGTGCATCTAAGGAATTCCAGGCACGGATCTTTGCAGGAAGTCCCGGTGTCAGGCTCCGCTTTGAGCTCGGCGTCCTCATGTTGAGCTTGACATAGAGGATGTCGTCGAGATCCCAGGAGAGGAGATGGCGAAGGAGAACCAGCGATTCATCAAAGTACTCAGCGATCAACACCAGGGAGAAAACTCTGTCCACCTCTGCCACAAAGGACCGCGCATATGCCACATCTGTGGTCGGCCGGTCCTTGTCTCCGCCCAAGTCGAAGGTCAAGGAGTTGCGTGCGTACATGGAGTCTTTTTCATCAGCGCGGTAGTAGCGCCAGGGCTCCTCTAAGAACGCCTCCAGGGAGCCGTTGGGGACCCTCTTGAAGCTCTGACAGTGCTGGTTGTAGTAACTGAACAGGGACTCGAACATGTGGCTGGGCTCCCTCAGGATCGTGACATATATGGTGTCGTTGGGCATCAGGCGCTGCAGCTCCGCCTTGTTGAAGCGCATGTGGCTGGTGATGATATTTGGAGGCAGCGTGTGCGGATGCACGAAGTGAGAGGTGAAGGAGCGTGGGTAGCAGAACTGGTGGCTGCAGGCCTGCACAGGCAACGCCGCCGTCAGGTTGTTGCGCTCGGCAAAGCGGAACAGCAGGTTCTGCATGGTGGTGCTGGCCGTTTTGTGGGTCTTGAGGAAGGCCACGTTGGTGTGTTTGGGTTTCAAGCCTGCGGCAGGGTGGGACTGGATGGCAGGACAACCGAGGTGGAAGGCCTCCATGGTCCTGGAGGAAAAAGAAGAGCATGCAATCCTTTAGTTGATGCTTCAGAAGGAGGAGGAGCTACTTCAGCTGAAATCATGACATTAGAGACAGAACTGCAGAGACACTGGACACAGAGTGGGGGGGCAGTGGACACGGAGCAAGACAATATAAAGTGTTTGTGCTGATCAGTCACAATCCACTGACTCTGTGTGATGAGATACTGTCTTCTGAACGGGACCAGATCTTATGTTACATGTGCAAACCAGTCTGCCCAGCAGCTACCAGTGTGATAACAACTGCTTCCAATGTGTGTGTGTAAACGTCCCACCCACTAACATGGTGGGGCAGGACCACCAGGGCCCCACTAACCTCATGCATCCTTATATACACTCTCTATATGTTTCCTGTATCCAGAACAGGATCCCTGTAGTGAAGCTGCAGCTGCGATGAATATTCATGACAGAGATGTGCTACAGCAGAAACCGCTTCCTTCCACATGTGGTCCGATATAAATATATATAGTGTGAGTGCTTGTTTGCATACGTGTGGGTGTGTTTCAGTCACTCACCAGCTGAAGTGGCCCCCATGGTGCAGCAGGAGACTGACAGTACTGATGGCCACGAAGACCAGGAATATCTTCCTCTGCGACATCTCGCCTTCAGCGCGTCACTGGGCCTGTGGGAGGCGGAGAGGAGGAGAGTGAGTCGAGCGGAAAGGTAGAGGAGGTAAAGAACGAGGGCAGGTGGAGGCGTAATGAGATGAGGTGGAAGGAGAGCGCCGGTGAAAACAGGCTACGGGGAATTATGAAACGAGAGGGAGGAACGGGGGGGGGGGGGGGGGGGCGATCAGAGGACGTGGGAATGAGGAATGAGCGGAACGGGAGAAAAGGGAGGAGAGAAGAAGAGGAAGAGACGAACATGATGAGGAGGATTTATTCAGAAAATAATTGCTGGTATCCATTAGCAGGAGAGGGGAGCGTGACTTGGCTCGGTCGCTCTGTAGTGACACAGCGAGCGACACCTTCAGCCCCCCCCACGCTGTGAGATCCACCTTCAGCCCCCCCCACGCTGTGAGAGTCACCATCAGCCCCCCCCACGCTGTGAGAGTCACTGTGTGAGATCCACCTTCAGCCCCCCCCCACGCTGTGAGAGTCCACTGCTGCACTGTTAGAATCCAACCCTGGACAGGTGGCCACGCACGGCCCGCCCGTCATTAACCAGGGGACACTTCACGGTGAGCGGGACAGACTCCACGTGCCACTTGACCCTCGCTGCCGCAGAGGAAGCTGCATAACAATCACCTCGTCCTGTTGTCGTCATCGTCACGTTCCAGAAACACGCCCACGTGGCTCCGGCAGCTGGACTCGGTACCGGTGCCGCTGCCCTGCTCGTCGGACCACGACGGAATCTTCACAAGAAAAGTCAACTCTGTGCTTTTGCTCTTTCTAAACCAAGATCCACACAGTTCCCATCTCGGAGCTGTTCCTGTGCAGTAGTGGAGTGCCTTGCTTTAGGGCAACTCCACAGACTTTGAAGGGAGGAAGGTCATCACTTATTCATAACCCCCGATGCACTCAGCCATTCTGGGCCTCGCACCCAAATCTCTGGTGTACAGCAGAGTTTGGGTCTGTGGACACGTCTTCCACGCTGATGGACGTCGGAGGGACGCTCGGCCTCTGCAAGGCCAACGAGCCGATGCATGAAGCCGATGGATCAGCATCATCCACTCGTTTGCTGATTGTTTGAAAATATGATCGAATTGATGCAATAAAAACTGCAGATGCAAAAAGAAAAATGGTTTTAGCCCATTTGAGAATCTGAAACCAGATCACAAGTAACTTACATACAACCGTTACCAGGGAAACAGAAAACTCAGTAACGAGGCAAGAAAGAGGAATTGGAGAGTTTTCCATGAGGCAGCAAAAGGAACTGTCCAACTTTATTTTTCAAAGCTATATCAGAGGCACACACAGACACACACAGACACACACAGACCAACACAGACACACACAG
The DNA here is from genome assembly GCA_006182925.3 of Reinhardtius hippoglossoides. Taxonomy (NCBI): domain Eukaryota; kingdom Metazoa; phylum Chordata; class Actinopteri; order Pleuronectiformes; family Pleuronectidae; genus Reinhardtius; species Reinhardtius hippoglossoides. Next base: position 15,079,884 of record CM031692.1, read on the forward strand.
ACACGGCTTAGTGTTCTTCTTTCATAAGCTGCATGATGGAATTGTTTTCTGGGCTTAAGAGAAGACGTCAGGAAACAACTCACAGCTATTTTAAGGTTGAGAAAAGGTCACTTCATCCTCTTTAATAAAGAAATGTTGTGGTTTGGATATGATTCCTCTCGTTTCATCTGAACGCTCGTCATCACTTATTAAATCTGATCCCAGTAATTAGATGTGACAACCAAAATGATAAAAGATGCAAATTGAAACCAACCGGCACCGAGGCCCAACAGTGTGAGAGCAACATGTACATCTTCCCCTTCGTGCTGAGCAAACACCGACCGGTTCTTTTGAGCCTGGGTTCAACTTCACATTGAGTTTGTGGAAATCCGTTCAGCAGGAAATAGAATAAAACAAAGATTTATTGTAACTATCGCAGCTTCTTGCTCAAACATCTTTATATTCTTTCATGAAATGGAAGCGGATGAACTTTTCATTGCTTCTCTCAGAAAACGTCACCTTTTCCCGGCCGGTTAATTACATTTCAGTTCGAGTGGCTTCTTCCGCTCGAGGTCGAGTCCTGTTCGCATCGAGTCCTGTTCGCATCGAGTCCTGTTCGCATCGAGTCCTGTTCGCATCGAGTCCTGTTCGCATCGAGTCCTGTTCGCATCGAGTCCTGTTCGCATCGAGTCCTGTTCGCAGCGAGTCCTGTTCGCTTCAGACCAAGTCAAACCAAGCACATCTCAGAAAGACAAACCGACGCACACACAGCGAGTCAGAGAGGTCGGCGTCGTGCAGGAGTGTGTGTGTGTGTGTGCACGCGTGTGTGTGTGTGTGTGTGTGTGTGTGTGTGTGTGTGCACGTGTGTGTGTGTGTGTGTGTGAGGATGGAGGTGGATCGTGTGTCACACAGAGTTAATAAGAACGGGATTTAAGTGGCTTTCAGTCGACTGACATGACCTCTCCGTCTTCTCCCTGCGCCGACGCTGCGGCCTCGTTAATTAAACAGGTCTGATTGGGATCGCCGCCGACGGGAGGACACCAGATCCCTCGGCGAGCGGACGAGCATTCAGACAGAGGCGGTGGGGGGGGGCGGCAGCAGAGAGATACCCGTCTTGTTGGTACATCGATTGAATGATTAAATGAGGGCTAATCCACGAGGAGGCGGGTCATGTAGAGGATTCCCACACAGAACCATGAAGAGAACCATGAGGAGGAGGAGAGCGACTCGCTCCCCTCGCCCTCGTGACATCGTGGCTCATTGTGGATGTTTCGCTCCTCGCGGAGGCAAAAGGCCGTGAGCTCAGCTGGTTGCCGTGGTAACGCATTGTGCTTAGCATAGTGTGGGACTGAGTGAAGTGTTTGGATCAGGAGGATATTGGAGAATATCTAATTATGGAGAGGCCGTCTCTCTGCGTATGAATCGTACTGAAGCTTGATTCTCGATTCACACCAACACGCGATCTTCGGTTTCTTCAGAAGCTTAAATTCCACTATTCTGCTGATCTGATGACCTTTGACCTTTCTCCTTTCACCGCTCGAGCGATGTGTGAGGTTTCATACTAATAACACACACTTTAGACTTTGACCCCCCCCTCATGCCTATATATGCCTATGTGATGCATCCTAAGCCGCCAACGCCCAGTAGCTTAGCACATATATGACCAAGCAGTCACGCAGCTGTTCGGAGCAGCGTCACCGGGGCGACGACCCAACGAGCAGCCATCGGTGACCGGGTGTCTGTTGCCGCGGGAAACCAAGGGCGCAACACACTGTACCGTCTGACACTGTGACGGGATGATGTGAACAGGGTCCTGGAGGCAGCACTAGCATGAGCGCTGCCCTGCCACCGCGGACCGGCGCTGTGGGCTCAGCTGGGGGGGGGAACGGAGGAGATCACGGGTTCAGGGGTCACATCGCAGGATTCACTACCATCAGAGGTGAGAACTATATACATGTTGAAAATGCTAAATCTAACGATGCTAACAGAAGTGAAACATCAGTCGGTTTCTGCACAGACCTGCTGACGGGCGGAGTCCAGCCGGGTTAGCTCGTCCAATGGGTGCAGGTGGGCGTGTCAAACAAACCTTTAGAAACAAGGCGTCGGACAAAAGGACAAAGTCGAGGTTTTGAACAATAAAGATGTCCGGCACGGTCCACGGAGCAAAGTGCTTCACTGAAGGACAAATGTTAACCATTAAACAAATGTGGGAAAGTAGTCATCAGATTCCATGTAAGTGAACCTTGACTTTAAGGTTTTATGAATATATATATATAAATATAATCAGCAGATTTCAGCCTCCACAGAAAACACTGTAATTAATCTACTTTATTCCTCCTCGTGAAACCTGCTGCGTTGTTCACGTGCGAGGGAAACTCCAGAGAAAGACTCAATACTGCTGGAGTTTAACTAAACAACTCAAGATCTGCCTCGAGTGGACTTGATGGTTTCAGGGGGGGGGGGGGGGGGGGGGTACGCTCTCTGTGGGCCCTCCCAGTTCAGGGCCCTCCCAGTTCAGGGAACGTGACTGAAGGTGAATCGCAGGGCGAAGCAGGAACAGCAGGCGAACAGAGAACTTTCTGCCTCAGTGGACAGAATGTGTTGTTCAGGCCTGTGGAGGCGATCGAACGTCCTGCTGAAAGGTCCTTGAGCCGAACCCTGGATTCCTGCGGCTGAGCAGGTCTGACTCATCGGGAATCCACAGACGTGGTTGTTATGGACAAAGTGCACGAGGCGACTTGTTGGAGACGCAGAGACGGGGACAACTGGAGCGGCCGCGGAGCCGAGAATGTGACAGCTGCAGCCGACAGAACCTTGACTTGCTAACATCTGCAGCTGCTCAAGGACAAAGATGTGTTTGTCCTGGTTTGAGAGTGAAGTGAAGAGTGAAACGCTCAAAACTTTTAAAGTGGATAAATCATTATGGGCGTGTGTGTGTGTGTGTGTGTGTGTGTGTGTGTGTGTGTGTGTGTGTGTGTGTGTGTGTGTGTGTGTTATCTAATAAATCTATTTTCCAGGAAGACTGTTTGCTTACGTCGGAGTCTTTATCTCTGAAATCCCCAAAATCAATCTGAGATATGAGGCTTGAAATTATTTTCCACAGTATTGCACCTCCCCATCCCCCCCCATCCCCCCCCGCTGCTCCACCCGTCCACTTCACGCCGTCTGGCCAAACCACCGATGGTGAAGATACAGGCTCCTCTGTCGCACTGTGAAATCAGCGTGGAATGAATTCATCACAAGAGATATTAGTTCCTAACTTCTCTCTCGACTCGATCAGGACAGTGAGCTCATCACTGAATACAGAGAAATGCTCGGCGCGCGCTGGAAGGAGATGAAACTAAAAGTTGAACTCGAGCGCTGGAAACATCGGAGCCACCTTGAATGCAGCTTTGTCTGATTGACTCTGGAATCATTGCTGTTCTGGAGGAGGAACAAATAGAGCTGTCACTTATCTGTCTTCTAACTTCTCAATGAGATTCCTCCCTAACCCTATCAGCGGGCTCAGCACAGGAACCTTACAAAAACTCCTAAATCTGTAATATTAGTCAAGATATTTCACTTCGGACTTCTGGACATTTTAGTAAATTCATGTATGAAATCAGCTTCTGTGTGTTTTCTCATCTCCTCCTTTCTCTTCTGCCGAATCTATTTCATGGCCTCGGGCTGAAGCCTGTGGATAACAACGAGCTTTATTCAGATATAAAGGAAGGTAGAGGAAAGAACCGAGGCGGTGATCAGACTGACAACAAACTGCTCCTGCTCCTTTCAGAGGAACAACGGGCGTCCCGACGGAGCGGGGCTGTGACAGAGGAATTTAAAAACCTCCGCGTCATCATGCAAACACAAGGTTGTTGCTGCAGTGCAATAAACCATCCGGTGGCACAATGTGGTAAAGTTCAGCTTCTGTTTGGAACGATGACGTCAGAAGATCAGATGAGTCCTGTACTGTACAACTCAACGCTCAGATTGTGATCGTTGAATCAATAATCTGTACGGAGCGCTACAGAGATGTGATGGATAAACGTGTTTTAATGTTGTTATCAACTCTTATGTCAATGTGAAGGATGCCAATATTTATCAGATTGCCCATTAACACCGTCGCTCACCAAGGTAAAGAACTGTTCCAGGATCTGAATGTTGATCCGGATCCACTTCAAACTTTAATCAGTTCTTCACTGCGTCACGCCCCCCCCCCCCCCCCCCCCTCATCAATATTATGGGAATCGGTTCAGTAGTTTTGTCGTAATCCTGCTAGAAAATACAATGAAAAGCAATAATCCTGTTGACAGAGGTAATAACTATAATGAAAACCTCAATCTAAACCAAATGCTTCGTTTTGATATCCATAAACACAGATTCCGACGCGTCTTTGAAAGGCTCATATTGTCCAGTTGTTTAGTTTAAACTTTATCAACACTGGCAGTTTGGGTTTGAAAATCCCTAAATTGAGTCCTGAGTATTTGGACTCGCTTGGTTTCTGAACTCTGGACGACGACAGAACAAAGAAGCCGTTTCCTGACATCAGATCACAAAATGAAATCAGTTACGAGGTTGAATTATTTATCAGCAGAGAAGCGACTGAGAGTTCAGAGTTCAGTGAATCCAACGTGTCGGAGACTCAGAGCATCACAGCTTCTGTCTCAAGACTTTCTCTCTGTTCCTTAGAGCTCTCCCTCCAGTCCTCAGGACTTTAATCTGAACTGCAGCCTTCCTCCTGCTGCTCCTCCTCCTCCTCTTCCTCCTCTTCCTCTTCCTCTCTCCTCCTCCTCTTCCTCCTCCTCCTCCTCCTCCCTCCTCCTCTCCTCCTCCTGCTCCTCCTCCTCCTCTCCTCCTCCTCCTCCTCCTCCTCCTCCTCCTCCTCCTCCTCTCCTCCTCCTCCTCCTCCTCCTCCTCCCTCCCTCCTCTCCCCCCTCCCTCTCCTCTCCTCCTCCTCCTCCGCTCCTCCTCCCTCCTCCTCCTCCTCCTCCTCCTCCTCCTCCTCCTCCTCACTGTATCTTTACAGTAAAGGCAGTGCAGCCTCTCTGACCAGGGTCCCTAAGGTGCTCAGTAAGCATCTGCCCCACCCTGTTCCTGGACCTGTTAGAGACGTGATCCCATCCCAGCACACGTCTGTATGAGAACATGTATGTTAGTGTGTGTGTGTGTGTGTGTGTGTGTGTGTGTGTGTGTGGTCTGGATCATTACTTGTCTGCAGGGGAGGCTCTCTGCGGACCCCAGATACCGGCTTTATCTCTCCCCTAAATGACCCCCCAGAGAGAGGGATGAGAGCACGGCGGGGAGGGGGGGAGCAGGGGGAGAGGGGGGGGGGGAGAAAGTGAAGAGAGCCGGAGATTGATTGGCACAATCAACATCTTGTACTTGCACTTATTGAAGAACGTCTCTAGATGACGTCTTCTTACCGGAGACTCTTAAACGAGAGACACATCAGCAGAGACACTTCCTTGCGAAGGACAGAACACGTGTTTCTGTCTGTGCGAACACGAGTCGGCGGTTTGATCCCCACTGGGCTGTGTGTGTTTGGTGTCAGTGGCAGAGTTGTGATAACGACTGAAAGCAGCGGCTAAGGATGAAGGAAAGTGTACAACACATACTGGTGTGTGTAACATTATCAATATCCCATAATATCAGATTATCCCATTAATGAAAAGGTCCATAAACGTGGCCACTTACACGTCAACACCCGTAGTCAATGCACGTCGCGGCAGCGTCGGTGTCTGAGCTGCTGAAGGAAAGAACGTAACCAGACGATACTTCCTGTTGCTGTGGAGATGTTCCTGGAGGAGGACACTCGTCCACACAGAAGAACCCCCCCCCCCCCCCTTTATTCATCTCCTGCTCAGGGAACTCAATGTGCTGCTGCTCCTCAGCTGTTCATTTACATAAGACGCAGGCCTCCTCCTTGCCAAATTAATTTGATGTTTCGAGGCAAAGCCCTAAAGCAGCTCCGCTAGATGGAATCACAGCCCGCCCCCGGCCGCCGGCAGGCCCGGCAGGCCCGGCCCGCGGCGCTCACATCAGCCCGAGCTCACACACCGGGACAGGGGAGCAACTGTGGGTTTTCCACAAAGCCCCCGTGCCGCTGCCTAGTGCTGGAGATCGGGGGGGCGGAGGAATCCAGCAGGTTTCCTCTTGGTGCTCCTGGTTTGTTGGACCACAGTTTATTCTGCTGCAGTGTTTTCTCCTTCAACCCAAAGAGGAAGGTCCCACTTCATCAGCATGTCAAACAAGCAACAGCCATGGATTCCTGAGTAACCCCCCCCCCCCCTCCACCTCGCTCTGCACCCCCCACCCACCGGGGGATCTCACCCGTCTCGACTGGAGACAGATGGAACATTAAGGCTCCTCAGCAGAATATGCACGAGCTTGTTTAAAAAGCTCGTCGGCTTTCATCAGCTGCGCGAGGTGGACGGGCCGAGAGGGAGGCCGGCGCTGGATCCAGAGAAAAGGACTTTCTGGAAACAAGGTGGAGACGTACGAGGCTGCGATGGAGGCGAGGACGCCCTGTGCTTCTCCTGGAAAGGGCCCAGACACTAAGTACTGAGGAACCGGGATCAGCCGGCAGACGGACCATGTTTCCCAATCCTAACACTGGAGAAATGAACAAGCTCTTTAAAGCTATGAACACAAATCTGTTTAGTCTTCAAAGCATCTTCACTACGCAGATATTTACTGTGTGAACGACCGATCATCTTAGATCATTAGTGGGAACGAGATAATATCTATAATTGATTATTATCTTTATCAAGATAAATATCTTGTGCCCATATAAAGTTTAAAATAATTCTCCCATCATTAAGAGAATCATCTTTTGATCTCATCACCAGATAGAACATGTTTTTGCACACCTGTAGTTTGAGGGAGACTGAACAATGTCCTCTGACCCCCGGCGCTGAACTCTGACCCCCGGCGCTGAACTCTGACCCCGGCGCTGAACTCTGACCCCCGGCGCTGAACAGAACCAACTCTAATGAACCGATGAGCCCCCATTGTGCAGGCAGCAATACGATCAACACTGGATCAATGCAACTTCAAAATCCCTGCAAGCAATTCCATCGCCCTCGAGAAGGCGGGTCCTCGTCAGGACCGGGTCAAACGGGCTTAATTGGGCGTCGAGTTAGTTGATTATCAGCAGAGTGAATCAGCACATCGATCAAACTGACAGAGGAGAACTCCCTGCTCATCTGGTCGGGTCTGCAGCGATAATGGAGACATTTAAAAAAAGCAAATAAGCCATAACATTGTGGTTGGTGTTTTAAGATAAGGAGTAATTAGTGAGAGGAAGAGGAAGTCCAGGTTTCATTAGACCCCCGACGACGGGAAGGGAATATTAATCAAAAGCTACAAACATTCTCAGAATCTCTCAGAACATCACCGTGGAAACGCTCACATCCTTCCAACCAGGGCAGCTTCAGCATCTGGACCTTTCACCACTGAAGCCTCGTCAGCTCTGAGTGACAGACTGATCAGACTGTAATAAGCATCCGGCTGTCGTCTGGGATCTCCTGCATCTGTAATGTGAGATGTTTGAGGAGCGGTGACAGCAGCTGATCATTTACCTGCAGGCCCCGAGGGACTCTACAGAGGAGCAGCTCCACAGCTCCACCTGACGTAGCCTCGGATGGAAGCTTCATTTGAAACTTCACATCTTACACATGATAAATGTCTTGTCTTCTTATTCTGCTGGATATTCATAAAAGGTGTTAACATGCGGGTTCTCCTCACTGACATCTTGGCCCAGTGGACTGCACCACCTAGTGCCGTGCTTGTGGCTAAACGTGCTCCAGGACCAATAAGGGATTCATCCGTGATACGAGGCTGATGATGATCAGATGTAGAAAGAAAGAAATGATAATAAACTCAGTTAGTTCATCACTATTACATTTTATTACTTCATTAAAACTACCAATACCACAATTTAAATATGTTCTGCTGCTAATAAAATGGATGCATTCATAAAAATACACAAGAATAAAATGACTTGAGTAGATTATTGATGGTTGGATTCACAGTCTGCAGCGTTGTAATACTGTAGCTGTGATTGGCTGATTGTACTTCTCAGGTTCTCAGGAGGACGTCTGAAGAGAGTCAAGATGAATCCATTCAAACTATCAGGATTCTGGATTCATCTCGTCACAGGATAGAACTCATACTTTGTGTTTTACATTCATCTGCAAAGTAACTACGCTGCAGAGTCAATGCAGTTTACTTAGTTACTTTCCATTACCAGAGTAAATGTTGTGTAGACTCCTCAGAATACTTCATACCGATTTTAAAACTGATTTATGAATCTGATTTCAGCTTCGTGGGCCCTTTGCTGTGGAGATGACGGGCGGCCCGGTTGTGAGTTCACACCCATGTGGCTGTCATGGCTCAGAGGCTCAGCTCAGAGGTCAGAGGAGAACTGCAGGGGGGGGGGGGGCCCCGACTGTCACTTCCGGACCGGAGCAAAACAGAATCGAAACGACGGATTCAAAGATTCCAGATTCTCCACAGAGCCTCAGTCCCGCTTTGTGCCGGGCGATGCCTCCGGACCGGACGCCGCTCTGAGCGCGGCGGCAGAGAAGGAATAATTATCCACAATGGAACAATAAACACGCTGTTCTGACAAGTTCTCCTCGTTCTAAACATGTGAAGAGCAGATGGCGAGCGGCCTGTGGCCGGAGAGAGGGAGCGAGAACGGGAGCAGCCGGACCAAAGGTCGTGTGACAGTTCATCATCGGCCTCAGGCTCATGTTGACGTTTGATATCGCACCATGATCCGTTTGGCTCGCGTGCCGCACCGGAGTCTTTGTTTAAACATCATTTGTGCCTACACTGCTTGGACCACACGGCGCCCTGTGCACCCCACACACACACACACACACCGGTGTGAATACGTGAGGGTCTGGGCCAGGACACACCTCCAGCACTTCACAGGCTCGGCTCGTTAAGTTCTGTTCATGAGACCGAACCTCGTCCTGTGCAGAGTGAGAGGAGAGAAAGGAAACGGCCGAGAAACTGATGTTTGTGTTAATGCTTTAAAAAAGGCCTGTCAGCGTTTTCACCTTTTCAGCCATTGAACGAGCAACACAACGCAACACAACGCAACACAACACAACACAACACAACACAACACAACACAACACAACACAACACAACACAACGCACTGCAAGCAAATCCGTTTGAATCCATGCTAGCAGCTCCACATGGAGACACAGGCCCCTCATGTGCAGAGCTCCTGTACAAAGTGCCGGACCCTTCAGAGCCGCAGCTGAAAGGAGATCTTCTCTTCACAGTATCAGTGTCTGGATTATTTTGTGGGACTGATTCTATAGATAACGTATCGAATGGCTCGGTGTTACGGACTCTGGACCCGATAGCCGACGCGGTGTGTCCTTACTGACCGGGCTCATTTGTTCGGTTTGGTTTGATGTGGCTTTCTGTGCCGTCTTGCTTTCCTCGGGGGGGGGGGGGGGGGGGGGTTCTCTCAGGGTTCATGGGAACAGCACCACAAAAACCCAAATGTCAACAGGACGCGTCAACAGCTGCATCGGAACCTAGTTCATGTCAGAAGCTGAATAGGTGTGAGATTAACTCACTGTAATCCCTCTGATCTGATTATCTTCATCAGAACAAGTGACATAACCCAGTAGCTCTGTGTCCCCTCCAGGTTCTGGAGCCTCCAGTCACGTCCACAGAGAGTTCAACCAGCCCGGTGCTGGAAACAGTATCCTCTGAGAAACCCACGCTAATGTCAAAAACACACAATGTCACATTGAGCTGGATCCGCCCCCTGATCCGGGTCCAGATCCAAACCCGTTCCTTGGGTCCTGCCCACAGCCTCTGTAGGACACGCCTTCTGGATTCAGGGTTCAAGGTTCTCAGGTGATCCGTGTGGTCCAGCCGCTGGTGCTTTGTTCCGACATTAAATACAATCACTTGTCTTTGTTGAAGTTGGTACTTCCTCCTCCTCCGCATGGTTTTCAGGTCAAATAAACCAGTGAATCTATATTTTGATTTACAGTAAATATTACTGTAATATTCTTAATCATAAGGATGTGAAGGACAGAGCTCTTCTAAAGAGCCGGCCTCCCCCTCTGTGGAACAGCCAGGTATGTTGGCAGGCGGCCATCCTGAGGGTGCATTCGCCAGGTAAGAGAGGAAATGCATCTGCTCCAGTGCAGATCATGTGTAACGTGCACATTGTGCACTCGCCTCTGTAGGTGCGTATTACTGTCTTGACAATGCCGCCTCAAAGTGACAGTGAAACACTGCACCGCCGACTTCAGACCAGGTTGTGGTTGTTCAATCACACGATCTCCTTCTCCTGCCTGGAGATGCCAAACGGCGCCGCCGACCACAGCTCGCTCCGCCGTGCGCTCGCCGGGCCCGAGAGGAAACCACGGGGAGACACTGAGAGAGACCTGAGTCAGCCTCCAGTGGGACATCAGCAAAGACTTACATCATATTATTTTCTGCCCTGTTGCGATTAATAGTCACATTTTATATAATTAGTTATTTGATAGATTAATATAAATATAAATATTGAAGACTCATCAGCTTCACAGTGACCGACTCTAAAGGACCGTGGCCCGACGGTCCCCGGGTAGAATCACTCACTGGAGACTGGATCTTCACTGCACGCACTCAAACATCTCTACACCTGCCTCGTTTCATCCGGACCCATCCAGAACCTGATGCACAGCAACATGTCCACGGCTCCCTTCTGACCCACACTTCCATCTGTTCTGGGATCTGTGCAGTAGTTTTTGCGTAACCCTGCTGACTAACAGACCAACGTGGTGGTTCGACCACGACAGCAGCCGGACTGAGCGAGTTCTCAGTATTAATAATCAATAAAGCATTCTGTGTTGTGCGGAGGCCCCGGACCGGACTCTCCTATAATCTAATCCTGCGCAGCCCGTTTTAATCCAGGCTCGGATGGAATCTGTCGGACATCAGCAAGTAGATGAAACCGTTCGCACCGCGGGCCGCTCGCTGGAGCCGGGCCCGCGGCCCGAGGCCCGACACATCCCTCGGCCATCTGTCGTCATCTGGCACCATTTCTAAATGTGTACACTCCCTGGAAGTATCACCTCATGTCTGAACTATGGAAACGTCACCTCAGTTCCCTGAAGCCACGAGGAGGACACACACACACACACACACACACACACACACACACACACACACACACACACACACACACACACACACACACACACACACACACACACACACACACACACACACACACACACACACACACACACACACACACGTGTCTGAACTTCCTCCTGAATTTATCTTTCACACGTGACCAGCAGGAGATTCTTCGTTCAGACGCAACAACTCAGAAATCTCGTTTCGCGTTCAGCCTCGAGTCTGATCACCACAAACGGCCTTGACATCTTCAGACGTCACCGACACGCCCACTGGCTCTCAGTGGATCCAGCGGAGGATCCAGTGGAGGATCCAGCGGAGGATCCAGCGGAGGATCCAGCGGAGGATCCAGTGGTGAATCCAGAGGAGGATCCAGCGGTGGATCCAGCGGAGGATCCAGCGGAGGATCCAGTGGAGGATCCAGCGGAGGATCCAGTGGAGGATCCAGTGGAGGATCCACCACTGGCTCTCAGTGGATCCAGCGGAGGATCCAGCGGAGGATCCAGCGGAGGATCCAGCGGTGGATCCAGCGGAGGATCCAGCGGTGGATCCAGTGGAGGATCCAGTGGAGGATCCAGTGGAGGATCCCCTGCTGGGATCTGGGATCTCAGCTGGTCTCTGGACCTTCTGCAGACTGCGGAGGATCTCCGGAGATTCAGGGCAAGTCTGAAAGCAGCTTTATCTCAGGGTCTGGTCAGGATGTGGTTTAGGGTTTGAGTAAGTCTCCAGGAAATTAATATAAGTTAATGTAATGTCCTGCATCATGTCAGGGAGACACAGCTGTGTGTGTGTGTGTGTGTGTGTGTGTGTGTGTGTGTGTGTGTGTGTTGCCAGGGTTAAACCAAGAGAAGCATTAATCTCACATGGGCTCATATCCACACACACACACACACACACACACACACACACACACACACACACACACACACACACACACACACACACACACACACACACACACACACACACACACACACACACACACACACACACACACACACACACACACACACACACGGTCCCTCGCTCCTGTGGTGAGCCGAGATGCCCACAAGTAAGTTTGTAATCACAAGTCGCTCTAATCACTCTGGGTCTTAAACACCAGCTTTGACCTCGACTAATACACAAGGAGACGACCTCGGGCCGAAGACATCACATCCTCCTGCCCCGCCACGCAGAGCGAGGACAACACGTGTGAGTCTTTGTGTTACTGCCCGTTCCCTCACAGCTGCTCCTCCTGATTCCACTGCTCCACTTCAGGAGGTAGAACCGAACACGTGCAAATAGAAAGAGACACTTGCAAATTAGGAGAAAATCGACTTCGACGACACAAACGCTGCGAAAAGACACAAAAACTAACTATTCTGCTGCACATTGTGATAACGACTACGGAAATGTTTCCAGGGGACCAACAAAGGGATGAACCTGGTGGTAGGAATATACGAGGAGAAAAACATATACACCTTGAGTCCAAAGTCAGGAGGTTAGGAGGTTAGGAAGCAGTGAAGCTCCTTTCCTTTCTTAAAGGATGGTTCAGTGTTTCCTCTCCTAAAGGAGACAAGTTAGGAAGCAGTGAGGCTCCTTTCCTTTCCTAAAGGATGGTTCAGTGTTTCCTCTCCTAAGGAGACAAGTTAGGAAGCAGTGAAGCTCCTTTCCTTTCTTAAAGGATGGTTCAGTGTTTCCTCTGCTAAAGGAGACAAGTTAGGAAGCAGTGAGGCTCCTTTCCTTTCCTAAAGGATGGTTCAGTGTTTCCTCTCCTAAAGGAGACAGGTTAGGAAGCATTGAGGCTCCTTTCCTTTCTTAAAGGATGGTTCAGTGTTTCCTCTCCTAAAGGAGACAAGTTAGGAAGCAGTGAGGCTCCTTTCCTTTCCTAAAGGATGGTTCAGTGTTTCCTCTCCTAAAGGAGACAAGTTAGGAAGCAGTGAAGCTCCTTTCCTTTCTTAAAGGATGGTTCAGTGTTTCCTCTGCTAAAGGAGACAAGTTAGGAAGCAGTGAGGCTCCTTTCCTTTCCTAAAGGATGGTTCAGTGTTTCCTCTGCTAAAGGAGACAAGTTAGGAAGCATTGAGGCTCCTTTCCTTTCCTAAAGGATGGTTCAGTGTTTCCTCTGCTAAAGGAGACAGGTTAGGAAGCATTGAGGCTCCTTTCCTTTCCTAAAGGATGGTTCAGTGTTTCCTCTGCTAAAGGAGACAAGTTAGGAAGCATTGAGGCTCCTTTCCTTTCTTAAAGGATGGTTCAGTGTTTCCTCTGCTAAAGGAGACAGGTTAGGAAGCATTGAGGCTCCTTTCCTTTCTTAAAGGATGGTTCAGTGTTTCCTCTCCTAAAGGAGACAAGTTAGGAAGCAGTGAGGCTCCTTTCCTTTCCTAAAGGATGGTTCAGTGTTTCCTCTGCTAAAGGAGACAGGTTAGGAAGCATTGAGGCTCCTTTCCTTTCTTAAAGGATGGTTCAGTGTTTCCTCTCCTAAAGGAGACAAGTTAGGAAGCAGTGAGGCTCCTTTCCTTTCCTAAAGGATGGTTCAGTGTTTCCTCTGCTAAAGGAGACAAGTTAGGAAGCATTGAGGCTCCTTTCCTTTCTTAAAGGATGGTTCAGTGTTTCCTCTGCTAAAGGAGACAGGTTAGGAAGCATTGAGGCTCCTTTCCTTTCTTAAAGGATGGTTCAGTGTTTCCTCTCCTAAAGGAGACAAGTTAGGAAGCAGTGAGGCTCCTTTCCTTTCCTAAAGGATGGTTCAGTGTTTCCTCTGCTAAAGGAGACAGGTTAGGAAGCATTGAGGCTCCTTTCCTTTCCTAAAGGATGGTTCAGTGTTTCCTCTCCTAAAGGAGACAAGTTAGGAAGCAGTGAGGCTCCTTTCCTTTCTTAAAGGATGGTTCAGTGTTTCCTCTCCTAAAGGAGACAAGTTAGGAAGCATTGAGGCTCCTTTCCTTTCTTAAAGGATGGTTCAGTGTTTCCTCTCCTAAAGGAGACAGGTTAGGAAGCAGTGAGGCTCCTTTCCTTTCATAAAGGATGGTTCAGTGTTTCCTTTCCTAAAGGAGACAGGTTAGGAAGCAGTGAGGCTCCTTTCCTTTCCTAAAGGATGGTTCAGTGTTTCCTCTCCTAAAGGAGACAAGTTAGGAAGCAGTGAGGCTCCTTTCCTTTCTTAAAGGATGGTTCAGTGTTTCCTCTCCTAAAGGAGACAAGTTAGGAAGCATTGAGGCTCCTTTCCTTTCTTAAAGGATGGTTCAGTGTTTCCTCTCCTAAAGGAGACAAGTTAGGAAGCAGTGAGGCTCCTTTCCTTTCTTAAAGGATGGTTCAGTGTTTCCTCTCCTAAAGGAGACAAGTTAGGAAGCAGTGAGGCTCCTTTCCTTTCTTAAAGGATGGTTCAGTGTTTCCTCTCCTAAAGGAGACAAGTTAGGAAGCAGTGAGGCTCCTTTCCTTTCTTAAAGGATGGTTCAGTGTTTCCTCTCCTAAAGGAGACAAGTTAGGAAGCATTGAGGCTCCTTTCCTTTCTTAAAGGATGGTTCAGTGTTTCCTCTCCTAAAGGAGACAAGTTAGGAAGCAGTGAGGCTCCTTTCCTTTCTTAAAGGATGGTTCAGTGTTTCCTCTCCTAAAGGAGACAAGTTAGGAAGCATTGAGGCTCCTTTCCTTTCTTAAAGGATGGTTCAGTGTTTCCTCTCCTAAAGGAGACAGGTTAGGAAGCATTGAAGCTCCTTTCCTTTCCTAAAGGATGGTTCAGTGTTTCCTCTGCTAAAGGAGACAGGTTAGGAAGCAGTGAAGCTCCTTTCCTTTCCTAAAGGATGGTTCAGTGTCTCCTCTCCTAAAGGAGACAAGTTAGGAAGCAGTGAGGCTCCTTTTCTTTCCTAAAGGATGGTTCAGTGTTTCCTCTGCTAAAGGAGACAAGTTAGGAAGCAGTGAGGCTCCTTTCCTTTCCTAAAGGATGGTTCAGTGTTTCCTCTGCTAAAGGAGACAAGTTAGGAAGCAGTGAGGCTCCTTTCCTTTCCTAAAGGATGGTTCAGTGTCTCCTCTCCTAAAGGAGATAAGTTAGGAAGCAGTGAAGCTCCTTTCCTTTCTTAAAGGATGGTTCAGTGTTTCCTCTGCTAAAGGAGACAGGTTAGGAAGCATTGAAGCTCCTTTCCTTTCCTAAAGGATGGTTCAGTGTTTCCTCTGCTAAAGGAGACAGGTTAGGAAGCATTGAAGCTCCTTTCCTTTCCTAAAGGATGGTTCAGTGTTTCCTCTGCTAAAGGAGACAGGTTAGGAAGCATTGAAGCTCCTTTCCTTTCCTAAAGGATGGTTCAGTGTTTCCTCTCCTAAAGGAGACAAGTTAGGAAGCAGTGAGGCTCCTTTCCTTTCCTAAAGGATGGTTCAGTGTCTCCTCTCCTAAAGGAGACAGGTTAGGAAGCAGTGAGGCTCCTTTCCTTTCCTAAAGGATGAATCTGGGATGTGGAACATTGTTGGAAACATTTGGATCCTGTTAGTTCACGAGTCAACATCTTTAAATAGGTGACGTTGTTTTTATACTTTTCCCATTTGAACAGTTTTCTATTCATTTCAATGACAGAAATGTAAAATGTGTATTTTCTTCAGTAAACAGATTTGACTCCTTTATAACGAGCCAATAGAAAGGCTGGTACTCACACGGTTCCAGCCTCTTTGGCACTTTCCAAACTGACCTGCGTGATCTCAATGTTGGACTTCCGGTCCCCAGCAGCCTGACGCCGACTGGGACCATCACAGAACCTGATGTTTCCAGTGTCTCCCAGTGAAGCAGTA
This sequence comes from Reinhardtius hippoglossoides, assembly GCA_006182925.3. Classification (NCBI taxonomy): domain Eukaryota; kingdom Metazoa; phylum Chordata; class Actinopteri; order Pleuronectiformes; family Pleuronectidae; genus Reinhardtius; species Reinhardtius hippoglossoides. Next base: position 15,095,749 of record CM031692.1, read on the forward strand.
CAGAGCGGCTGCTCGGGCCCGGGGCCTGAGAGCGAGCGTCTTCAGGGGCCGGAGCGGCGAGCGGCCACAGAGCCGTACATCATCGGCTCACTTTGTGTAAACTCCCCGAGCGCCGCTCTCTAAAGGGCAGCGCAGTCTAAAAGACTCTTGTGATGAGCTTTAACAATTCCAGACAACGCAACACTCTTCATCACACTGACTCCTCATGTGTGTGTGTCTGTTTGTGTGCGTGTCTCCCCCCCCCCCCCCCCACCTCAGCTCCATTGTTATTCCCTGCATTGCTCTCCTCCACACAGGGGCCACACATTCATCACTCAGCCCGCTGCCTTTCTCGTGGACATGCCAGGGAGGAGAGCAGAAAGGACCCTATTCAGGTCTGTGCTTGTAGATGACCTGCCGCAAAAAAGGTTTATTAAATCTCCCCCCCTCCCTTCTCCTAACCTACTTCCTGAAGACACAGAGGAGACGAGGGACAGACGCCAGGAGAGACGGACAGAGTTCAGACGGGAGATTAACGGAGAGAGCGATGGTGACGAGCGGCGTTAAAGCATCAAGGTCGTCTTTAGTCCTCGGGGCCACAGAGGGACGGGCAACAACACAAGATCAATACTTATCAATACAATTTTCACCAATAAAAACACAAACAAGTCCATATATATATCTATATATCTACACAAAGCACATTGACACATTAACGTTGATGAGGAGAAGATGTGTTGTTGTTCAGGTATCTTGTGCAGATGTCTTCACACCCCACCTACAGGATGTGTGTGTGTTTGTCTCCTGATTATTTGCGTCATATTAATTTGTGTCCCTCAGTTTCCTGCAGTCGTTTGAATGATGTCTTCACGTTGTCTGCTCCCCCCCCATGTGCAAAGTGGGGAGGTGCTGCATGCTCCACAGATCTACTTACTTTTTCAACTTCACTGAACATTCCTGTGGCTTTTAACATCATTTTCCATATTGGATTTAATGTTCCTGGTGCGTGTTTGGGTCCAATCTGTGGATGTGTATGTGGTTTATAATCAAAAGGACTGAAACGTGGCCAGAACCGCCCGGGTCATATCGAACTGGTGTTGCAACAACAAGCCTGGCCAATACAAATGTCAAATACTTACGAGCCAGTTTAACATCCAACTAGAAACCAACTCCGCTCGTGAGACCAATCAGAAGAACATCTACATCCAAGATGAAGAGTTGGTTCTGAATCGGTCTCCTGCTCCGTCCTCCAGTGTCCTGTCCACACTGCGTCCATCCGAGGGGACAGGTGGAATCTACCATCCCGACATGCCACGGGGCTGGAGGGGAGCATCACGATACCCCCCCCCCCCCCCTCCTCCTCCCTCATCATCCTCACTCACACACACACACGCACACACACACACACGACGCATGTTCCAGGACATAAACAACAACAGAATCCTCCAGGAGGAACCAATGTGGAATGTGGGCCACATCAGATTACATTTTGTTGCTGGATGAAATCCTCCCGCCTCGCATCTGCCTTAGTGGCCACACGCACGTACACACACACGCGCACGTCTGCCTGTGAATACATCTTCCTGAGAAAGTGTCACCGCCATAAATCCAGTCGTGCTAAAGCGGAAAACGGCGCCGCGGTCCGTGCGTAACCGTCCTGGCACAGCCCGCGTGTGAGTGCGTGTGAGTGCGTGTGTGTGGTTTGCACCAGACGTGTCCCACATGTCCGCCGCGCTGCCGCGAGGGGTTCGAACCCCCCTCGGACGCGGGGACACAATGGGAGCACGCTGTCACGCACCTTTGTCATCTCGGAGCTGCGATGTGATTTCTCCCTGTGACGGAGTCCGCGTGCCCGCTGCTCCTCTCTCCTCCTCCGACTCCTCCGTCTCCTCCTTCTCCTCCTTCGATGTGCAGGAGCGCCTCTGGTCCTCCTCCTCCTCCTCTTCCTCCTCCTCCTCTTCCTCCTCCTCCCCGCCTACAGCTGTGTGTGTGCGTGTGAGTGGGGGGGTGTTGTTCAGGTGTTGCAGTCACCGCTCCGCCGTCCGTCTGTCAACGGCGGCTCCTCTCTCCCCCCCCCCTCCCCCTCTCCCCCCCCCCCCCCCCCCCCCCCCCCCCCCCCTCTCCTTCAGTAGCCAATGCGCGCGCGTTTGTGCCTGTGATGCGTAACGCTGGGCCGGCATGTGACACACGCACACACACACACTTCTGTTTTAGGGAGGACCCCCCCCCCCCTCCCAACCCTTATGAACCTGTTTGTTTTATAGATCAGTCATTAATTCTTCCTCATTCTTTTCTAAGACTTGTGAATGAATGAGTGAATCCTTTGTTCATGTGTTAATATTAATATATCAATGTAGTGTTCATATTGATATGAAAGAGATAAGAGAGACTCTCAGACTCGGACCATGTTCCTCCTCCTCAGCTTCTCCCTGATCTTCAGGATGACCTCACCAGTGAAGCTCATTTGAATCTGAACTGAAGCTGATATGTAAATGTGAAGCACACAGGGGCACGCTCAGTGGGTCGTGGGCCCCGGGCTCATGGGGGCTCCCTCGTGCATTATTGAGACTCCCCCCCCCCCCCCCCCCGTGGGGGTGAAATAAGGACAAAAACAGGTTTGACCCTGGAGGACACTAGTGGTGCTGATATCAGCCAGTTGGTCATTTCAGTCAGAATCGAACCCTCTCCTGTGACCCCCCCCCCCCCCCCTTCGGTCAAATCGTCCGTCTACTCCATGGTCACATGACCTCTTCTGCTGCTGGAGCGCTTCGTCCCCGACGTCAACAACGTCCTTCTGGACACGTTGCTCAGACGGCTGCTGTGGACTTCCTGCAGACGGCTGAAGGTCATCGTGGTTACGGGCGGGGGACTCTGACTTAGTGTCAGTAAAGGTGGTCGGTTTAACCGGGTGGTAACCGGGTGGTAACCCACGGCAACATCAACCAGTGGTTTGTCAGCTGCCTTTGAAAATGTCTCCAGCCTTGGTTCCAGTCGGAGGAGCAGGGGGTGGAGCCTGACACTGGACACCCACCTGTACCTGCACCCATTGGACACTGCTAGCTGTCAATCACACAGTGTCCTGAGATCATAAACCTCTCTGGAAAATGTTTCTGATGTTACAAATCACGTAAACCTCTGAAGAAACATGTCAATTGAGGTGGAGTCGCCCTCTGCTGGTCATTCCAATTCCGCACTGGCTTAATTCTACGTCCCTTTCCTTCCCAGTCCGTGACTTGGACCTTTGGAATCTCAGTTCCCCGGGACGCTCCTTCAGGGGCCTCACGCCCCGGCAGCCGGAGGGTCTCCGGGACGCTCCTTCAGGAGCTTCACGCCCCGGCAGCCGGAGGGTCTCCGGGACGCTCCTTCAGGAGCTTCACACCCCGGCAGCCGGAGGGTCCCCGGGACGCTCCTTCAGGAGCTTCACCCCCCGGCAGCCGGAGAGTCCCCGGGACGCTCCTTCAGGGGCTTCACACCCCGGCAGCCGGAGGGTCTCCGGGACGCTCCTTCAGGAGCTTCACAACCCGGCAGCCGGAGGGTCTCCGGTTCAAACCTCTGTTGGATTTAATCACATCTGGGCCCATATTTCCTGTCAGCTCGACACAGCACAATAAAAGCGCCGGCCAATTCTATTATGGTTTTATCTCTTACAATATTGTGTAGTGCTAGAGACTCATTTACATGTATAGTGACTCTACTCTATATACTGCAGCTGAATGCCCCCCCGCTGTAGGTTGTTGTAAAGGGATTCACAGAGTTGCTCCTGCTCCTCGTCCCACGTTGTTCTTCTCTTCAGACACAGGTCCAGTCCAGACTTCATAGTTTGTGACCCTTTGTGCTTTGGGACTTTTTGCAGTTATTTGTGTTTCCTGTTCTAACCCTGAATGTTTCCCAGTGTGGCTGAGGAGGATCCCGGCTCACGGAGACACTGCCTGAGTATGAATCAGATTCTGTGTAGATTTAATGAGATGTTTGGTAAATCCACACTTCAGCTTACTTACTGCCCCCCCCCTCATGGGTCATTACTCCTCCGAGGCTGTGATTGGTCAACACGGTCCCTTCTTCCTATTGATCCTCTCTGCAGAGTCTGTCCGTCGCTTGTTAAACTGCCCGCTGGCAAAATTATTCATTGTTTCAAGCTTGTTTGTGGGTCAGCAACAATACACAACACCTCTCTGCTGAGTCGACACAATCGGCCAGGGGACGGTGTGATTGATGAGGTGCTTGGTTTAGCTTGTTGTGCTCGTGAACTTGATATAAAGAGGTTCTGCAGTTGATTTGGAAAAAGCAGGGACAACTAGAACTGCTACGGTCAACACTTCCTCTTCCTCCTCAACCTCCCTCTTCATCTTCTTTCCTCCACCGTCCGTGTGGTGGTTCGGTTTCTGGCGTCCGTGTGGTGGTTCGGTTTCTGGCGTCCGTGTGGTGGTTCGGTTTCTGGCGTCCGTGTGGTGGTTCGGTTTCTGGCGTCCGTGTGGATGTGTGCTGATGAATCCCCTCCGCCTCGCTCGCCCGGCTCAGGTGTCACCGCCGCTCTCCCTCTCAGCATAAGGCCGCAGCTCTTCGGAGTTTCCCATGTAGCAGACAACTGAAGTGCTGTGAGAAGAGCGAAGACGCT
>CM031692.1:15105342-15257608 GCA_006182925.3 Reinhardtius hippoglossoides
ACCGTCCGATAGCCGGGAAGGGCGGAGCAAGGCGGAGACGCCGGCAGCTCACCTGTGAACCCCCGGGCACAAACGCTGACGCGAGCTTGAACTGAACGAGAGAAAGACGACGCAGAGCTGAGGCCGAGACGTCCGAGCACGGAGGAGAATTCCAAACCCTTTCAAAGACAATCAAAGAAAGAAATCATTTTTCTCTGTGATGAAATCCAACGCTGCTGCTCCCTCTGAGGGGCCGGGGCTTTGTGACCGTCCCCTCTGCTGAGCTCGATGTCCATTAATGCTGTTTTCTGTTGGACACACCTGTCTCCTCACCATCTAGGTGGATGTGAGGTGTGTGTTTGGTCCTGGTGGAGACCAACGCCCTCAGTTTGCTGTTAAAGTGTCTCAGTTAATGACGCCCGCCTCCGAAACCGAGCAGGAGTCATAAAACCCATTACTCTGCCAACACGGGGTTTGTACAGCTGGGATCAGAGAGTGGATATTCACCCTGAGCCTGACGGGACAGAAGGTTTTAATGATATTTGGTTCTGTCAGGTTGGATGAATGATCACTTGATGATTCACACTGCACGTGCCTGTAATCTGGGGAACCAGCGGGCCCAGGTCGGGTTCGGACGCCCGTTGGGTTCTGCTCAGGCTCAGTTAGCTTCTCTCAGGCAGAAAATTGCGTCCTGAGCTGAACTCTCCCGTGATTATGTGGAAACATTTTGGAGGAGCTCAGCGGATTTGGAACAAAACACAAATTATGATTTGGTGTAAAATAAATTCGGAAACATTATTTATTGAATGTTTTGGTTGTCATACTTAACATTTCCCAGCAGTTTGGTACAATTAACATGAAAACGCATGTTGTAATGAATCCATGTTCAGAGTTTAGGATTATTTCCCCTTATTGGGTTTGTTTAGTCCCAGTAGCTCCGTCGGGGGGTGGTTCACGTTCAGTCCATGAGGTGGTGTGAGGGCCTCGGGTAAGGGAGGTGAGGAGGAGCTCAGGAGAGGGAGTCACATTCCATCCGGAGTGAAAGGGCAAGAGGGTACAAGAGGGGGGGGGGGGCTCAGCTGTCCTCTCATCGTGGAACCAACTGTTGCTTCTGGGCTTCAGAGCCTTAAAGTGAAGGAAACAGATTCTTCTTCTCTCGTGTTCCATGATTTGAAATGTGTTGGACTAACGTTGACATGTTCCCCGAGCCGACGCGTGCAGCGACGTGTCGGCTCGGGGAACATCGTTCACCTGGGGAGGGCGGCCATGTTGGGACAGCGACCACGTGGGCTCTGTGAGCGGCCAGCAAGTTCTGCATTGATTTGATTTTTTTATCTCTAGTTCTGGTGGTGCCTGGATATGTTTATTGAATTTCCATTTCTGTGACGGCAACGTGAATGTAGGGGCCGCAAAATACAGATTTAAAGAATAATAAAAATGTAGTAAATGCCCTTCGGAGTTTCTGGTTTTGTATGTCTCAATATTTCCAGGTGGTGATGATATCAAATAAATCCTTACATTTGAAAAACTGGAACCGGATAAAGTTGAGTATTTTTAGGATGATAAATGTCAAAATGTTGTTGCTTAATTATCTGTCTCATGTTTCTTTTTATATATCGAGCAAATCATCAAATGTCATATTTATTTTTGAGTTCTTTCATCACTCACGTGTTGATTCTGAAGAACAGATGTCACTGGAAGCTTGATATGATCTCAAAAGTTTGATTGAGAAATTCAAAGTTCTGTTCTCAACATTTTCACTAAGAATCCTCTGATCTGTTTATTGGTATCTTTATTCTCCACATTTCAGATTTTCTTCTCATCACTCAACGATATAGTTTGAGTTTTATCTCACTTATTCTCATCCGTCAGACTTTATTGTATCATAATCGCTCATATTCCTGTATCTGCTCCGACCCTGTGGTTCCGATGGCAGGGTTCTGTGGGTCCCAGTGTTCCCAGTGTCCCAGTGACTCGTGTTTACCAGCCCCCCCCCCTGCAGGAGTACGAGCCCGACATGCAAACGGAAGCAGACGCTACCATTTTGAAACACAGCACCGCCGAGGTAAGATGGAAGACCCGTCCTTTGATCCGCAGAATTCTGCTTCTGATCCGCTTCAATGTTCTTATGGTTGTGATGGAGCTGGTGTGAGCCGGAACCGGCGGAACCGGCCGAACCAGCGGAACCAGCAGAACCGTGTGAAGGAGCTTTTCTCGGGTTTAGCGACGCGCTTCACACACAGTCCGCGGTCGCTCCCCGGGACCGGGTCGCGGTTCCACCGGACCCGAGGCGGACACGTCTCCGAGGGTTCGAGCGGCGGCCCGGTCCCACGTTTACCGTCTGTAGATCCAAGCCTCGTTTCTTTGTTTGCTCGATGCTGGTTTCCGTGTCTGGTGAAACGTCACAGTCCGAGTCCGAGCCGCAGACACGTTGTTCCACAGCAGATCCTCCGTGGTGTTCCACAGCAGGTTCTGCTGCTACGGGTTCTGCTACGGGTTCTTCTTCATGTTCTGCTACATGTTCTTCTTCTATCTGTTTTTCGTAGAAATGGCTCCAGCTGTGAAATGTGATGACTCAGCGTCGTGCTGCGTCATCACAGAACCAGCTTCCCCCTCCGGGTCGAGCTGAGAGGAGCCACAGTGGTTCTTTGTGTGTATACACATATCTAACATGTGTATACACATATCTAACATGTGTATACACATATCTAACATGTGTATACACATATCTAACGTGTATGTGTCCTGAACGGGCTCGGTTCCACTGCTCTCTGAGGAGGAGGTGATCAGGCAGCTGACCGGAGCCAGGAAATAGACGTGTCCTGCTCTGGTGTCATGTTCCTGTGATCTGCAGCTCCTGGTTCAGGAGAAGGTGTCCTCACACTCTGCTCCTGGTTCTCCTGGTGCTCCTGGTTCTCCTGGTTCTCCTGGTTCTCCTGCAACAGGGTGAAGCTCCATGTGATGGACGGGCTGCACAGCGCTGTCCCCAGGACGGTGACTCATAGCTCTGCAGGGATCACAGCCTCCTCTCAGATGGGATCTGGGATGTGTTCCCTTGGTTTCTGAAGGGAAGCCCTGCTTGGTTTGACCTGATCTGAGATCTGTGGTCAGCTCGCAGGCAAATGTGTGGTATTCAAATGGCAACATTTGAATGTTGATCTCTCGTTTGATTCCTAACCTCCGAATCAGTACCTTGTGTTGTTCTGGAGGAAGCTGGGTCTTCGGTCGTTGGTCTGTTCGATGCTGATTTCAATAATAACAACTTAATTCAAATGGCACCTTTCAAAAACAGCCGTTACAACGAGGACAGCGAATATTACAGTCAGCAGAAAAGATAATGCAACAATAAAATCAAATACTTCCGCCTTTAAACTGGAAACAGGGTTGTAAAGGCACAATACAGAAAGGATCCAATCAGTAATAGCTCAAGACCATTTCCTAAAGCGTTCAGTAAAAGTATGCTCTTCCCTTCGTGCGTGATTATGAGTTAATTTAATTTCTTACACCAATGTGTCAGTGTCTCCTCCTCCTCGTCACACCACATAGAGCCGAAGGTGGCTTGTGCTCGCTCAGTAGTTGGGTCTATGGCGGCCGGTTGCTGCGTTGTGCCGTTAATCCTGTCACTGATCTCAGTCAAGCACATCGTTCCTCTGTTTCCCTGCAGCGCCATGGACAAGAGCAACACAGTGAAGCTCTTCGTGGGCAACCTGGCATTGGACACCACCCAGGAGGAGCTGTCGGCCATCTTCGAGCCCTACGGCCAGGTGGTCAGCTGCAGCGTGCTGCGGCAGTTTGCCTTCGTGCACCTGCAGGGCGAGGGCGCCGCCGAGCGCGCCATCCGGGAACTCAATGGGCGGGAGTTTCGTGGTCGTAACTTGGTGGTGGAGGAGTCGAGGGGACGGCCGCTGCACTCCACCAAGGTGTTCGTGGGTAACCTGAGCGGGATGTGCACCACTGAAGATCTACAGCAGCTGTTCCAGACGTTTGGGAAAGTTCTGGAGTGTGACAAAGTCAAAGGTGAGTGAAGGACATTCAAATAGTTCCAAATGCTCCCAGTCACATGGAAGTAGAGGCTGAAGCTCCTGTAGCGCAGGTCAGAGATCAGATCTTATGTGTCACAGTTGTTGTGTGTTGAGTGCCGGCAGATGTTCTGTACACTGCAGGCACTCTTTGTTATGAGTATGATGTGTTATGATGTGTTATGATATGTTATGATATGTTATACCAGTTATATGTAAGGATAAACCAAAGTTCTGAGTGAAAACAAGACCCTCTCCCACATCCCTGTAGCAAAGACAGACCAGTAAATACCAATAGAAGTAATAAGTAAGTGCTGGTGGCAAAGCCACTGTGATCCTAATTGTTTTCCCTGCGCTCAATGACAGCCAGGCATTCCTCTTCCACAGGCTACGCCTTCGTTCACATGGAGAACAAGGAGGACGCTCTCCAGGCCATCGAGGCCCTGCATGGCACCTCCTTCAAGGGCCGCCCCCTGTCGGTGGAGCTGTCCAAGGTCCAGCCCAGCAAGCAGGCGCCTACAGGGAAGATCCCCTGTGTTAACTGTGGGAAGCAGGGCCACTATGCCGGAGAGTGCCCCGTGGGGAAGCCCTCCCTGGAGCAGTACCAGAGCCAAGCAGCCGTCCTGGCTGCCGCTGCCGCTGCCGCCGCCGGCCTGCCTCTACAGGTCCAACAGAGTGTGCACAACTCAGTCTACAACACCTCGACCTTTGACCCCACATATGCAGCGCTCACTGGGATAACCACGGGAACACGCACTGATGGAAATCCAGTGAACCCAGCGGTTTACGGTGCCCTCGCCAGCCAGGTGTACGGCGCCAATGTTGCCAATCAGCTTTATGGTTCGGTGGCCAATCAGGCAGCTCTCCAATCAAGCGCCGCCCAAATGTACAGCTCGATGAACCCCAACATCTACGGCCAGGTGGCTGCGAGTCCAGCGGCTGCTGCGGCGCATGCTGCTGCTGCGGCTGCATACTCAACTCAATGTTACACCCCCACCATGGGCAACTCCCCCGTCTACCTGACCGCTGGTCCTGGGATGGAGATGCCGTCAGCAGCCGCTGCAGTAAACTCTGCATACGCTGTATCTCCGGCAATTTATGGTGCTGCCTCACCGGCCTACGCTCACATCAGCGCCATGGGAGCGGACCATACTCAAGCCATCTTTGAGGCAGCCAGGCAGGCACATTACTTTGCCCAAGGCCAGCACGTCTTCGCCGAGCATCAGGCGGCGGCGGTGGCTGCAGCAAAATCTGGTGAGAGGGACCGTAGTCCCCTGCGGAGGTCGACGCCCCTGCTGCCGGACCCTGTGATGAAGCCGTTCATGTACCAGCGAGTCAAGCCACGCCGACCCCTCCTCCCCACCCCCGCTGGTCGAGCAGCAGAAGAGGCCGCCGAGGCAGCTGAGGACCCCATGGCCAGGTAGGACAGGGTCATGGATGATCATTCATAGTTGTCCTGATACAATCTTACCTGCACAATTTTTGCATTCTCCATGATTCTTGTTTGCATCATTGCTCTGTTGTTACTCCCTCTGTGTTGCCACGTGCTTCCATAAATACCCTCGCTCTTCCTCTTCCTGTATCCTCCCCCCCCCCTCAACCCACCCTCCTCCTGTCTCAGGTACTATGCGGAGTACTACCAGCAGCTGCAGCAGTACCCTCAGTTCCAGTACGCCTACCAACCACAGAGCACAATGACGGCCATCCCTGGCATGTCGGCCATGTCCGCGGTCCAGGCTGTATCTGCGATGTCAGGCCAGCAGGTCACCACGCTGGACGGCCTCAGGCCAGTGGGCCACTCCGCTGCGGCAGTGGCAGCCGCCATGGCTGCGCCCAGGGTGTATGAGCCGCCGTTGCCGCCGCCCACGCGCAAGGAGGCCATCCTCCGCCGCCCCGAACTCTCCCTTCACACGCCTGAGCCCCCCTTCCGATAGTCACACACAACTCTCTGCCCCCTCCCATCCCTCCCTCTCTGCCCTGAACCCCCCACCCCCCACATTTCTTCTCGACCACCTTACAGCAGCTGTATACGTGTGTATGTGAGCGTGTGTGTGCGTCGGGATGTGGGGGGGGCTTTAGAACTGGGGGCTCCTGGGTTTATTAACCTGCTTCATGAGGGACCTGATCATCCGACCTTGGTTTTGTTTGCATGCACACAGTGCAGCCACGAAAGGGAGGCTCTCCTCTGCTGGGCATTCTCTGTTTTACTTTGTTATCGTGCCAGTCTCACACTTGTGCCAGTATTAGACCGACCCAGTCGGCCCTTCCTTATGCCTTTATTTCCGCAAACCCAGTTATGATTTTCTCAGGCCAAATAATCTATTACAAAAAAAGACTTCGGTTGTGAACCCGCCATCGTCCTTTAGGCCTAGATGATCAGTTCGGGCAGCTAATTTTGAAACCTTTTTTGCCTTATGTTGAAGAGAGTAGATGTGTAATGTAATCAGACGGGGAGTCCGATATATTGTGTTCTGGCTGCACTGAACCGTGTCCTACAGAACCAGGGTCGTTGTGTGTGGGCGGGCGTTTGTCTTGAGTGTGGTGTGAATGAGAGACAGACAGAGAGACAGCACACAGCAGCTCCGACTGCGTCCTCCAGTGAAACCCGTAAAGCACACATCGTACTGTAAAGTCTGGATCTCTCCTGAATCCCCTCCTCACCTCCTCACCTCCTCACCTCCTCACCTCCTCACCTCTTTAACCTCTGAACGACACTGCTTCGCCTCTTTCTAACGACAGCCGCCTACCTCTGAGAGTCAATTTCAGCGTAGTAGAGTCTATTCTATTTTACTGTATTCTATTCCTCACGTCTCACCCAGTCAGCAGTTTGTCCCCCCCCCCCCCCATGAGGAGGTTCGGGGTCAGCAGTTCATGGAGGAGCCGGTGTCTTGTGTAGATAGTCCTCCCTCGTATTCAGAGGCCTTTCTTTTTGAAATCGTATTTAGTTTGATTTAGTGTTGTTTACATGTAGTACAGGTCAGACTGGGGGGGGGGGGGGGGTCAATGGATTGTAAATGGGGATGAAACCCATGTGTGACTACTGAATGAGCTGTTTACAAAGGATCATAAGGAAGTTTAATCATGTGCCTATAAGCTTTGAAGTGAAGTGCATTACGTGGAGGAATCTCCCTTTTAAGTGCTTTGACGTTTACTTTTTAATCATTTCAAGGGGGGGGGGGGGGGGGGGGACCTCGGGAGTTCAGGAGGCTGGAAGCTTTCTTACTTTTAGATTCGTGTCGTAGGGTTTTGAAAAAGTCACAATTTTTTTAGCCTCACAGGTTCTGGTTTTTAAGCAGAAACAAAAGCACCAATGAAGCGAGAGGTGGGGCAGTGTCTACCAGTCCCCCCCCCCCCCCCCCCCCCCCCTCCCCTCTTCCCCTCCAACTATCCTCCTCTTTCCAAACTCACGCCCTGCCTCGGACTGTAGCTGCCGAACAGCTGTAATGCGGTTGTTGCATCCGACAGGTGGACTTTGCGAAACATCCGGATCAGAAAAGTTTGGCACGTTTCCGCATCCATGAGCTGCAAATTCCACCCGTCTGCTTCCACAATCACTTTTCTGTTTTGTTTTTGCAACTACTCCTCCGACAGCGGTGTGATGCACACACAGTCATTCACCCCCCCCCCCCCCCCCCCTCTCCCCCTGTGGTTTTTAGTGGTTCAGTGACTTTTTGCATTTCACAGTGTAATCTCTCAGTGTCGTATATACAAACACATACCAGTTGCATCCCTTGTAGAATCAAAGTGGTTTGCGAAATGTCTTGTTTGCCATGTTTGAAAAACCATAATCGTTTTTTTTTAGAGAAGTATTTTAATTTTGCCTCTTTTTTTTTTCCTTTTTTTTTTTTAGGAAAAGACGAAAGTAAAAAAAAAAAAAAAAACCATCGGCATGCTTTTTATTGAGAATATGTAAAACTATAAACCTTATTATAATAAAGAATGTTTGGCTGACTATTGTGACAAAAGAAAGCACAAGGGTTTGGACATTTCCCCTTCTTCTTGTTCATGTCTTCTCCACTATCTGTCTCTCTTGTGTAAAATGACCACCAGACCCATTTGACTGGGACCCGAGGGGAGGCAGGTGCGGCCCAGCTTGGCTCTCTGGTCAGGGTAAGTGCGGGTTGGTGCTCCTTTCTCTCTCCAGCCTCTCGAACCGTTCCCGTGACCGGGTTTGCTCGAGCAAAATGCATCTCAGTGTTGAATCCTGTCAAGAAAAGGATTGATTTTGAAAGCAGCCGTTTCTCCGCACACTGAAGTCACGGTGAGAGCTGGGGAGAGGCACACAGATAGAATGGCCTGGGTGCATTTTGATCTGTGGAGCTGTTCCTGGGGTTGATGGGTGTGCGTCTGGTCTGGTCTCTCCCCGCTGCACCGAACTCTCCCCCCTCCGTGTGTCTTTGTGTCCACTCTGCTCTCAGACCTGCATGTGTGATAATCTGTGACTCTGCCGCAAAAACAACAAACACAACAGCCCCACGACCGCTCTGAACTAACTATCTCAACTGAATTAGGTCACCGTGCCACCTGGAGCAGGCAGCGTGCAGCCGTGCGTGAGCGTGGCGGCGCGAGCCATCGCAGTGGGAACTCGTTCTCTCGCTCTTCACCACCAAGGTAAATGATAACAAAACAAAAAAACAACAAACGCACTGACCTCTCCTCCTCTGCCGCCCCCCCCCCCCCCCCTCTGACTGTGCCTTGACCAAACACTCCTCCCCCTTCCTCCTCTCCTCCGCCATCACCACCTACCCCCCCCCCCCTCCCCGCTCCGTAACTCCTCCTCCGCTGCAAATGGCAGTGCCACGCCTACAGCCTTGGGCTTCCTTGATGGGGGTGGCGGGGCGGGGCTAGGCTCGGACCCCCGCCCCCTCCAGGGGTCAGACACCTGTCTGACATCAGCACACGAGGGGAGCGACGGCGCCCCCTCTGTCCTGCTGGTGTCAGAGCTAGTGAGTAAAAGGACGTGTGTGTGTGTGTGTGTGTGTAGCGTAAAGCGAGCATGGATGTCTGAGGAGGTGTTTCATTGATGGGTGAGGCTTGCGGACACCCCCCCCACCCTCCCCCTTTTGCCCGCTAGTCAACTCCTCTCCACCGCCGTATTCGCCGCCCTCCCCCTCCTTCCCTGTTCCTCCTCCTCACCCCCACTCCTCCTGTGCCTATGCACCTCTCCGCCGTTCAAACACAAACACACACAGCGCTTTTTTTCCGCCGCCACCGCCGTCGCCACCTTGGATCTGGGTTCGTGGCTCTGGCTCGGACTCAACTTCCCAGAACCACCCACCTGACCCAACCTCCCCCGCCTCCTTTGTTGCCATAGCGGCGTGCCAGTGGACATGTGTGTATGGTGGGCTGCTGCCGGACTCGGCCACATGGCACAGAGGGACCTCAGTGTTGGACCTCAGTGTGACTTGGCTCCACCCGGCTGTGGCCGGGATCTTAACGCCTGTTTCCCAAAATGGCTTCAATAGCTTCAATACAACAAAAATGTCCCGACTACCCAACGTCAGCGACCCCCCCTCACAGCCTGTGAGCCAATCAGAAACGTCCTATAAGATGGGCCTGCAGCTGTGAGGCCAGTGCGACCTGTAGATTCTATCTCAGGGTTCCTATAGGACTTTTCTGGGGCGGCGGCTCTAGTTCTGTTAGTCTGTGATCAGCTGGACTGGCTGCATCTGTGACTTGTACGGGTTCTGTTGTGATTGATGGAGACGATAAGACCCTCACGCACTAAATCACAGCTCGAGGGATTTGGGTCTAGCGAACGAAGGGATTTGGGTCTAGCGAGCGAAGGGAGGTGTAGTAGAAGGAGTGAATAAGACGAGTCGAGCAGAAGGTGAGTGGAGCCCTGACCTCACCTTCCTGATCTCGGAGGACCCGAGTGTTGATCACAGAATATTCTTCCATGCGTGTCCTGATGATGCTGCTGGTCCCGGACGCAGGACTCACACGTGTGCGTTGTGTTCACGGGTTGACGGTGGGTGTGCCCGGCGCTTGGTGCAGGCGCTATCTTCCACAACAGTCACAGCTGCTTAACGTGCCGTGCTAGCTGTCGCTGCATTAATGTGATCTGATTGGCTGGTGTTTGTTTAAACGTTATTTGATTGGCTGGTGCATGTAAAAAGCTGAGCTTCTGTACGCTACAGAACCACGAAGCCGTTCCGCCACCCGTGACGTCGCTCCTTTCAAAGTATATGAGCTGCATGAGTAAGTCCTGCGTCAGGTTCTGGTTTATTGAAAATGCTTTCTTTGTTTCTAAAATGTCGATTTCCACCCTAAACTCATTTTGCATTCACAGTAAATGTCCCGGGATCTAACGACTGCAGAGGTCAGGTTTTAGTTTCTCAGCTGCAGATAAAGCGCCGCTCGCCTCAGGCTCCATGATCGGGGGGTGCAGGGTTCCAGCCCCAGGCCTCCTGATCGGGGGGTGCAGGGTTCCAGCCCAGGCCTCCTGATCGGGGGGTGCAGGGTTCCAGCCCAGGCCTCCTGATCGGGGGGTGCAGGGTTCCAGCCCAGGCCTCCTGATCGGGGGGTGCAGGGTTCCAGCCCCGTTCCTCCTCCAGCCTCCTGATCACCCCCGATCTCCCAGCTCCTCCAGGCTTCCTCAGGAGCTTGTGGGTCTGGGCTTCCTGGTCTAACCTCCTCCGTACTGACAGCCGAAGCTCGCTGCAGCCCCCCCCCCCGTACTTCTGCTTCCTCACCCATGCCCCCACCCCCCCATCCTGCCTTCTGTGATACGGAGAGCTGAAGCCCTGTAATCCAGATGCTCTGGTCATCCCTCAGGTATCAGCAGCAAGTTGCCTGTGAGGTTTCATTATTGTGACGGTGGCAGTTCTAGCTTCTCGAGCACAGGTGAGGATTGAAGATCCGACTCTAGATGCTGATCCCACCTGAGCCGGTACCTCTGCAGAAAGTCAACACGACCTCCCTGACATTCAGATCAGGAATCTGTTTACAATGTGCTCCTTCCTGGAGCAGCCTCGTGTTCTTCTGTCCACTCACCTCCTTCTCCCTGTGGTCCATTCGACTGTCACCCCCCCACAGCTGCCTCATGTTTACAGTTGAACTCAGTAGAGTCCAACAGCACAGCTCTGTACCTCGGCCCACATGTAGTCACACGGTATCTAAGCGTCTTCAAGTGGGTTAATGGACCCGAGCGGTTAGTTACATTTAGACGGCTGATTAATTACAGCAGGAATCCTTCTAGTTTCCAAGGACACATCAGGAGCCCCCCCCCCCCCCCCCAGAGAACAGGATCTGGATCCGCTCACTTCTATTAGCTCCAGCTCGATGGGATGAGGGGCTTCACTCAATGTTCCCGTTTACTGGGACCACTGCTGATGTTCAACACAATGATATTGTATGGTTATGTATGCATATATATATATATAGAGAGAGTATATGCCTTTCAATATGCATGCAATTCATGAATAAATCAATTTTTATCTCATAAACGTCTGAATCTCCTTTATTGTAATTGAATATTTTTACTGAGACAAACTAAACGATGCCAAGTTTAAACCCCGACGGGTCACATGACACGTAATCACATTTCTGATCAAGGATTCTCATTAACTGTTTGAGAGTTTTTAAATCATGAACCTTGAGGAAAACGAGAAACTTCCATAAGGGGCCTGTGAGTGTAGTGTATAAACTCTGTTGTATGAAGTGTGTCATACGTTTACCTTCTCTTCAGCAAGTGCTATAAGAGGGTCTGGAGCTCAGCCTCATATAATCATATAATAATAATAATAATGAATCACTCGAGCTCCGGAAGCTTCTCTTACTCCTGAGGAGCTGTGTCCTCCCGGGTTCGGGGAGCTTGGCCCGGTTTGCCAGTGAGGGTCACTAACAGCAACAGGTGCATCGAAGAGGCCATAAAAACCTCGCTGGCGTCAGGGGGCGTGATTGACGTCCCTCCCCACCAGTCAGAAGCCCCCCAGCGAGGGACGACCCCGCCTTTTACACCTTTTTAGGGTCAGAACCCGATACCCAAGCGGTCGGTTCCCATACTTATTCGGGTGCGGTCACGTGCGTCACTTTTGACCAGGAAAGGAACACCGGCCAACAGGGTCTTCTGGTAGTGGGAGCACCACCTCCGCACAGCACCTCGCCTCAGTGGAGTCCGCAGCCCCAGCTGTCTCTCCCCCCCCAAGTCTCAAGGAGGTTCTTCCCGCACGGCGTCCGCTGCAGATCGTTTTTCTTTCTAAAACCTGAGGGGGACGTGAGACGTCCAAACAGAGGCGGCAAGATGACAGCTGTCGAAACCCACATTACGTACAGCAACTCCTACACGATCGAAAATGAACAAGTGTACATGACCCAGGAGGACGACTGGGACCGGGACCTGCTGCTGGACCCGGCCTGGGAGAAGCAGCAGAGGAAGGTAGGTCTGGATCTGGAGGCTTGGAGCCGCGGGCCACGCTTGTGCCACGCTTGTGCCACCGCGCGTAATTACGCACAGAGTTACTGCCCTCGCGCTGTTAACGAGGGGCTTTAAACGCATCGAGCAGCGGAACAACCCGAATAGAATCGTTTTTCTCAGATCGCGGTTCTCTCCCTAACTGAGGCTCAAACAGCCTCTCGGGAACATTGCGCTGGCTCGCACCTGGCACTTCGGTCCCGCTGTGTTGTCTTCCAGTTACCCCCCCCCCCCCGGTGGCCCTGAGAAGAAGCTCTAAATGTAACACGACCCTTCCCGGTCTTCAACCGCAATTTATATCATAACTTCATAAATTCACACGTGTTGATGTAACCAGGAGACCGAGTTTGAGCTGGATTCCATTAAAGTCACTTCTCTGTTATTTGAGAACACAGAGGAGGGGGGGGGGGGGGGGGGGGGGGGGTCCTACAGAATTTAATTGATCACAAATTTGTTAGAAAGTTGCATCACGCAAACAAAATATCACTCGATCGATTCAACATGAATTGTAAGAAAATAAGTCGTAAAGAAAATACTTTTAAAATAATCATTTTTGTTCAATATTCACTTTTGCGAAGTTAAAGCACCGAAAAATATAAACTGTCAAAAATATATAGGTTGATAGAAAGTTGTAAAGAAAAAAAAATATATAACTTAAATTGATCAACATCCATATTTGTGAAGCTATAGCAACAATAAAGTTTTGGCATTAATGCGTAAAAATGTCATGAACACTTAATTAATCAATGAATCCACGAATGCTTTGCCCTCTGGGTGATTATGGGATGTTTTACTCCTCGGGAACATAGAAGCTCATTCCGTCAAATCAACGCTGCACCAGAAGAAATCCACATCTTCACATCACCGACAAACACTATTCAAATGTATAAATACACGTAACAGAAATACACAGTAAAGTTGTACATATACGTTTTTAGCTTGTTATTATTAGCCACTTTGAGCTAGCCCGGGGTGGAGGTCAGCGGTTGCCTTGGCGACCAGCTGACCTCGTCGGGTAGTGAATAAAAGTTTTTAACTGCGACAGAAACTGCAAAGTTTAGTCCATTTTAATCGTGTGTTTTAAACGTCACCAGACACAAAAGGTCGGTTTTCAGATCAGATGTTCAAGGTGTTCAGGGAGTTGTGCGGCGCGGTGGCCATGTTGGTTCGACCGGCTCCACCACAGGGTCCTGGAGCTCGTAGAGTGTTTCATACTTCACTCATACATCTGAATGTAGTTCTGTTTAATAGTTCAGCTCGCACAAGTTTACAGAAGATGAAATATCCACACTGATGAAGACATTACACCTGAATCCCAGAGCTATAACAGTAAATTCATATTAAGGGTGATAAATAAAATAATAATCATTTAAACGTCTATTCTAACTGTCTTTAATAAAAGGTCTTTAATATGTGGCACAAAGTAAAGTCACCTGAAGCCATAATATGTTTTATACACTTTGAAGAGATATCATATATAATAACCTACAGTCTTTGGAAATAAATAGAATCTAAAAATAAATAGAATCCGTCTGTTTCACAGGCGAAATGTAGGAACTTGAGTTAAATGTTGTTAAAGACAAATATGCTTTTCATCACTCAAATGTAATTATTAGAGGTAAAAGTGAAAACAAGCAACAGAAACTGAGGCAAAACCAGTTATGAAAAGACGTTCACACTTTGTTGTGTATTTAAATTTAGGACAATTACAACATCTTCACCGTCTCTCCGCTCTTATAGGACGCCTCCTTGTGTCGCTGCCGTCACCAGCTTGGCTGAGCAGACGGATTTGAACCCTTTAAATCTGCTGTTATTGCTATGATCATAACTTCAGTAGTTTGGGGCGATCACACAACTGGTCAGCTGTCAATTAAAAAAACAATCGGGTGGATATTTTCATTACATTTAAATCTGTTAAAATCGATCCATGCTTAGAACATGGAACTTATCCACACTGATCGATCTCCCCTCCTCATCTCACCTCCTCTAATCTAATCTAATCTAACCTCATCTCATCTCACCCCATCTGCACTGTGTGCGCCCCCCCCCACACTGCAGTGACAGAACCATCCGGCCCTCTGTGGTGAATGTGCCGGATGGTTCTGTCACAGTGTCTCAGGGGCAGTGACAGGCGGAGAGACCTCGACAGATGGCAGCCGAGCGAGCGACGGCAAAGCTGGTAGATCTACAGCCCGGGTTGGTTTCACCGACCTACAAATAAACATCTTCCTAAAAATACTCCTCAGCTTGCTCGCTGCCTCCCCCTCCCCCATCCCCCCCCCCCCCCCCCCCCTCCTCGTCTTCACCTCTTCCTTATCGATACTCGTCTTTTCTCTCGTCAGGTGAAACGCTTCCTCTCGCCACGCTCTTCGAACAGCCCTGTGCACCTTCCCGTTCTTTGCCCCATTAGTTCTTTTGTCCGATGTCTTCTGAAACGTAAGGCGATACCACGAGCCCGGAACAACCTTGCCCAGACGACCCCCTCTCTTTAGTCTTCACCTCTCACCCTCCCGGGGGAGCAGGTCATCGTACTCCCTTGCTCTCCTCGGCATGTACAATCCAGCTTCAGGCGCTGATATCAGCACATAAATATAACCAGTGCATCATTTTGCAGTGTAATGAATATGACAGGAAACCCGGCGCCACCTGTTCGCTCCTTTATCCTTGAGATTTCAGTGGAAAAAGCTGCTCAGCACTTGACGCAGTAGTAAAAGTGTTTGTCAACACACTGTGAATCTGATACTGGACATTAGAAATAGTGTCAGATCGCTGTGTGCGTTGGGACCCGTGTGAATAGCACATCTTGACATTGGTTTATATTTATCAGGAGCAGCCCCTGTAGATCTCTGGCCGAATGATTCACGGCCTGGTTTGGAACATTTGATTTAATGGGAGCTGGCAAAGAAAAGGTGTCGGAGACTGCGTCTGGCGAAGGGACAGAGGGACGAGTTCAGCTTCGTCTTCTCTGGGACATTTTATTATCATTTCATCTCAGTAACGAAATGAGACGAGGCCGTTACAGTAGATGGAGTGAAGGTGAACTCAGTGCAGAGCGGTTTGTCCCCGCTGAGCGACGCCTGACGTGCAGAACACGACCAGCACTCAGTGACACAACCAGCACTCAGTGACACAACCGGCGTGAAATATCCCAAACTGAGGAGACGGTGTTCAGAGAAGTGGAGCTGCTGACGGACGAGTGTCTGGCTGCTTAGCGCTGCTCGTGCTTTCGGACACAACCTATAAATACTCATTACGTCGGGTCATCCACAGCCTCATGGGCTCAGCGGAGCCGGCGCTGAACACAAAGGAAATCAGCCTCTTGATCAAGTGGTCACGGAACCAATTCATATTCTGATGATTCATATTCAATTGTCTTGATAATTAAAATTAGTGGGGGAAAAACCAGGAAACGTTTTTTTATCTTCTCAAATATATTATGATGTGTTATTCTCAGAACATGAATCCTCGTGATTCTTTCAAAGTCTTTGTCTCTTACATCCTTCAGTGAGGTGATATTTATCTTTGGGCGAGGACAGAACTTTGTGCAGCAGGAAGTGGACCTGAGACCCTGGTTCACAGGAAGTGGTTCTGAACGTAGCTCTGCAGACACTAGTTGGGTCTCTTGGTACCGGTGCCGGGCGACAGCCGCCCATGAAAGCACTGCTGAGATCCTTCCAGATGAGGCGTATGTCCTCCTGTATGGTTTTCTGCAGTTGGTGGTAGAAGCACATATCAACAACATGTGTCTTCCTGAGTGACGCATCAGGAATATCTGAAATCACACGTGATCATGAGTTTACGGTTCTTCTCTCTTATCTGAGATGGGATCTGAGAGGAGGAAGTCCAATGGGGTTCTGGAGAACTGATGAATCTTCACCTCAGTTCAGTCCTAGTTGGGATCATTAATGAGGAAGTGGCAGAAGCACCTGCTCCACTGAACTGTGCATTCCCACAATGCACCTGGGAGATCGTGGCTTCTTGGATTCCCTCCCATGATTCCCTCTGTCAGGGTCATGTGATCCCGGGGGGGACTCTCTGGTCCTCGTCCCGATTCAAACGGGGACAGACAATGGACGACAGCTTCGCCTCTACCTCCTGACCCGAAGGAGCAGAGCCGGAGTTCTTCTTCTTGATCATTCCTGTGCTTAGATTCTACAGAACCTAAACTCTGGCACCAGGTCACTGTCCTTAGAACCTAATTGAGAATTGTGTGAGAACTATCCGGAGGAGCTGGTGCCGTGCGCTGTGTATGTTTTGTGTGAGACTTGTGTGTGAGTCTAGGAGTTAAACGTAAGTGGAGAGGTGACAGAACTTGCAGTCAGATCAAATAGCAGTTGCTATTCCAGAAGCCGTGTCCATGTAGGGAGGCGTCTATAAACTGCTCCGCTGCAGTCGCAGGAGCCCTGGGAGGCCGGAGGAAGGGCGGAGGCGTGTGAGACATGTTCTTCGGGGGCTATTTTATTAGCATGACGCCGTGGATCCGGTGAGTTCAGCAGTCGGACGCAGCTCGGAGACACTTTCTTGCTCGTGCTGCGAATGCGAAAGCAGACACACGATGACGAGAGGCTGATGAAGGTCGAAGGTTGAGGAGCTGCGAGAGCGGCCATGTTGGTCTGATCCCAGCAGCCTGTGTAAATAGAGTAAAACCCTGGATTGGTTCGACTCCCCGTCCCCGGCGCTGCTCCCTCCTTCGCACTCAGGTCCGACAGCACATGAATCTCATGTCTGAGTTAAACCTTCGACCCAGTTTCAGATGCTTTCACTCAGTTGTGTTTGCGAGGCAGCGGAGAGGCGGCCCTCGCAGGAAGCATCAGATCAGCTCTCAGACACTTTCCTGTAATAATGAGACGATCTGTAGGAAAATGAATGAGCTCATAAGGGGGGGGGGGGGGGGCTGGATATTTATAGGTTTGGTGGCAGCAGAAGTTACAGTCATCAGTTGGACGTCTGCTGAGGTGATGGGTCTCTGATTTCCCCCCCACAGGAGAGGTGATTCGATGTGTTTCCCCTCGGAGGAGGAAGGAGACGAATCCCAGTCAGTGTTGATTGGCTGTTGTCTCACAGCAGCTGGCGTCCTGAGTGACGGGGCCGCGGTCACATGGTCACTTCGGCGTCTCGACCTGCAAATAACAAAATGAAGTCACACTTGTAAGATCATCTGACTGCAGATCTGTGAAGGAGCCAGAAGTAGAATCACTGGGTTTACAGGGACCAGTGACTGCTGAGTGACTGCAGATCAGTTCTCAAGGCTGCTCGCTCAGAGGGAATTAGCTGACCCCAGATCAGTGGAGAACCTGGTGCAAGATGTGCTGCAGGGTTGTCAGGACAGTTTCCACGAGGCACATATTGTGTTAGTATTTGTGTGGTTGTGTACTTCACTCCTCAGCAGACTCACAACAGAGCCTAATACCGTGGGTACAGAACTCCTCTTTCACTCTTTAAAGCATTAGCATTGTTCCCAGTGGTCTGTCATCACCTGTTCCCTCGCCATCTGAAATCCCTCTGCCCACATCTCACTGGCATGTGGCACGCACACACACACACACACACACACACACACACACACACGACACACACACACACACACACACACACACACACACACACACACACACACACACACACACACACACACACACACACACACACACACAGTTGGACCAGAAGAGGCGTCCTAGGCCTTTTATCCCCTGAACACAGACACAGATCCATCTGGACCCGGGCCCTCAGCGGCGCTGGTCCTGGTGTCAGCAGGGTCTCTGGGGTCTTAGCCCGTTAAGTCCAGGGGGAAAGAAACGCTCAGAAACTGATGCTGGTAACGATTCACTTCACTGATATACATTATATTACCAGTCCCATAATATGCTCCCAGGTTATGATTCAATATGAGAATCTTTAGAATATTCTCTTTAGTGTCTTCAAGGCCGTGAATGTTCAGAACCGACCCACAGAAGTTTGATCCTCTGCCTGTTGCTTTGCTTCTGAGTGAATCTGAGCTCGTGCTTCCTGCTTCACGCAGTTGAGGCGCTAACCAATCAAATCACGTGAATGGTTGTTACGGCGCTGGCACTGGCGCCAGCACCGAGCACCAAGTGTTAACGGAAGGTATTAACGCGTGTGCTGCATCAGCACTGTTATGTATAATCTGTTAGAATATAGATCATTTGCTTGATTAATCATCTCGTTTAAAGATTTCAGAAACTTTCCCAAGTTAGTCAAAACCCCAAAATGTTAAATTTGTGATCATATTTGAGAAGATACACGATTTAGGTTTATGTGAAAAATGACTAAAACAATTTATAGATTATGAAAATGGTTTTATATTTTTTTAACTGACTATTCAATGTATAATTACAGCTCCACACAAAATGACATGATGACGAGCACAGTTTTCAGCTGCAAATAGCCGGAGGGAGAAGAACTTTAGAAGCTTCCTACGGGGCCGTGGTTCAGGTTCCTCTGAACCACGAGGTCACACCACCTTCAGTGAACCTCCACGGGGGGGGGGCTGTTGGTGTCAGTACACGGAGAGGCAGCAGGGGGGGGGGGGGGGGGGGGGACAGATGTGTCCTGGTGTGAGAATGAGGGTCTGAGAGGTGAGTCCACGGGGCAGGAGGGTTCAGGGTATTAGAGGTGGGGTGGGGGTGGGGGGGGGGGGGGGGGGGGATTCACTCTTGGCTCTTGTGTCATTGTCCCAAATCGTCCCTGTCGCACCCAAGTTCAGGGTGGGGGGGGGGGGGGGGGGGGGGTGTATTTAAAGTCTGCAAAGGGGGAGAAGGGTGGAAGGAGGGAGGGTGGGGGAGGGTGAGGGAGGGTGGGGGAGGGTGGGGGCTCCTGATACACCGATACCGATATGAAGGAGTAAAGAATACATCTTTAAAAATCTGTCACTGATTCCGAAGACGGCGTTATCAAACACTTACATACATAAATGTAGTTGACGCTTAATATTTTACAATTTAACCATAAACTTGTATTAGAAATAAGTATAAATTCAATAAAACACAAATACGACCAAACATATAGAACTTGAACTAAGAAACTAAATGTAATTGTGTTACATAAAATACAAACATTAATGTGTATCCTTCCTGCAGCGATCATGAAGTCAAATGTTTCAGTTCCAGAAAACAAACGCAGATATATTAATATTGGGAAAGTGTCAGTTACTGTTTTTACAAGTGTATTTTTAATTTGAGCTTCTTTAGATGTTGTGCACGGTTGTGTTGTGTTGTGTTGTGTTGTGTTGTGTATTATTTCTACTGACGTCAGTATCTCAACACGAAGCAGCTTTGTTTATAGATTTATCTTTGAAAACATTAAGTGTGAATGTGTGTGTCCTTGTGCATCACTGACATAGTGACCTCATAAACAAAAGAGCAGTGTGTATTTATGTGACGGCTTTTATAGTGTTGCAGAGGCATGTGAGCAGCCCGGTGTGTGTGTGTGTGTGTGGTGTGTGTGGTGTGTGTGTGTGTGTGTGTGTGTGTGTGTGTGTGTGTGTGTGTGTCTGTGTGTGTCTGTGTGTGTGTAAAGGTGGCTGCAGGGGGACAGGTGTGTCCTCCGTGTCAACCTTACAGGCTCTAAGTATTTAAGTATTTTCGGCAGTGAGACACAAATACACACCCGTCTCTCAGCGTCTCCACGAGGGACGAGCACTTCTGAGGGTTTGAGATAATTGATTGATTCAAAGTGTAATTGTTCAAATAACATCGTTAATTTTACAATATTAAACCATTGTTACCATAAATCGGACCAAGGACGGACACGGACATTCCCACAACGTGACCTCCTAACTTCATTTTATCTTTCCTGTAATTAATGAAAGTAAATAAGATTAAAAGAACAAGAAAAGACAAATGTAAAAAGAGAAGAGGATGAAATCAGGACTTTATATGATTTAATGTAATGATGATTCTCTTTATGAACAATAACAGATCCTCATAATATGGATTATGATGGATCGGTATCTGTATTTCTGTTGAAGCTTCTGATTGACACTTGCCCCGCCCTTTTGTGTGACATCACCCCCATGACGTCCATGTTAAGTTATATAACTTATATTCAGATTTCACTTTTACTTAAGGATGGAGAAGATCATCATTAAACCACATCATTCATCCCTTGAAACATATTGAAGCTAACGATGCTAAACATCTGGATCCGTAACGGACATGATGCTAACCCTGCTCATGACTGCCCCCGGAGGCCCACAGCAGGAACTGCTTCAGCTCTTTGAGGGACGTCCGAGCTCACTGACGTTATTAGGAGCTGTGTGTGTGTGTGTGTGTGTGTGTGTGTGTGTGTGTGTGTGTGTGTGTGTGTGTCAGCTGTAATGAGGGTCAGCAGCCCTTATTGGTATGGGGGGGGGGGTAGGTATGACAGGCATTCAGCTGGGCCACCATGACCTCATTTAACAAGAAGGCCGAGCTGAGCCAGGCTAGACGGACAGTGTGGACGGACAGGGGGGGGGGGGGGGGGGGCAGAGGGGGGGCAGAGGAGCAGGTGTGAATGATATCAGGATCTGATGGATCCTGATATCATTCACACCTGCTCCTCTTTGATGGGAACTCCTCCTGTTTCCCACACGGTCTCCAGTTTATTAGTTTATATCTCCTCTTCCTCCTTGTCCTCCCCTCCTCTTCCTCCTCTTCCTCCTCCTCCTCCTCCTCCTCCTCCTCCTCCTCCTCCTCCTCCCCTCCCTTCCTCCTCTCCTCCTCTCCTCTTTCCCTCGTCCTCCCTCCTCTCTCCTCTTCCTCCTCCTCCTCCTCTCCTCCTCCTCCTCCTCCTCTCTCCTCTCTCCTCCTCCTCTCCTCCTTCCTCCTCCTCCTCCTCCTCCTCCTCCTCCTCCTCCTCCTCTCCTCCTCCCTCCTCCTCCTCCTCCTCCTCCTCCTCCTCCTCCTCCTCCTCCTCGTCCTCCTCCTCCTCCTCCTCCTCCCTGTCTTGGACCCTTGACAGTTCACCTCAGGAATCCTGTCCTCTCAGCTGTCCCCTGGTGTCCCATAGCAACCCGATTTAGCCTCAGCCACCGCCTCCTCTTGGCCCCCCCCCCCCCACCACCACCAGGTCTCTTCTCCTCCTCCTCCTGCTCCTCGGCCCGGTTGGCCTGTGTTAGGAGTCCGTCTAAATTTGGTCACACACACACACACACACACACACACACACACACACACACACACACGCACAGAGTTTGATTGAATAGTCACATGTCACACGTCACATGTCACATGTCACATGTCACACGTCACATGTCACATGTCACTCGTCGGCCAATGGACGCTGTAGAAATCCTCTCCCTCTCCTCTGAAGGCCCCGGGCGGCTCCTTGGTTCCAGATGTTCAATGATCACATCTGTTGACTCTCTCTTGTGTGCGAGCTGTCAGTGTGTGTGGATGTGTGTGGATGTGTGTGTGGATGTGTGTGTGGATGTGTGTGTGGGATGTGTGTGTGGATGTGTGTGTCACACATGTATATGACCGTGTCTCCTCTCCCCCCCCCCCCCCCCCCCCCCCAGACCTTCACAGCTTGGTGTAACTCCCACTTGAGGAAGGCCGGCACACAGATCGAGAACATTGAAGAGGATTTCAGAAATGGCCTCAAACTCATGCTGCTGCTGGAGGTCATCTCAGGTGGAGTCCATGACACTGTGATCATGTGATACTGATCTGTCATCAATAATAACAATAACAATAACAACAATAAACCTAAGATGTTCCGAGGGATGAACCCTGAAGACAAAGTGAATAGGAATGTGTTAGTTGGTCTTTAAGAGACAAAGGAGACTTTCAGTGTTGAGTGAAACTGAGAAAATCTTGCTTAAACGTTTAATTGTTGATTCAAATCTTTTGCAAATGAATTTTCTGATGAATGACAAACTAAGCAACAGCTGTTTCCGCCCCCTGGTGAACATGGTTTGTGTCGTTCAGGCGAGAGGCTGCCCAAACCCGACAAGGGCAAGATGCGTTTCCATAAGATCGCCAACGTGAACAAAGCCCTGGACTTCATCTGCAGCAAGGGAGTGAAACTGGTGTCCATCGGTGCCGAGGGTGAGTCCGTCCACACACGTCCGTCTGAGGAAGCATCTGTCGAGGTCAAAGGTCGTTTTATTGACTTGAGACTTGGGTTTTTAAAGATGTTTTAGTCAAACGGGGAAATCGTCCTCGATAGAAGAACAAACTTCTAAATATTCGAATTTAAAACCTTTATTATTGAATTAAGTGAAATGTTCAGTGAAATGTTCAAAGCTGCTCGGGTTTGATATCAATCTAAATCTGTTGGGTTCCGAGGTCCAACTGGGCCGAGCCACAGAACCACGCTGGGACGTAACTTTCAGCTCAAAACCAGTCGGAGTGAAGAAAATTCACGTCGCACAAAAATTCCCTAATTGCAGCTCAGATTTCCTCGGAGCCTTCAGGCCGCACGGAATTCAATTAGTCTCAACTTCAAGAAGTTCAAACGCTCCTCTCCCCTCGTAGAGAGTCACGGGACCTGGTCTCCATCGTCACCGCTAATGTGTGTTTGTGTGTTTGTGTGTTTGTGTGTTTGTGTGTTGGTGCAGAGATCGTGGACGGTAATGGGAAGATGACCCTGGGTATGATCTGGACCATCATCCTGCGCTTTGCCATCCAGGACATCTCCGTGGAAGGTGAAGTTGAATCATCATGACAAACACGTTGTTGGGTTAAAGATGTTTAAAGAAGCGTTAAGAAATAGATCAACAGGTCAAATCACAACTTTGAGATCTTTGGTTTTCATACAGATTTAAATAACTAGATGTGAATCAGTGATGTTTTAATTTGAAGGTTTTTAACTTTAGCGACACCATATATATTGTTTGTGTGTCAGGTTACAAACGAACACACTTCCTGTTTGTGGAGTTTTATTCATCAGTGAACGATGTGTGTCGAGTTCATTCCACACGAGAGCAACACTCTGGTTCTGACCCGTCGTGTGTGATATGAGCACAACCTGTCTGAACCTTCTGAACCTTCTGAACCTTCTGAACTCATGAAACACTTCTCCAGACTTTGCTCAGACGCTCACCTCTATATCTTATCTTATCATTATTCAAGACACAACCCATTTCTGTGAGAAGGACTCAGACCTTCAACTCGTCTTCTTGCTGCTCTGCTATGTCCTCCGACCTCCTTTCAACCTCCCATAATGCATCATTCCTCTGCCAGTGCAGGACAGAATGTCTGAAGCTCGTTTGTTAGGATTCTCCCCTCGTGGTTCATTCACCGTTAAACTTCATCTTCCATGAATCAAACCTGTATATATTAAACATATTATTACCTTCAGGCCACTTCCCTTGTTCATAAAGAATAATGTTTGACTGTGTCTGCAGAGACCTCTGCCAAGGAGGGCCTGCTGCTGTGGTGCCAGAGGAAGACTGCCCCCTACAGGAACGTCAACGTGCAGAACTTCCACATCAGGTGGGTCAACACCACCGGACTGTGGCGTCCGCAGAGAACTGCAGCCGCTCCAATCCACCATGTTGTTTCCAAGCTGTTACTGTCTCCGTGTGAACACACACACATGTTCCCTTCCTCCTTTATCACTGATCACTTTGCTTCATCCTTTATTCCGTTCCGTCTTCTTCCTGCTCCTCCTCTTCCTCCTGCTCCTCCTCTTCCTCCTCTCAGTTGGAAGGACGGCCTGGCTCTGTGCGCCCTCATCCACAGACACAGACCCGACCTCATCGACTACTCCAAACTGAGAAAGGTGCCCTGTCCTCGCTTCTCGTGTTCCACCATCAGTACTCCTTCTTTCACTCCTGTTTCTGTTCCGATGCTTTCTGCTGTTATCTCGTGTTTCACAGGACGTCACCACATGAAGTCGTTTGTAGATATGACAGCTGACATGTCCTGTGTCCTTGTGTCTGCAGGACGACCCCATTGGAAACCTGAACACCGCCTTCGAGGTGGCTGAGAAGTTCCTGGACATCCCCAAGATGCTGGACGCTGAAGGTGAGGAAACACTGGAGCTCCGGAACCAGACAGAACCGGATCGAGTTCCCGACGGCAGATCGCACGAGGACGAGAGCTCGATCCCGACGGAATCACAACAAATACACCAAAGCATCTTTGAAATCATCTGTTGAAGAACTGATGTTTCTATAAGTTTTCATACAAAGTTAGATTTTAAATCATTTAGTATTTTACTGACACTTTTCAAAAGCCAAACTAAGGTTATGTTTTCCTGAGTTATAATAATTGTAATATGAATCTATCCTCAGATATTGTGAACACACCCAAACCTGATGAGAAGGCCATCATGACCTACGTGTCCTGCTTCTACCACGCCTTCGCTGGAGCTGAGCAGGTCACACAGCGTTTGACTTTTTTATTAAAGTAAAACGTACTAATATTGAATATATCATATAAATGTAAATGTTCATGTCGTCCTCTCAGGCTGAGACCGCCGCCAACCGCATCTGCAAAGTTCTGGCCGTCAACCAGGAGAACGAGAAACTGATGGAGGAGTACGAGAAGCTGGCGAGTGAGGTGAGAGGAAACTCCTCCTCCTCAAGTTCAAATCACTGCTCCTCCTCTTCTTCATCCGCATTTATTCTTCTTTCCACGAATAACTGATTCAATTACTTTTATTAGAAAGACCAGTGGAATTAAGAGGGACTGAGTGAAGGTCAAAGGTCAAGTGAGATAGAATTTTGAAGATAGTTTGGTAAGAATTGATGAAGGAGAAGAGACGAAGCTTCATTTAATCTCAGTCAACCACAAACAAACAAACCCAGACAAAATGTACCAACGATGGAAACATGACACAGTGACGGGTGTAAAACTCCTAGATTGAAATGCTCCTTGCTGATTGAACTCTGCAGCTGCTGGAGTGGATCCGCCGCACCATCCCCTGGCTGGAGAACCGCGTGACGGAGCAGACCATGCGCTCCATGCAGCAGAAGCTGGAGGACTTCCGTGACTACCGCCGCATCCACAAGCCGCCACGCGTGCAGGAGAAGTGTCAGCTGGAGATCAACTTCAACACCCTGCAGACCAAGCTGCGGCTCAGCAACAGGCCCGCCTTCATGCCCTCCGAGGGCAAGATGGTGTCGGTGAGTCAGCAGCACGCCATCAATCCGGGTTCATAGGCTCTCAGCATTGATATTAAAAAAAGCTCCATGAATAAATAAACTCTTCGTCCCTTACCTCCTCCTCCTCCTCCTCCTCCTCCTCCTCCTCCTCCTCCTCTCCTCCTCCTCCTCCTCCTCCTCCTCCAGGACATCGCCAACGCCTGGAAGGGTCTGGAGCAGGTGGAGAAGGGCTACGAGGAGTGGCTGCTGACGGAGATCCGTCGCCTGGAGAGACTCGACCACCTGGCTGAGAAGTTCAAGCAGAAGTGTTCGATGCACGAGTCCTGGACCGGAGGTGAGAACTGGAGTCAGGACCGGTCTCAGGGAGTCAGCTCGGAGCTCAGAGGGAGAGTTTGATCCAATCTTCCTGGTTTCACACAGAAACATTGGAGCTTCTATTTTCTATTATTGATAATAATAATAAGTTAAAGTGTGTCGTCCCACTGGATATTACCCATGATCCTCTGCTTCCTGACCCTGAACAGCTGCTGCTGTAACAAATCCACCAAACTTCAGAACTCTTCATGTTTTAACAGTTTCCTGCTGAATCTTGGAGATAAACTCTGTGTTTTAATAACTTCAGAGTGTTTCTAACTGATCTCAGTTCAGCTTCACTCTTCAGCTGCAGCTGGTTGTGACAGTTGAAGCTGACTCTGAGTCAGTTCCTCTCTCAGGAGATGGAACCCACTCAGCAGAGTCACAGAGAACAGACGCTCAGGGAGAGAAGGAGGAAACTTCCTCCTGTTCACACTAAACATCAGACTCATCCTCAGTTTTGCTTTAACAACTGTGAGTGTTGACGTTCCCCCCCCCCCCCCCGTGTGTTTCAGGTAAGGAGGACCTGTTGTCCCAGAAGGACTACGAGTCAGCTTCTCTGATGGAGATCAGAGCCCTCATGAGGAAGCACGAGGCCTTCGAGAGCGACCTCGCCGCTCACCAGGACAGAGTGGAGCAGATCGCCGCCATCGCCCAGGAGCTGAAGTAAGAGCCGCGACGAGGAGGAAGTGTAGATGAAGGGTTTCTAACGTGAAGATCACAGAGAAATAAAGATGGAGAGCAGGAGAAGCAGGAGGAATGAGAGGAGAAACTGAAGGAGGTAGAGAGAGCTTCAGTCGCGATGGTCGAGGTAGAAGAATACGAGAAGAACAAAAGGTGCGACAGACGAGTGAGAAGCATATTCATGAGAGAGATGAAGAGATGAATCATGAAAGAGCAGAAACCTCTTGATCTCATCGTTTCCTTCCTCCGCCGCTGCTCAGGAGCTCTTTGATGAGATATACAGTAAATTAACACAACGCTGAATATGTATAAATGTCAAACCTCATTTATCACGGCTTCAAAAGCTAAACGCTCTCCGGTGACCTCCGCGTCGCAGGTCAGGAGAAACCTGAGATATGGGAGTTCATCACTGAGGATCAAGGGACCGGAGTTAGTTCTGGAACTGTAACTTTATCTTACGTTGCTCTGAGTTTATTACACTTTGGACTAATTTAGAGGAACTGATATTTTACACGAGATCACACGTTTCATTTAGACATTTTACTTTTTACCATTATACATTAAAGACTGTAAATAAAGATGGACGACACGTCTCCACTTCCATGAGATGGACAGATGTTCTGATATGGGCGCTGCCATCTCCACTGGTAATGTCATTACCACAAAACGAGAGAAACCATTGTGTGTGGTCCATGTCCCATCCACTACCATGGAGAAGGGGGGGGGGGGTTACGACCTGTCGTCCATCGTTATATGAAATAGATGAAGATGTATTTGACTCCCTCAGTGAACTGGATTACCACGATGCTGCCACAGTCAACACCCACTGCCAGGGCATCTGTGACCAGTGGGACAACCTGGGGACCCTGACCCAGAAGAGGAGGGACGCACTGGAGGTACACAAGCATATTCATATTCATATTCATAATGTTATAGATATATTCAGTGTTTATCACTTTGTATCCAAAACTTAATGAGTTTCTAGTTGTTTCAGCAAAACTAATTGAGATGTCAGTTGTCTGTTGAACACAAGCTACAGTCTGACCACGCGTGTGTTGTGTGTTGTTGTGTGTCTGTGTGTGTGTAGCGTGTGGAGAAGCTGTGGGAGACTATTGACCAGCTGTATCTGGAGTTCGCCAAGAGGGCGGCGCCCTTTAACAACTGGATGGACGGAGCCATGGAGGACCTGCAGGACATGTTCATCGTCCACAGCATCGAGGAGATCCAGGTACACACAGCACCATGAACACACACACACACACACACAGCTGCAGAACCACATTGAAGGAATGACCCAGCTTCTGATGTACAGCTGCACATGAAGGTTCCTTCACTCCATGTGGAAGAAGCTCTAAACAATAAGAAGAAGGTCACACAGGATCTGCATGGAAATGCAAACAGGCAGATTCAGAATGTTTTATATATGTAGAGATAAATCCGGAGTTATGATGTGAAAAGACTGTTAAAGTAATAAAATGTCCAGAATCTCCTTTGTCTGGAGCCGAGTCAAAGTTTCACAGGTTCTCTCTTGGTCCCCCCCCCCCCCCCCCCCCACAGAGTCTGATCACCGCTCACGACCAGTTCAAGGCCACCCTGCCCGAGGCCGACAAGGAGCGCATGGCCACCATGGGCATCCACACCGAGATCCTGAAGATCGCCCAGACCTACGGCATCAAGCTGTCCGGAATCAACCCCTACACCAACCTCACCCCCCCGGACATCAGCACCAAGTGGGACACGGTGAGTCGAATCCAACGCACCCACAAGCAAGTGGGATTCACAGTCGAGCGAACAGGAAATCACAAATTAATAGAGATTTAGAATTCTGCACTGCACTTGTTGGCTGATGGTAAACAGCTCTTTGATGGCGACGGGTCAGAACGAGCCCGACTCAGTGTCGAGGTTAGACGTGACCGAGAGGAGACACGTGACCGAGAGGAGACACGTGACCGAGAGGAGACACGTGACCGAGAGGAGACACGTGACCGAGAGGAGACACGTGACCGAGAGGAGACACGTGACCGAGAGGAGACACGTGACCGAGAGGAGACACGTGACGCTTCCCCAGTTTCCCTCCTCTGCTGTGTAATAACCTCTAACTGGTCTGCAGGTGAAGCACCTCGTGCCCCTCAGAGACCAAATGCTCCAGGAGGAGGTGGCCAGGCAGCAGGCCAACGAGAGGCTGAGGCGCCAGTTCGCTGCCCAGGCCAACATCATCGGACCCTGGATCCAAACCAACATGGAGGTACGGCCGAGAAGGAACCTTCAGTGTGATTGGACCATATCACGGTGAAGGAGCCTTCAGTGTGATTGGACCATATCACGGTGAAGGAACCTTCAGTGTGATTGGACCATATCACGGTGAAGGAACCTTCAGTGTGATTGGACCATATCACGGTGAAGGAGCCTTCAGTGTGATTGGACCATATCACGGTGAAGGAACCTTCAGTGTGATTGGACCATATCACGGTGAAGGAGCCTTCAGTGTGATTGGACCATATCACGGTGAAGGAACCTCAGTGTGTTTGGACCATACACGGTGAAGGAACCTTCAGTGTGATTGGACCATATCACGTGAAGGAACCTCAGTGTGATGACCATATCACGGTGAAAGAGCTTCAGTGTGATTGGACCATATCACGGTGAAGGAACCTTCAGTGTGATTGGACCATATCACGGTGAAGGAACCTTCAGTGTGATTGGACCATATCACGGTGAAGGAGCCTTCAGTGTGATTGGACCATATCACGGTGAAGGAACCTTCAGTGTGATTGGACCATATCACGGTGAAGGAACCTTCAGTGTGATTGGACCATATCACGGTGAAGGAACCTTCAGTGTGATTGGACCATATCACGGTGAAGGAGCCTTCAGTGTGATTGGACCATATCACGGTGAAGGAACCTTCAGTGTGATTGGACCATATCACGGTGAAGGAACCTTCAGTGTGATTGGACCATATCACGGTGAAGGAACCTTCAGTGTGATTGGACCATATCACGGTGAAGGAACCTTGACACGAGACTTAGCTGCAGTAGATCCTTATACATTCAAACTCTTAATGACACAGAAATGTGATCCTTTACAGTTTAACCATGAACTTTATTATCCATAAATAAAACTCCACAATATATAGAAACATCAGAAATAAACAACCAAATAGATAAAACTTAAATTAAGAAAACGGATTTTTCTTTTCTGCATCGTTTATTCAGGAAAATAAGTTTTCATCTCATTTCATAACAATTGAGCACAAACATTACACAGCATATTCAAAATAGTATAGTATATAAAATATAGGTAATTCAATAATTCAAAGTTAAAGATGTTATTATTTAACTGGTTCCTGAGTAATCTGGACGTCATTAATTATTGGACGTGTGAACAACATATCCACATATACCTGCTGATAATAAAGATAATAAAATAGGACTTGGTGTCAGTGGAATCTTCTCGTGTGTTTCTTGCTTCCTGCAGGAGATCAGCCACGTGTCCGTGGACATCGCCAGCTCCCTGGAGGAACAGATGAACAGCCTGAAACAGTACGAGCAGAACATCATCAACTACAAATCCAACATCGACAAGCTGGAGGGCGACCACCAGCTCAGCCAGGAGTCCCTCATCTTCGACAACAAGCACACCAACTACACCATGGAGGTGCGGCCCGCGGAGGCACTTTCACTTTGCATCTTCCTCCTTCTCTGTTCCATTTCTTCATTCATCCATTTTCCCCTCCACCACTGCAGCACATCCGCGTGGGCTGGGAGCAGCTGCTCACCACCATCGCCAGAACCATCAACGAGGTGGAGAACCAGATCCTGACCCGCGACGCCAAGGGCATCAGCCAGGAGCAGCTCAACGAGTTCAGAGCCTCCTTCAACCACTTCGACAGGGTGAGGCCTTGGAACTCAGACAGCTCGTGTAGAAAGTCCCTTTTTCATTAGAGATCTTGTAAAACATCAGGACTCGTAGTGAATCCACACATTTGTTCTTCCTTTGCAGAAGAGAAACGGAATGATGGACCCAGACGACTTCCGCGCCTGCCTCATCTCCATGGGCTACGATCTGGTGAGTCCGAATATTCTGATAAAATGACACGGAATCAATTAAACTTCACGTGTTTAACTTGAATACGCTGAGTGAAGACAAGTCGTTAAAGGAAACCTCAATAAAGAAAGGATCCTTTCCCCCCCGACAGGGTGAGGTGGAGTTTGCCCGCATCATGACCCTGGTGGACCCCAACAACACGGGCGTGGTGACCTTCCAGGCCTTCATCGACTTCATGACCCGCGAGACCGCTGAGACCGACACCGCAGAACAGGTCATGGCCTCCTTCAAGATTCTGGCCTCAGACAAGGTGAGAGGATCCTGTTCTCCTCTGAGGGGATCGATAACCAGATCCAGTGATCGGTTGAAGCACATGTCGACTCTCTCTCCTCTCCTCTGCAGAGCTACATCACCATGGAGGAGCTGCGCAGGGAGCTGCCGCTCGAGCAGGCCGAGTACTGCATCAGCCGCATGACCAGGTACATCGCAGTCGACAGCCCGACCGGCGCCCTGGACTACATCTCCTTCTCCAGCGCCCTCTACGGAGAGAGCGACTTGTAAAACACGCAGCCGCTTTCTCTTCACCTCCTCTCATCCCTTCTTCCCAGCTTCCCCCTATCTCTCCTGTTCGGAGAGAGCGATTTTAAACCCTTCCACTGTCCTCCTACACTTGTTCTTATCATCTTTTCCTCTTTAAATCTTAACCTCTACTCCCCCCCCCCCCCTGTCTACACTGCCTGAGAGGGTGAGAGTAGAAGACTCTGCTCAAACCTGGACGGCCCCTCTTCTGTCCTACCTTTAGACCACCCCCGGGTGCCAGGCAGCACTGACCTTCTGTAGGAGCGTACACAAACAGACTTGTAGATGTCGAACAGAAGGTGGTGACGAGGGGAGAGGTAGAGAATCGTGTGTTGAGCAGAGCCTCCTGCTCTCCGCCCTCTCGCTCTCAGATGACATATTTTTGTAGAAGGGTAATTAAAGAAGAACATGTGATGAAAAAGCTGGTTGGTCAGTTGGCTTGTTGGTTGTGTATTTGTGCAGATGCATGCTATGTTGAAGTTTAGAAATGCTGCGAGTCGCAGACTCTTAAATCGTGTAAAACCCATCGTCCGCAGCCTGTTAGCGTGGCGGTCAGCAGAGGAAGTCAGGTGGGAGTCCGGGCCACACCGAGGGCGTGAGCAGCGCGTGGCGGCCGCGTCTCGTGCGTTCACACGGGCAGCGTGTCTGCTGCGGAGCTGCGAGTCAGGCTACCGGTATAATTACTGTGTTTTCTGGAATAAAAGTACTGCGTTAACTAAACGCAGCTTCTGGTCCTGCAACTACTATACTTATCTTGTTATTGTCAACTGAAACGCTGGAGTGCTTTTACTCTGAAACAGGAACAGGAAGTGCTGCAGATGTTTGTCTTCGTGCGAAGAGCAGCACGGCTCAGTTTAGTCCGAGCCTGAGAACCACTTCCTGCGGCGCCCACGCGACGCTCACGCAGCCGGTGTGGCCCGAGCGAAACACTCTCAAATAAAAACATTAAAAATACCACTGTGAAACATGAACGTTAGCAACTCTCATCTTTATCCCGGGGATCTTAGAACCTTTAGGAAGCGCAGGAACAAACGGAGGATGAATGAGAGAATCTAGACTCTGAACGCTGAGTGATAAACGGAGAGAGCAACTCGAAGCAAAGCACTGTGGGTAAATGAAGATAAAAGTGAGAGGGCCGTGGCTCGGAGGGAAGACGGAAAGACAAACGTTATGGCCACAGAGACGTCCCACGCCTCTCCGGAGGAGGAGGGGCTTAGAGAGGGGGCGTGGAGCAGTGAGACAGAC
Organism: Reinhardtius hippoglossoides; assembly: GCA_006182925.3. NCBI lineage: Eukaryota > Metazoa > Chordata > Actinopteri > Pleuronectiformes > Pleuronectidae > Reinhardtius > Reinhardtius hippoglossoides. The sequence continues at coordinate 15,137,717 of CM031692.1, forward strand.
GACAGGGCGTCAGGGAAGTTGCGGACTGAAGAATCGATCCTGAACGTGGGCGGGGCCGACCTCTGTCAGCGAGGGGCTCGGGGGTTAATGACAGGTCGGCCATGATTACAGCGAGTTCTCCTTCTCCGTCCTTCATCCTCAACTCACTGTTCATCACTGACGCCACCAAAACCCACTTTCACACAGTGCCACTCAAAACACCACGACTTGGAATAAAACTCATTATTAAACACGAGTTTCTTGTGTCGTTATTTTCATTAAAACTTAAGTGTGAGTCGTTTCTCTTGATTCTTCCATTTTCCCTTAAAGCGAAACAGCAGCTTGACTCCACAGCAGAGTCAATCACCATGTGTGGCTGCAGGGGGCGCTGTTGCTCACTAACAGTTACACATGCTTCTTAAACTCTAATGTTGACCACAGTAAAACAAATGCAAGACGTCATGTGGTTCACTGCTGACTAACGAATCAGGATCTAAGACAGAATGTCTGACCTTGAACCCCCGACCTCACATGTCAGGGTCATCGTCGGGCTCCCAGCAGAGGTGGGAGGGGAAGTCCAGGCCTCTCTCCTGGGCCAAGCGCGTCCAGCGCTCCTCGTCCCCCCGGTGCGTCAGGTACCTGCAGCCCATCCTCTGCTCGAACGCCCGGAGGTCGCACCACAGCTGGAAGTCCTGCAGGAGAGAGAGAGAGGAGGAGCAGATGATCCAATCAGACACATGAGGGAGCTTTAATCCACCAGTATCAACACATCAACACTGAAATCAACACATGGAACAGAAGACACATCCAGATACTGAGCATTATACTGAACAACATGTTGAATGATGAGTAATTGAAGTTATTAAGGGGAGTGACCTGCAGCCAGGGGTGTCCCAGAGCTCTGCCCACGCTGAACCTCTGTCTGAGCGACACCCGCAGCAGGTTGTTGATGAGACTCACAGCTGGACAGAAGAGACAGAGACAGAGACAGAGACAAGACAGAGACAGAGACAGAGACACATTCATTCAGCTGCTCCAGTGGACACACATCGTGGAAATGTGCTGGAAGAGATGCAACTGGTTTTACACGACGCCCGTTTCAAGCATCGTGATGCATTCAAGGACATCCAGACATCAAGACATCCAACATGAACCATGTAGGATTCATATTTCATATGTCAGAATGTCCTTGAATGCACCAACAGTTGTTGGAAATATAACAATAACAAAGTGGTTACCCTCCAGTGAGATGGAGGCCCACGGTTGCCGTGGATACATGAAGGTGGCGTTGGTGATCTGCTGTTTGATGTCCTCGTCCTCGTTGAAGGGGAACGTCCCGCTCAGGCTCACGTACATGATCACGCCCACTGACCACATGTCCAGCGAGCGGTTGTAGCCGCTGCTGCTGATGACCTCGGGCGCCAGGTAGGCCGGCGTCCCCACCACCGTGCGGCGGAAGGACTTCTCGCTGATGATGCGGGCGTAGCCGAAGTCGCACAGCTTCACCTGCAGACCCACAGTGGATTCAGGGAGACGCACACACAAGTGCAGCGGCTGCGAGGAGCGAATGAATGAGAAATCCCACCTGAGGGAGGGGCTCGGCCGAGGCCAGGAGGACGTTCTCCGGTTTGAGGTCACAGTGAGCGATGTGTTTGAGGTGCAGGTAACGCAGGGCCTCAAGGATCTGCCGGAGGAAACACCCATTCACTCAGGGAAGCAGGAGGAGCAGATCCACCAACATTGTACTTTTTAGATTCATTTAAATTCTCTGAATGATTTCAAACACAGAACGATGACAAACAGTTAAACAAGCATCATTTAACCTCGTTAAATTAGAATCATCGAGATCAGAGAAATGAGACGATGCTCCGGCAGCGTTTCACGGGACTTGGGGCCCGGGGCAGTTGCTTGGCTCACCCCCCCTGTTGCAACGCCCCTGCTAACAGACAGTAGCAGCATCCAGAGCATTTCTCCTGTAGCCTCCAAGGCACCACATCGCACACACTCAAATATCAGCTTCCTCAACACATCTCATCGAGATCTATTAGGATCTATTCAAATCTGTGAACGTGTCAGGAAACGTCTGTCACAATGTGAAGGGATGAAACGACTCCTCGACTCACCTGCACCACCAGGAAGCGCGTGTTGCGTTCAGGGAGCCGTCCTTTCTCATTGGACAGAATCATCTCCAGCATGTCTCCGTGGAGCTTCTCCATGACGACAAAGACGTACTGGACCGTCTCGAACATCCCCTCCAACAGAACCACACCGTTGTGCGACAGATTCTGGTGAAACACACACACATCTTACTTATGTTCAATAAGAAGCACAAACACACAGAGAAGACGTCTCCGGACCTCCAGGATGGAAACTTCATTCCTCAGCTGCGTCTCTTGTTTGGTGGGAAAACGAGTCTTGTCGATGACCTTGATGGCGACGGGCCGCCCCGACTCCCTGTGAGTACCTGCAGGGCGAGACACGACTCCATTATAAAGCTCTACTTTCACTACACCTTAGGTCAGTGTAGAGGAGGTTATCTGAATATCTGGAACACGTGACGGACAACGAGAGGTTTCTCTTGTTTCCTGTTGTTTCCAGCTCATCCCTCTTGTGGTCATTGTTTAACACGGTGGTGAAATCCTCTCACCTCTGTACACGACTCCAAACTGCCCCGACCCCAGCACCTCGTCTGTAAAGATCTGATACACGGAGCTGACGTCCTGAAACACACGTGAACAGACATGTGAAGAAACGTGGCGTCAGGAGCTCACGTTGTTAGAAAGCAGCAGGAAACTGATTCTCACCGCGCTGTGTGAACGTGGATCTGGAAACAGAATCAGAGAAGGAACATGTTCATGACTTATTTAAAATAAACACTGTTTACAGCTACTTTGATTCTTTAAATGTATTTTGAGTTAATGTTCCACAACATAAAATTCTATACAAGTTAAATATTAAATCTCATTATGCAGTTAAACAACAATCCAGAGGAGTGGTGTGTTCACCGTGCTCCTCCTCGCCGCTCCCTCCCCCGCTGCTCTCCACGGGCATCAGGCCCTGGTGGATGGCGCTCTCCCACGCCGGCCCCTCCTCTCCGGCCACCACGCAGTACACCAGCGAGGCCGTCACCACCTCAAAGGAGTGGGCGCCGTCTCCTGGTGACAGAGGCGTGGTGAGCTGGGCGGAGCCTCGGACCTGCAGCACCTCGGACAGAGGGATCTCCTGCAGGAGGAAGAGGAGGAGGCGACATACTTTAATCACCGCCCTCCAGTTGTTTGGCTCCGCCCACCAGTGCAGTTTCAGTCTCCACACATTAGTCATGTAAATATTAATTTAAAGAAACTCTTCTGGTGTTTCATGTGTGTCTGACTCGGCCTCGTGTGATTCGGTCCCTCGGTGTAAACCTGTAAGTCAGTGGGACGTCTGCCTGTGAGGACGAGCTCTTACTTTGTATCTGCCTGTGAGGACGAGCTCTTACTTTGTATCTGCCTGTGAGGACGAGCTCTTACTTTGTATCTGCCTGTGAGGACGAGCTCTTACTCTGTATCTGCCTGTGAGGACGAGCTCTTACTTTGTATCTGCCTGTGAGGACGAGCTCTTACTCTGTATCTGCCTGTGAGGACGAGCTCTTACTCTGTATCTGCCTGTGAGGACGAGCTCTTACTCTGTATCTGCCTGTGAGGACGAGCTCTTACTTTGTATCTGCCTGTGAGGACGAGCTCTTACTCTGTATCTGCCTGTGAGGACGAGCTCTTATCTGATCTGCCTGTGAGGGCGAGCTCTTACTCTGTATCTGCCTGTGAGGACGAGCTCTACTGTATCTGCCTGTAGGAGTCTACTCTGTATGCCTGTGAGGACGAGCTCTTACGTTCGGTGATACTCTGTATCTGCCGTGAGGACGAGTACTCTTACTCTGTGAGGACGAGTTACTTGTGTCTTGTGCTTCTCGCTCGGGTACAGGGTGATGCTCTTCCAGTCCAGGATCCAGTAATGACGTTTCCTCTGGGAAGAAGAAACAGAATTCTGTGGTTAGTGAACTTCTCTTCTGAGGCTTGTTTCACCGATGGACTGGAAATAAAGTGAGAAACGAGACGATGAACAAACCAACTCTTCACGTCAGAAAAGGCTTTTTGTTAGAAATGTTTAGTTTCAACAGGAAACCAGTGACGACAGAACCTGAAGAACAAAGTTTCTCTGGTACCTAAAGAGATTCTTAGTTCAATAATCACATTATAATATTCCACAATAAAAGGTGTGTTTCTCACCATGGTGTCTGTGCTGGTGTGGTGCAGCAGCCAGCCCTCCCTCAGGACCCCCCCGGCCCTCCTCTTGCTGTGATGCACCGACTGGACGAGTCTCATCAGAGGGATGTTGCTGCTGAAGCACGGACTGAAGGAGACACACAGGAAGTGAGTCAAAGCCTTACATCCTCAATGCCTCTAGGGGGCAGTGTGTCCAAACAGCTCACAGTGTTGTGATGTGTGCAGTGATGAATGGCAACAAACAGGAAGTGTGTGTGTGTGTGTGTGTCACTCGACAACAGCTGCGACCTCATGACATCATCACCACCTTTCAGATGGGATGACATCATCAGAATAAATTAGCAGTGCTCTGACCTCATTGGTTCTCGCCCTTGCTCCACCTCCTTGGTGTCGGCGGGGGAGTCGCCGTCAGAGGACATGTCGTCATCAGAGACGTGTGGCGTGGTGATGACCTCATCGTCCTCTGGGTCCGGTGGACCGCTGTCACCAGCTGCTGGGGATTCTGGGAAAAAAGAAATCCCATCACGAGGCCTGTGACTAACCATCATCTGGAGATCGGGTTTAATTAGTTGTCGTGGTCGTTGGGTCCAGAATATAAAACATAAACAAAAGCGATTTGTATTTTTACTTCATACGCAATTGAATAATCTAAATTGCTGAATATTAACTTTAAAACATTAAATAATGGGGTTTTATTCAGTGACGGGCTCGTACGACAGGAAGAAGAAGGGAAACCCCATCAGATAATATGATGTGGTAGAATGTGATCTGCTCGGGCTTTGATCACATCTTCATCACCTCCTCTTCATCACCTCCTGGACGAATCAGCTCCGACTCATCGCGAGAACATCAGAGCCTTTTCAAAAGAACCAGGATCCGAGCGAGCGCCGGCTCCAGAATGCTGAGAGAAACCCAAACCCTCCGTGAAGCGGCTGCTCACCTTCCCCGTTGGTGCGGCTCCTCTCGCCCGGACAGGCCCTGGGGACCAGAGGCTCACAGCGGCGGTGGCAGTTGAACCGGCAGTCTGAGAGAACGGGCAGAGGGGACGGGTTCAAACAACTGCTGGTGGAAGGACAGACACCAAACAAGGACAGAAAGTTCAGAATCAGTCTCAGGGGCCCTGATCGTCAGCAGAGGGAGCTTCAGATCGAGTTTCTTAAGGGAATCGGTCTCGTGGTGTTTTCTCTCGTCGTGGTGGTGGCTCACCCGAGCACTGCAGGCCCTGTCTGAAGAGCCCTCTGAGCAGCCGGTGGCAGGACTGGCACACGGTGGGTTTGGTGTAGCTGTGGATGTGGAAGGTGTGAGGCACCTGAGCCCTGCCCCTGTCACCCCCGCCCACTCCCAGCCACACCGGGGGCTCTGCCCAGGACGGGGGCCTGGAGGAGGGCCTGGTGGTGCTGATCTGGAGGGGGGGGGGGAATCATCAGACACTCCACCAGTTGACTGTAGAATCGGACAAATAGAAACGTCTCCGTCCTCTTACCTCCTCCAGGCTGCCTCCGGCCTGATTGGAGAGGGAGTGTGCCCGGGGTCGTCGGGGGGGGAACAGAGAGAGGCTGGTGCTGACCTGACGGCGTGCTCGGCTGCAGTTGTTGGGCAACAGGAAAGCGCAGCGTTTATGGAAGTCCAATCCACAACCTGGGGAAAGGTGGAGGTGGAGAAGCTGAATTTGTGAAAGCCTGTGACAGGAAGTGAATAGGATGGATGTATGGCCCCGCGGAGGGACAGGAAGTGAATAGGATGGATGTATGGCCCCGCGGAGGGACAGGAAGTGAATATGATGGGTGTATGGCCCCGCGGAGGGACAGGAAGTGAATAGGATGGGTGTATGGCCCCGCGGAGGGACAGGAAGTGAATAGGATGGATGTATGGCCCCGCGGAGGGACAGGAAGTGAATATGATGGATGTATGGCCCCGCGGAGGGACAGGAAGTGAATATGATGGATGTATGGCCCCGCGGAGGGACAGGAAGTGAATAGGATGGATGTATGGCCCCGCGGAGGGACAGGAAGTGAATATGATGGGTGTATGGCCCCGCGGAGGGACAGGAAGTGAATAGGATGGATGTATGGCCCCGCGGAGGGACAGGAAGTGAATATGATGGGTGTATGGCCCCGCGGAGGGACAGGAAGTGAATAGGATGGATGTATGGCCCCGCGGAGGGACAGGAAGTGAATATGATGGATGTATGGCCCCGCGGAGGGACAGGAAGTGAATATGATGGGTGTATGGCCCCGTGGAGGGACAGGAAGTGAATATGATGGGTGTATGGCCCCGTGGAGGGACAGGAAGTGAATAGGATGGATGTATGGCCCCGCGGAGGGACAGGAAGTGAATAGGATGGATGTATGGCCCCGCGGAGGGACAGGAAGTGAATAGGATGGATGTATGGCCCCGCGGAGGGACAGGAAGTGAATATGATGGGTGTATGGCCCCGCGGAGGGACAGGAAGTGAATATGATGGAAGTATGGCCCCGCGGAGGGACAGGAAGTGAATATGATGGGTGTATGGCCCCGCGGAGGGACAGGAAGTGAATATGATGGATGTATGGCCCCGCGGAGGGACAGGAAGTGAATATGATGGGTGTATGGCCCCGCGGAGGGACAGGAAGTGAATATGATGGGTGTATGGCCCGCGGAGGGACAGGAAGTGAATATGATGGGTGTATGGCCCGCGGAGGGACAGGAAGTGAATAGGATGGATGTATGGCCCCGCGGAGGGACAGGAAGTGAATATGATGGGTGTATGGCCCCGCGGAGGGACAGGAAGTGAATATGATGGGTGTATGGCCCCGCGGAGGGACAGGAAGTGAATATGATGGATGTATGGCCCCGCGGAGGGACAGGAAGTGAATAGGATGGTGTATGGCCCCGCGGAGGGACAGGAAGTGAATATGATGGGTGTATGGCCCCGCGGAGGGACAGGAAGTGAGGAGCTTTACCGTCACATCTCAACCCCTGGCGGACGAGGCCCCACAGCATCTCCCCACAGTGATGACAGAAGGTGGGGGTCCGGTACGACTGCACCACCAGGGAGTGAGGACGGATCCTCATCTCAGTCACAGAGGCTGACCCTGGGTCAGATCACAAAGACACAACTCCAGTCATGTACAGTAGATCTGAATATGAAGACTGGCTTTAATATGAGACAATGATAAAGTTCTTTATTCTACAGCAGCAGCGTTTGAGTCCAACCCGAAACCTGAGGACTTCCTTCTGGGCTCATATCATTCATCCACTAAGTTTCAGTAGTTTCAAGACAAACAGAAAAACAACAATGAAAACATAAAGATGTCAGATGTTCCCCCCCCCCCCCCCCCCAGAGTCTGTTGACCTCTGACCTGCGATGACGACCTCGATCAGGTCTCCGTCCTGCAGCTCGTCCTGATTGGTCAGACGCTGCAGCAGCTGCTCCGAGTCGGGCTGATGTCTGAACAGCAGAACCTTCTCCCCGACGCCGACCACGCTGCAGTCTGGAGCCTGACAACACACACACACACAGAGAGACACACACAGAGACACACACACGCACAGACACACACACACAGAGAGACACACACACGCACAGACACACACACACACACACGCACAGACATAACTTTGATCAACCATGAACGAGCTCTGCACGTCTGCACAGCAGTTACACAAAGTTATGAAGTTGTAGGTTTGAATCCTGGCAGGAAAATGAAGGGAAAGTACACGAGGAAGAACAAGAGCAGCAGGAGATTCATTATGTGACGACCAAAGGTGAAGAGAGACCTCGGTGGTTGTGTAGGTTTCAAGAAACATCGCCAGTCACAGATGTTTTAATAGAACTTCTACATCAGGCTTCAGTTCGTTGGAACCGTGTGACAGAGCTGCTCTCATGCTGTGAGGTTAGTGAACACACACACAGACACACACACACACACACACACACACACACACACACACAGAAACCACATTCCTCTCAGAGCTGACCTGCTGCCTGGAAACTCAGCAGCAGATCTGAGCTGCGTGTCTGAAGCAGAAGACGAACGGAGGCTGTGGTCGGAAACTTTCGTTCTCAGTGTCGACCACGCGGGACGGAGGCAGAGCGAGGACCAGACCAGCCTCCACTGAGAGCAACACCCCATCTCCACGACACTTTACTGGGTCTAACCATTCTCTCTCCTGTTTATTACCCCACTCATATTATTGAGTAATATCATAGACACATTATAGATTTAATATTAGACACAGTAGATATGATCCTCTGTCTAAAACACCCGACTGCTCCGCGGAGGTTGTAACCTTCTGAACCATCATGACCAACGCTGCTGCTGCAGCAGATCCTGGAGCAGTCGTAGGTTCACAGTGAATCTGGAACATGAACTCAGCTTCATGTGAAATGTTAAAACATCGAATGACAGACGAGCGTTCTGCATCACACGGTCCCTGTGCTCCGGTTGAGAAACGAGTTCTCAGTGAATCAGTACCTTCCGCTCTATGACCTCTGCAGCCAGCCTCTTCGCATGGCGGTAGCTCAGGTTCCCAGCCGGGACTCGAACCACCTCCCTGAACAGGCCGAGCTGGAACTGGACCAGAGCCGGCGCCGCGGCACTGCAGGGCGTCGCTGCGGACATGGAGACGCAGCCTGCGGAGGACACGTTTCACAGACGTCAACAGAAGGGCTCATGTGAGAGTTTGAACCAGTGAACCGGTGTCGGGCCCCTCGTGATGACTTGTTCAGAAGAGGCAGGTAAACCTCCACTGAACTGGAGAGTTACTGCAGCAGCTGAAGCAATGAACACTCATATCTGCTGGATTCAGACACTCAGACATCAGTCCTCTAAAGAAACCTGGATTCTATCATCGAAACATATCAAGTATTCTCTGGGAAATCTTTATTTCTTCATTCTTGACCCATCGCTCCAACTCATCCCGTCACTAACTGGGTTTCTAGGGTTCAACCATTGAACACGTTCTGGGAGCAGAATGAATACGATGCAGTCGGTCCCACAGCAGAGGACAGAACCTCTGAGTACTAGTATTCAAAGTGTGTTACAACCTTTGTCTCTGGTTGTAAATGTCAAACCAGTACAGGACACACATTATATTCAGGATATCACTAAACCTCAGTTAGTAAAACAACATTTCTTTACACTTGATGTGAGAGACCTTACTTTCTAATCCCAGTTCATTGGAGCTCCGATCTTTAACGGCAGCGGCTCGGTGGCTCTGCGGCGTCGAGTCTGAGCCCCAGCGACGGGGAGTCTGGTTTCCTTTGTGTGACACAGGAAGTTAGAGACACACACACGGCATCTGTGACAGAGCAGCGTATGATTAACACACCGAGCGATGACAACTCACTGTCACACACACACACACAGTCACACACACACACACACACACACACTGTCACACACACACACACACACTGTCACACACACACACACACACACAGTCACACACACACACACTGTCACACTTTTCATTTGTGAGGATGAAAATGTAAAAGACACAGAATCCGTTTGAAAAGTTAAATTTATTTATTGAACCTTCTGATGAGACCCACCAGGTCGACCACATCATCAGCGATACAGGTGCTGACATGCAGAGTCTCCCCAGCACATACACACCCCCCCCCCCCCAGAAATATTTGGACGCCGGAGAAACACGAAGATCAGATTTTCGATCTGAAGCTTTGGACGAAAAATCCTCCTGCGACAGATTGAAGATAAATATATTTGACATTGATTTTACAAGTGACAGATTAATACCAAGAAGGATTTCCTATTATTAGTGTGATTTATTATTATTATTATTATTATTAGACACCTTCAACTACAAATTAGTGTTCCAACTTTTTTAAATACACAATTAGACAGTGTAGAGATTGTGTGTTTGTGTGTGTGTGATTTAACTCTAACGTGTGTGAATGTGACGCACAGTGAACACACTTATAAAAGTCACACACAGACAGTTCTGTACATTATTTGCTGCCAACGACACTTGAAGCCCCTCCCCTAACCCCTCCCTCTCCTCCCTGCGGTAACACACGTTCCCTGCTCCTCAACACAATCCCGACCTGCCGCACACTCTGCACAATCACAGGCCGATACCACAATGTGCACTTTTACGATGATGTCATCAGCAATGTGATGTCATCAGCAATGTGATGTCAAAGAGCGATGTGGTTTGCCGAGGCGGGGGCGAAGGTGTGGACGCACCGACGTGGACCGAACGCCGTCTCATCAAACCGGCTCCTCTTTGAAAATCACACTCAGGTTGTGAGATTTAAACTTTTTTTTTTTTTTTTACACCCTTGCTTTAGAATATTAGAAGTTATTAGAAATAAAGTCCTTCTCTTGACGACCTGATCCAGCTGAGTCTCCACTTCACTGACGGTAGGACGTGGACACCCCCCCCCCCCAGTTCTCAGGACCTTCAAAGTAACAGCGCCAGACTCAAACCCACGGACGTGACAGGAAGTCTCGGTTCCAGCGTTCGGTTCTCATCGATCGAAACCCGTCTCCGTCAGCGCGGAACACCGAGGATTGTTTTGTACAAAATGAAAATTATCCAGCGACAATAAACGAGGGAAAACACAAAGAATCTCACGTAAAGAAAGTAAACATCGGCTTTAAAGATAATCACCCAGACTTTTCAATGAGGGTCGATTCATGTCTCGATGATTGTAAACAAACTGTCATTCACCTCCTTGTTAATTAGTGGGAGAAGAAGGAAATGATTATGTTGGATTCATCTTCTCGGACATGATAGGTAGTTTTTAGAGGAGCTTAAAAATGACTGGTCTTTGAAACTAGGTTCAAATGAACTTTCCTTTGAGTTAACTTGAAAACAAGCAGCTTACGGAACTGATTCCTTTCACTTGGGAAAAGAACGATTCGGCTTCTTATGGAAATGAGAGCAAACCAGATCCAAATCCTGCCGGCGGAGGACAGTAAAATCATTATGGATGTTCCTTTTGGTCCTCGTGGTTTAAAGGAGAAGGTTTCTCCAGGATTACCAACCCGGGCGTTAAGTTATATACATGGAATCTATTGGTTTGTCAGCTTTGGACAGAGATGGTTCCTCGAGGATTCCAAGATGGCTGCTCAGTTTACAGTAAGATGCTCTAAGTGCTTCATCGGCTGAGACCTCGATGGAGCAGTAGCTTATTCTGAAGGTCGGTGGATTCCAGTGTGTGAGGTAACATCACTTCTCCTTCTTTTCCAGTCTTCCCTCGTCAGATTAGTATTTTTCTAGACTCTAACCCAATAAAGTGTAAACAGAAAGATGCACTATATACAAAGAACGAAATATCAAATAATTTAAAACTGTATATACATAAAAAACAAGGCAAAAAGTGAGGTTTGAATGATGAACGCAGTTTTTTGACAGTTGCAACGATTGCTTCTTTTCTCTTTCACAGACGTAAAATCTAATTGTACCTTTCTGATGTTTAGCCTCAGGAATATTTCATGCTACTAGTGAAATATACAGATCTGAACTCAGCTGAAACTGGGTTAGCTGTTAGCCTAGCTGAGGCTCGATGTCTGCACACGAGCGGATGGGGGAAACGGACTCGTCACATGGGGATACGAGGTGTTGCTACGGTGCTCGAGTCAAAACACACGAGGCGTTCAGGGGCAAGAAGCAGCATGCTCATAAATGTGTATCTAAATATTCTCTGATGTTTGTACAGTGAAGCAGCAGGATCATGTCTCGTGTGGTGATGGTCTTTAAATGATGCTGCAGGTGCTTTAAGCTTTAGGTGCGTTTGTTTTGATCAAACCGAGCTGCAGACAGCCTCTCCTGCCGGTCCCGCCTCCCGCCGCTGCCCTAGCCAATCAGGGAGCTGCGTCTGGACAGGTCCACGTTGCTGGCGCTGAGCCCCCGGCAGTCCGACAGTCCGGTGGTGGCGTCCTGAAACAGTCTGTACATGTGAGTGACAGTGCAGGGGAACACGGTCCATATACAGTAGATCCTCTGTGTTGACCCGTGTTCAAATATCTCAGGTCGGTCGATGTCATGATCGTTCTACTGATCAATAACCTGGACTGATCAATAACCTGGACTGATCAATAACCTGGACTGATCAATAACCTGGACTGATCAATAACCTGGACTGATCAATAACCTGGACTGATCAATAACCTGGACTGATCAATAACCTGGACTGATCAATAACCTGGACTGATCAATAACCTGGACTGATCAATAACCTGGACTGATCAATAACCTGGACTGATCAATAACCTGGACTGATCAATAACCTGGACTAATCAATAACCTGGACTGATCAATAACCTGGACTGATCAATAACAGCTGGATCCTATGAAGCCGTTACTACGTGCAGTCCCAGCTGTGATGGTGGTCGTACCTGTGTGGTCTCCTCGGTGCTCTTGTTGAGGAAGTTCAGGGAACTCGCTCTCTTCATCCTGAGCAGAAAAACAAAAATCAACTCAAACCGGGAACTTCGACGCAGATCAGTGCACGAGAAATACAGTCGAGTTTTAACTCTGAACCATAAGCTTCTTAAATATAAATGAGTTTTGCTTTTAGTTTTCTCTCATCGCTTCGTTCGCTTGTTTCTTCCGGAGCTTTCCAGCCTCATCTAGGGAGCTTCATCCAGAACAGAGCCACAGAAGAGGACTCGTTGCATCAGGGATTTACTGGAGAGTTTATACATTTGGGCTTTCGACTGTTTTCTTTGTCGGACCAAAGAAGCAAATTCAACAGGTACTTGTGGGAATTCAAATATAAGAATTATTAGAATGACTTCCAGTCTGCTTCAGAGGAGGAGGTCATGTTTGAAACTGTAATCTCACCCTGGGTTCCGAGGTTCCTGAGGTCCGCTCCCCTGCAGCTTCTTCACCAGCATCTCGCTGCTCCTCCTCAGAGCGTCGCGGATCTTCCCGAAGGAGCCGCTGCGGCGCAGAGACCCGTTACCGTCCTGAGGAACAGGAAACATCTTACTGGAGACATTCAACGTGAACTGCAGCTGCGATCGAACCCAACGCGTGGAGAGAAGAGAGCAGAGGAGCCGTGTGAACTAACCCCGTTCCACTCGGCAGAGTCCTCGCCCTCGCCCTCCCCCCGCTGCCCCCCAGGGCCGTTGATTCCCTCCCTGCTGTGCCGTCTGTCGCTGCCGCCGGTTCCTCCGTCCTTCAGCAGCTCCACCACTTTGCTCTGGTTAATGGCGTCGATGCCCTGACGGGACAAACACAAAGGGAGAGAACCCGTCAGCTTCGGGTCTGCTCTTAAATTCACTTGGTTTATGTGCTTCATGAATCACAGCTGTAACGTCTCCAGCCGATCCGGCGTCTTAACCGAAGTTGAAAAGAGTTCAGGTAACTAATCTAACAGCCGTAACTCCACCAGGCCCAGTGTTCGTGCTGCACCTGTTTCCGGGACTTGCTGGCGCACTCCTCCAGAGTCTCTGCTGCTTCCAGTTTGCCCTGGCGACGGTACAGCGCTCCCAGGCTCTTCAGGGTGGTGTTCACCGTGGGGCTGGAAACAAACAGTTTCAAGTCTTTGGTGAAGTTATTGTGGGATTATTTTTATGAATAAGAAATGTTTTTAGAAGTCAAACCAGAACAGCCACATTGAACATCACTGCAGAGCTGGGTTAGGGTTCTTGTGTTCAACTTGGACATTTCTTTAAGTCTCACAGGTTAAGATTCAATTTTCAGGCATTTAGACTTTAGTTGATTTTTATTCAGTTTCAGTATTTTCATCTCATAAGACTCAGAGAAGATTAACACAAGGTTCCACTACGAGTACTCACTATACTGTGTATACAGATGTGACAGCTACTCAGACCTAAACCACTTACTCTTTCATTGTTACTCACTTTAGCAAATGGGTAAAAAGTGATTTAAACATATAATGTTCCACATTTGAGGGTTTGTTGCAGTTGCCTCCGGCCGGACTCACCTGTCCACCTTGCAGGCCTTGTACCAGCTCCCGTACTCCACACACGGGCCAGAGTCCCTGCGTTTCCCCTGAGAGATAAAGGCAGACAGATGAGAAGAGGCTGAGAGGAACCAATGTCAGCTACTCTCCACTTATTTCACCGTCCAGACCATAATTCCCAGCAGGCTGTAGCTAATGGAATGGAACGGTCCGACCTGAATAACTGACCTTGCTCTCCTCTCTCTCCTCTGCGTGCATCCAGATCGGCTTGTTGTCGTCTGCAGAGCAACACAAAGTCACACAAGGTGGTTTAACACAACTGAGAGTGGATATCAGGTGCAGCAGAAACCAACCCAATAACCAGGATCCCTGCACTGACCCACATCTCAAAGTGAAACCTCTCTGACCACGTGATGTCATATGAGCACGTGGCCTCTTTGCCCCGAACCCGGGCCCGACAACAGATTCCTGCTGGTGCTCGTTCATGTGAGCGCGTACGGGTTCGATGGGCTGAGCGGCATCGGGAAGGAAAACACCAGCAGTAAGCTGCTTCGCATGCTTCAGTGGAACCAAATAATCCCCTGAGCTGCTGCTGGAGCTGAGGGGGGGGCTGAGGGTGGAGCTGAGGGTGGAGCTGAGGGTGGAGCTGAGGGTGGAGCTGAGGGTGGAGCTGAGGGTGGAGCTGAGGGAGGAGCTGAGGGTGGAGCTGAGGGTGGAGCTGAGGGTGGAGCTGAGGGTGGAGCTGAGGGGGGGGCTGAGGGGGGGGACTATAAATGAATCAGATCATTATTCTGTTGCTTTGTTTTCAATTCTCCTGAGAGAAGAACTGACTCAGAGTCAGCTTCAACTGTCACAACCAGCTGACAGCTGAAGAGTGAAGCTGAACTGAGATCAGTTAGAAACACTCTGAAGTTATTAACAATCCAGAGTTTATCTCCAATATTCAGCAGGAAACTGTTCAAACATGAAGAGTTCTGATCAGAGTTTGGTGGATTGTCACAGCAGCAGCTCTCCAGGGTCAGGAAGCAGAGGATCATGGGTAATGTGCGGTGGGACGACACAGTGGCTTTAATACGACTGTGGATGATTTGACAGCTGGACTCACTGTTGACGGATCCAAACTCTTTCTCGTGAGCCCGGGTCAGGATCTCCTTGTACAGAGACTCGGCATCTTTGAACTTCCCTTGCTTCAGGTAGCACGTGGCCTGAGGAGCACACAACGCCATGTGGATTTAAACCTTGTGAGAGGTCACATGTGAAGATGGAGGAGGATTAGATTGCGTAGGAGCCTCACCAGATTGTTCTTGGTCTTGGCCACGTTGGGGTCGTCGGCTCCCAGCTTGGACTCGTAGATCTCCAGGGCTCGTCGGTAGTAGTACTCCACCTCGTCGTACTTGCTCTGGTTCTGACACAGCAGCGCCAGGTTGTTCAGCTGCTTGGCCACGTCGGGGTGGTACTTCCCCAGCACCTGCACACGGCGCCACGACACAGCTCTCTTTATATTATAAACCACATCAACTAAAGTACAACACAATGTTTTATACCAAGCTAAACAAGGACAGAGGAAAACACACAGACTCAGCCTCAGTAACTTCATATCGGATCAACTTGGATCATAAACATCGTGATGATATATCAGCAAGTAGCCTCGTGATTCATCCTTCACTGAAATACTCGTGTTTTTATTCCCAGATCTAAGAACAATATCTAATTTCAACTGTATTTCCTATCGTGGGCCAGATGCCCTCTATCTGCATGTTTGTGTGCATGTTGTGATGTTGGTGCTGCACCTTCTCTCGGATCTCCAGCGCCCTCTTGCAGAGCGGCTCTGCCTCCTTGTACTTGCCCCTCTTGCCGTACAGCACAGCCAGGTTGTTGAGCGTGGCAGCCACAGCGGGATGATCCTTCCCCAGCGTCTTCTCCCTGATGGCCAGGGCGTCGTTCAGGAGGTGAGCTGCCTCCTTGTACTTGTTCTGGTCTCTGGAGGACAAAGGAACACGACGCCACTGAATCACTCTGCTCCAGAACCACTACCAACGTGTTGCTCATGGCTCCTCTCGGACTCCCACCTGTACACCAGGGCCAGGATGTTGAGCATGGTGGCGACGTCGGGGTGGTCGCGTCCAGACGTCTTCTCCAGGTCCTCCAGCGCCTGTTTGCACAGCGGCACGGCCACCTCGTACCGCCCCTGGGAGGCGTACTGGATCACCAGGTTGTGCAGCGTCCTGAGGCGCGCTGGGATCTCGTAACCTCCCTGCTGGGCCGCCACCTCCCCACTGGGCTGAGCTGATGGACAGGGGGGGGGGGGCACAGGGTCTGTAAGATCTCCTCTGAGCTTCGACAAATAACTCGACTAATCATAAAGCCTCACTTGAAATAAACGTAACAACAGGCACAGGAGTTATTTTCTAATAACAAGTTATAGTACTGTTATGCAAGTAATCCAAAACACACACACACACACACACACACACCAGTTCCCCCCCCCCCCCGCGGTGGTGCTGATGTCATACCTGGTCCTTGGTCTTCGTCGTTGGGGAACAAGTCGTCCAAACTGTCCTTGGAGTGTCTCCTCCTCCGCTCCCCCCCCCCCACCTGAGCCCTGGCTCTTCTCCTCCGACGGCGACACGTCATCGTCGAACTTCTTGATCTGGTTCATGAACTCCAGGTGCTTCTTCTCCTCCTCCAGCTGGGCCACGCTCTGCTCGCTGCGCTGCAGCTTGTGCTGCGTCCCGGCCAGCTCGTCCCGCAGCCACTGGTTCTCCTGGCAGAGGCGCCGCACCTGGGCGCGCAGCTTCTGCTTCTCCGACTCCACGGCGCTCAGGTGGCTGGACAGGGCGATGATCACCTGGAGAGATGAAACACAGACAAGGGCGTTTTCAGAGGAAGACTTCCAACTGAGTGATGGAACTCCCAGAATGCTTTGCAAATCAGGTAACGATGGTGATGAAATCATCTCAACCACCACCCATCTAGGGTTATCCCGATGAGGCGCAGGGGAGATGGGAGGACGGGGAGCGAGGGTCTCACCTGGGCTTCTCCCAGGCCGAGCTCGATGGCCTCCAGACTCTTGCGCAGCAGGCCGGACTTCTCCTGGGCGACGGGGGGCTGGGTGCAGTCCAGCAGGGAGTTGAGGAGCTGGGCGTGTTCCCCCCGCAGGGTCTCCAGGCCCTGCATGACGGCCTTGGTGTTGAGGACGATCTCGTCCTGGCTCAGGCGCTCCAGGGCTTCTTCTCGTGGATACACCATGGTGGACATTGCCTGGTTTCAGACACGCTGAGAGGACGGGGGGGAGAAACAACAACCACACGGCATTTGTTAAAGTCCTGGTTTCACCTTCTCGTATCTTACATATGAAAGCACATCCTTCATCTGTCTTGAGGTCAGCTGGAGGTGGAGGAGACCCAATAAAAGGAGGTTTGGGAGAAGGAGAGAATGTATATATATGTATATGTATATATGTATACATGTAGTTAAACCCCCTGAGTCACTACAAGAGGAGTCCAGCAGCAGCTGCGTGAGACGCTGTCCCTCCACAGACCTGCTGGTGAAGACAGTGAATCACAGATCAATCCCCTGGAAGCGAGTTCTCCTGATTCAGCTCCTCACAGATGAATCATCGTTCAGACGCTGAGACGAACACTTTTCTGCCTTGAGCCCAAAATCCACATCGTTCCAACTACATCTGAATAAATACTTCTGAAATATCAAAGTGTTGGACTCTGAGTCTGGTTTTTACTGGTGTGACTGGAAAGTCGTGCACTTGAGGCTGTGGAGCAGCTGGAAGTGGATCCATCCCAGCAGCAGCACGGAGAAGCTGATTGGACCTCGTCGTGACTTTGATGCTGGAGGCACCTCCTCCCCCCCCCCCCCCTCCCTCCCTCCCTCCCCCATCCTCTCCTCCCTCCCTCACCCACCTCCTCTCTCTCTGTTCTCCTCTCCTCCTCCCTCCCTCCCTCCCCACCTCTCCTCCCTCCCTCACCCACCCTCTTCTCGTCTCTCTCTCTCTCCTCCCTCCCATCCCTCCCTCCCCCATCCTCCCTCCTCCTCCCCCTCCCTCCCCTCTCCTCTCCTCTCCTCTCCTCTCCTCCTCCCATCCCTCACCCACCTCCTCTCTCTCTGTTCTCCTCTCCTCCCTCCCTCCCTCACCCACCTCCTCTCTCCTCTCCTCCTCCCTCCCCATCCTCCTCTCTTCTCTCTCTGTTCTCCTCTCCTCTCCTCTCCTCCCTCCCCATCCTCCTCTCTTCTCTCTCTGTTCTCCTCTCCTCTCCTCTCCTCTCCTCCTCCCTCCCCATCCTCCTCTCTTCTCTCTCTGTTCTCCTCTCCTCTCCTCCTCCCTCCCCATCCTCCTCTCTTCTCTCTCTGTTCTCCTCTCCTCCTCCTCCTCCCTCCCCTCCTCCTCTCCTCTCCTCTCTGTTCTCCTCTCCTCCCTCCCTCCCTCTCCTCCTCCCCTCTCCTCCTCTCCTCTCCTCTCCTCCTCTCCTCCTCCCTCCTCTCCTCTCTCTCTGTTCTCCTCTCTCTCTGTTCTCATCCTCTCCACCTCCCTCCCCCTCCCTCCCTCACCATCCTCCTCTCCTCTCCCCCCCTCCCTCACCCATCCTCCCCCTCCCATCCTCCCTCCCATCCATCCCTCTCTCTCCTCCCTCCTCTCCTCTCTCTCTGTTCTCTCCTCCTCCCTCCCATCCTCTCCACCTCCCTCCCTCCTCTCCCCTCCTCTCCTCCTCCCTCCCCCCTCCTCTCCTCTCCTCCCTCCCCCCTCCCCCCCCCCCCCCCCCATCCAGCTCATACACTTGGCTGCAATGCACCATTATTCCCTGAAGTCCCAGACGCAGAGAGAAAGGAAACAGGAAAATGTGGCGTCAAGGATTTACCACCATCTTCCACCTGAGGAGGAGGAGGAGGAGGAAGAGGAGGAAGAAGAGGAGGAGGAGGAGGAAGAGGAGGAGGAGGAAGAGGAGGAGGAAGAGGAGAGGAGGAGAGGAGAGGAGGAGGAGGAGGAGGGGGGTGCAGGTGGATGAAGGTGACCGAGGACCCTGAGGCTCAGAGCTGGATCCAATAAATCCTGTTAATGAGTGTGGAAGCGTTTGAATCCGGATCGTGCATGTGAACAGGCCCCGTTACACAACACACATTATATACACACACGTACACACACCTGTACACACACACGTACACACACCTGTACACACACACGTACACACACGTGTACACACACACGTACACACACATGTACACACGGTTCCTCGGTAGAAGCACGACACGGATCCGGTTTGATTGACAGCTTGCTACGACAATAAACCGGTAAATTACCGTCGCCCCGGTTTGAAGCCGCGTCCCTTTCAAAGCACGCGACAGTGAACCCGTGTCCGTGTCGGTACCGGGACGAGTTGCCCGCAGTTACCTTCATGTGCGAGGAGGCGACGCGTTCGATCCCCGGAACAAAGCAGCTCAATGTTGTGATGCTCCGGCGGCAGGCGCGCTAACGGGAAACCCACTGCTTCCGGGGGCCCTTCAGAGTAAAGGCAGCGAGACACGTCTGTTAAAATGCTTCATCCGTGTTAAACCTTGGGTTAGGGTTAGGGTTAAACCCCATCCGTGTTATACCTTGGGTTAGGGTTAGGGTTAAACCCCATCCGTGTTATACCTTGGGTTAGGGTTAAACCCCATCCGTGTTAAACCTTGGGTTAGGGTTAAACCCCATCCGTGTTATACCTTGGGTTAGGGTTAAACCCCATCCGTGTTATACCTTGGGTTAGGGTTAAACCCCATCCGTGTTATACCTTGGGTTAGGGTTAAACCCCATCCGTGTTATACCTTGGGTTAGGGTTAAACCCCATCCGTGTTAAACCTTGGGTTAGGGTTAAACCCCATCCGTGTTAAACCTTGGGTTAGGGTTAAACCCCATCCGTGTTAAACCCCTAAACTCCTCTCACTCCTGAAACTACCATTAACTTTCATTTAAGTGAAGAACATGTCAAAGATGTTCGGGTTCTGTCAAAGGTTCGTGAACTTTTAACGCAGGTGGAGTCGTTTTATTGTTTCCATGTATTTCATGACTTGTGATCATATTTATTTAGAAAACACTTCAAGTTAAATTATGAATCACAGGGGTAGAAGTTTTAATTAGATGGCTTTACTTTGAAGGGGACTGACCAAGTAACCCCCACCGGAGATGGTTCCAGCTGTTTCAGTACTTATGGCTCGGGGGGGGGGGGCTCGCTGCGTAGCACGATGCAACCGCAATCACCCCACAGTTATTGATACAACGAACGGTGGAGGTGCAGTGCGTTACCATGTAACACGTGCAAGTTACCCACAGTTACAACCAGGAAAGAACCAGTGAGTAACCAGTAAACACCAGTGAGTAACCAGTAAACCACCAGTGAGTAACCAGTAAACCACCAGTGAGTAACCAGTAAACCACCAGTGAGTAACCAGTAAACACCAGTGAGTAACAGTAAACACCAGTGAGTAACCAGTAAACCACCAGTGAGTAACAGTAAACCACCAGTGAGTAACCAGTAAACAACCAGTGAGTAACCAGTAAACCACCAGTGAGTAACCAGTAAACCACCAGTGAGTAACCAGTAAACCACCAGTGAGTAACCAGTAAACCACCAGTGAGTAACCAGTAAACAACCAGTGAGTAACCAGTAAACCAGTGAGTAACCAGTATAAACCAGTGAGTAACATAAACCACCAGTGAGTAACCAGTAAACCACCAGTGAGTACCGTAAACCACCAGTGAGTAACCAGTACACCACCAGTGTACCGTAACCACCAGTAACACACACCAGTAAGTAACCAGTAAACACCATAAACCAGTAAAACAACCAGTGAGACCGTAAACACCAGTAGTAACCAGTAAACCACCAGTGAGTAACCAGTACACCACCAGTAAGGAACCAGTAAACCACCAGTAAACAACCAGTGAGTAACCAGTAAACCACCAGTAAACCAGTAAACAACCAGTGAGTAACCAGTAAACCACCAGTGAGTAACCAGTACACCACCAGTGAGTAACCAGTAAACAACCAGTGAGTAACCAGTAAACCAGTAGAAGTGGTGAACCGGCTGCAGTAACCACTAACTCCCAGCAGGTGGGATGGAGCCCCGCCTCCTGGTGAACCGGCTGCAGTAACCACTACCTACCAGCAGGTGGGATGGAGCCCCGCCTCCTGCTGGGACCATCACAGAAGCTTCCGGTCCGTTCAGGTCGTTCTTCATCCCACTGAGGTTCTGGTTCTTATTTCCATGATTGACAGCTGAGACTGACTTTGATCATATGTGTATCTGCGGCTCCATCCCCCAATCAGCCAAGAGGGCGGCGCTGTGGAGACGCGTCGGCCATCTTGATAAACAGTCTGAATCCTACACACACACGTAAATATCTTATATTTAATAAAGACACAGACACAGAAATACAAATCAGGAATATTTTTATTTAAAAAAACAAATGAAACAATGAACACTTTTCATCTCACATCGGTTTGATTGACAAACGTAATCATGAAAATGCCGTACTACAAAACATGTGAAATCAAGCAGAACTAGAATATAACAAGTACCATCTGATATGTACAAGCGTTACACTTTGTTTCATATACTTATTGTTATAGGCAAAAGGCGAAAACAGCTGAAGAAACAATGGCATGTGCAAAAAGACTCTCCACAAGCCCCGGACGCTCGGCTGCGAGTCGACAGGTCCAACGCTCTCGTGGGAAATCCCATTCCCGCGAGGACAGAGTTACCAAGCTGCGAGGGAACGGGGACAACGCGAGGGAACGGGGACAACGTGTGGTCACAGCTCGAGGAAGCCCGACGAAGACGAGGACTCGACACAGGGACACATTTCTGAGGAGACCGATCACGGACAAGAGGTCATCACACCAACATGATCTCCAACCACATCAAGGAACCATCGAAACACGGGTCGACACAGGTACGCACAGGAAGAAACACGGGAACAATTCAAGATACACAACAAGCAGCGTCTTCACAGGGAAACGATGAAGACTCGTCTGAAGGTGAAAACCACAGAACGAGGCTGCGATGGGAAAACTCTCCAGTTCCTCCGGACGTGACGCCTGAGGAACGTGTGTCTGGAGATCTTCACGTCTCGTTCCTGCAGCAGGTCCAGTTGGTCCAGGCCGGTTCTCACAGCAGGTACGTGTTCAGGGTTCAGGTAGAAAACGAGAGGGTTTCAATCCAAAAAGATCTTTGTTTTAAAATCAGTTTGTCAAACTTTAAAAATGTGGTACCCTTTCAAAATAAAGCATACTTACAAAACACAAGTTGCCACTATGACTCATTAAGACACCATTGACTGTAAATAAAGAGGTGATGAAGCCAGAGACTCTCGATCACCGCCTAGTGGCTGGCTGCAGTATAGGTCATGAACCCCCCCTCCTCCATGTTAGCAGACGTGAGAGGCACAAACGTCGTCCATCTTTATTTCCTTTATTGTGTCTGTGGGACGTGGATCTAAGGATTCACTGCTGCTGGTCGAGTTTCTCTGGCTGGAAGTGAGGCCGATGAAAACCCGACAACACAACAGGTTGGTTCCATTCATGTGTTACAGCAGATTTTAAATATATTTATTTACAGGAATAAATGAGTCTTTAGTGGCAAATTATGAATCCCTATGATTACAGGATATTTCAGTGGTACCACAATAATCCAATCCCAGTTTGGGCCCCTGCTCTGAGGCAGTGGAGCCGGCGGTCCAATCTGAGGCGGACGGCGATTAGAGTCAATTCACAATAAATTAAATTAAACTGACACGTAACTTGAACTATTGGTGGCTGGAAATCAGTGGTTCACAAAGATGCAGGTAAACTGAATCCAATACATTCAAATATCTGAAAGTACTTGATAATCGTGAGTGACGGTGACAGACGAGCTGCTGACATCACACTGAAACATCCACAGGAGGAGAAACAGATCTACCATCGACAGGAAACACACTGAATCAACACTATTCAGAAACATCTGTTGCTAACACTTCACTGGAGACGTTACGATGCAGGTGACACACGAGTTTTTATATAAACATCAAGAATCCACATTTCAATCAAATCATTTAATCTGAATCTTCTTTTTGTCAAAATGTTCATGTGTTGTTCTGGAAAGAAATCTGTTCACCTACAAAGTAAACAAGACCCCCACTGCAGCTGTAGCACCCCCGATCTAACACACACACACGGTACTGTAGCACCCCCGATCTAACACACACACACGGTACTGTACACGCACTGTTCACCTCACGACATCCCACAGAAAGCACGAAGCACACCTGGAACAAATAACCCAAACACTGTTTTATTTATTGAACCGTCCAGCAGGTTCTCAGCGAGGACCAAGCTGCCGGTTCCCGGTAACGAGCGGATACCGTGGGGACGAGCGGCGACGAGCGGCGACTACATTGTGCTTTATTGCGGGCGATTAACTCCCGTTCTTGTCGTGTGAATACTCGTGAAATGAGAAGTGTCCTGGAAAAGAAAAGGCTTTTCAGATCGGTTCTGCTCAGGTTCCTCATTTGAAGTTGGGTTATTACGCCACCAGCAGGTTGCGTGAGACGTGGAAGTGGTTTCACTCGGGGAAGAACCGTGCGGCTCCAGGAAGCTGTTGTCACTTCCTCTAGGATTGTGTGATTTTAACGTTTCCCCTGATTTCTCAGATAAGAATTCTTGGATCTTGAAGAAAATCAGTCATATTGATAATCTGGTGACTTTACTGTTGGGCCGTGGCGGAGGTAGAGCTCCACACCGTCCACTGCTGCAGCTCCTCTGCTCAGCCTCTGTCTCAAACACTTAGCTCCTGTCTCTTTAAGACCCCCCCCCCCCCTCCTGATGAAGCCCCCTCCCATAGGCCAGCTGGCACACTCTGTTGTGATTGGTCAACAGCTCCCAGCAGGTGGAGGGAATGTCGGCGTCTGCTCTCACTTCAGTCTCAACTACGAGCCGGACGACTGAGCGACAGAACTTTAACGTTTAACACGTAATCGGAACAAGAACCTCGTATGTCTCCTCTGGGGGGGGGGGACGAGTGCAGAGCAAAGAAGACGATAAAGGAACTCTTCACAATAAAGCGTCACACGACAGCATGAAAGGGGAAAGTTCAACTATTTTTCACAAGAGCACAATAAAAAAAAAAGAATATATTTCCATTTTGTCTTGTTTTGAAGGAGACGTTTAGTGACTTATATCGGTACAGAAGAAAGATTTTAAACATGGAAGCCCTTGAAATAAATAAGAAAGACGTCTGGGGCTTCTTTGAAGGGCGAGTGTAATATTGATGGAATATATATTCGTCACACGCCGGCCTGCTATTGGCTGCGTTTAGTGAGGAGACATTTCTTTGTGTTTTCATTGGCTCATGCGAACACTGAAGCCCTGTTGCATCACTTTTTATTTTGTGTACGGCACATGAGTGGTGAATCTGTTCGGCGCATGCACGTGAGGATCAGGTCACTGGGGGGGGGGGGGGGGGGATCGGTGAGTTGTTGCATGCTGTTGCATTCCATAGAACGGAAACGTAAATGGCAGTTAGCGAATGGGGTTGTGCTGTAAGCCCCTTGTAAACACACACATACACACTGTACATTCACGTGTTCACTCGCCACACACACGGACAGGGGCGTTCACGTCACCGGTAACCACGCCGCGCCCCAGAGCTCCTCCTCCTCCTCCCACCCCTCCCCCGAGGAGAAGAGAGACGAGCGCAGCGAACGTGAAACCAAAGAACAGGCGTCTGTCCACTGGACGTCTTCCCTCCGCTCCGCAGGGCGGGCCAGGGACGGGGGGAGTCCGAGGTCCAGGCCGGGTCACGGAGTCCAGGGGGCGCTCTCTCCTAGGACGGGGGCTTGCTGTAGCCGAAAAGTCCCACAGGTAGGTATTTGACATGAGTGGGCCACTGGGCGGCCAGCTGGAAGAACTTCACCTCGTTCCACTCCACGCCGTCGATGGACACTGGAGGGAAACGGAGACGAGACACGATGAGGAGAGACAGAGCTAGGACAAATGGAGGTGTTGCATCATGGGTAATGTTCAGGCTACCTTTCAGGATGGTCTGCTGCTGCTTGGCCGAGCAGATGAGTCGACTGATGCCTTCAATGACCTGGCTCTTTGAGTCCACGTCCTTCGGCTTCTTCCCCAAGAAGATGGTGGGGACTGAGGAGAAGAGACGTCTTTAAAACAGGACGTTAGGGGTGTGTGTCTGTGTGTGTGTGTGTCTGTGTGTCTGTGTGTGTGTCTTGTTCAGTTGAAATTCATAAATATCAATTCACACAGCATCAGATATGGAACCTGGAAGATACTCCTCTTCATCTCACCTTTCTTGTTCTTCTCCTTGGTGACCACAGTCATGGCCATGGTGCTGACCTGAGCCTGTAGGTCGCTGCTGCCCCCACCTGGTAGCCTGCTGACCTGCAGCGAGCGGAAGGCGCTCTTCAGCGTGTTCTTGCCGCCCGTGTCGCGCCGCTCGCCCTCCCGCCGCTTCTCGGCCAGCGAGGCCAGCCAGTAATCCACCTGCAGGCCGATGGCGTCCACGCCGTGAGACATGCTGGGACTCCTGTGGAGTCAGAGACGTAGACACGGTCGTAGTTCGAACAAACACACACCTGTACTCGGGTCTGAGACGGCGAACGATGAGGGGACAGACAGAGAACAGAAAGGAGGCCGTTCTTACCCTTGCACCATCAGGACACTGCCCATGGAGGGGGAGGACGGGGGAGTGGCCGCCTCCTTGATCATCCCTGTGGGGGAACCATGGGAGGGCGGAGACGTGGAGGGGACGGCCAGACTCACGGCCACGCCCTCTTCTGTGTCTCCTTAACAACCACGAAACAGGAATAACGTGAATAAAAGATCAGCTGCTGGATCCAAGCTTGGATTTGATTTGTGTCTCTGAAGTCTCACCTGTCGGAGACGGGCCTGACTCGATGAGACCGACCTTCACCACCTGGAAAACAGACGCCATCAGAAAATGCATTAGCAGCTCTCGCTCTGCAACTTCAACCTAATGAGTAAAATCTTACCCCGATAAAAGGGATGAACTTCTGGTAAGAGTCTTCATCTCGCCTGAAAGGAAAGAGAAAAGGGACACGTTGAAGACTGAGGACAGCAGGACGCTGTCTGGGTTCAGCTGAAGGTTCAACGCCGGCCGCTATCACCAAGAGTCCATGATTCTCTTGTCTTTTCATCTTCCGCTGCGTCTTCTACGTGTATGACTCCTCTTTGTCATCGTGACAGATTCACATCCATCATTCACACGCCCACTCGCTCTCTGGAGTTTCTGTAACTCAGGAGCAGGTGCAGGTGTGAAGCAGGTGTGAAGCGTGTGAAGCAGCGTCTGTACTCACGTCCTGTGTTTGCAGGTGAGCATGGCCTCAGCGATGGGCAGCTGGTGAGTGACGGTGGCTCCGCTGATGTACTGGGAGATTCTTCCGGCCACATCCAGCTGGTCTGGAGAGTAAAGACAAACAGAAGAGTTCTCTCATGGACTTCAGGGAAGTGTCTTTGGACCCACGAGCCTGTGACTTCGGTGGTACCTGTCTGCGGCGGCTCCGAGCGGCTGAACACGTCTCTCCACGGCCCGTCCAGGAAGGAGGAGCTGTAGCGGTTGTCAAGGGCGCCCAGGTGCTTAGCAACCGGATGGGAGCCTGATGAAGAGGATGGACGGATTCGGATCAGACATTCAGACAAGAAACAGAGAAAGGTTCAGATGAACATGTGAAGAAATGTGTGTCATCCCTCAGAGATCAAGTTCTTATTGATCTGTAGAAACCATAATCATCTCACCGAGAGGCACCACCAGGAAGCGCATGTGGTTGAGCCAGTCGGACGTCTTGTTGGCGAGCTGAGTGACGAAGAACTGCAGGATGGCTCCGAGGTAGCTCTGACTGCCCACCGCCGCCACCTTCACCGCTCTGGGCATGGACGAGTTACAGTTACAGCTGAGAGGGGGGGGGGAGAGAGAGAGAGAGAGGAGGTGAAGCCTCAACTTCATCACCTGGTAAAGAGCAGCACATGTTCTAAATACAGAGTGAGTGACCACGACCTGCAGAAGGAAAGAGGATGAACGTGTAACCGGACGTGTCTTCAACAGTAAATATTAGAAATCAGTGGAAAACAGTAGAAAAGAGAAAATCCTTCAACTTAAGCAGCTGAAATTGTCGATGTTTGACGTTCACATTTCCTGTGGATGAGGAATCCGGCTGCTGAGAACTAGTTCTGGTGCAAAGGTCCAGAGGAGAGAAACTGAGAGAAGTGCGATTTACAAGTGTTTGAATAAACACAAGTGAGAGAGAAGAGACAAAGGGCGCTGTGTGTGTGTGACTGTGTGTGTGTAACTGTTAAAACTCACAACTTCTGGATGCGGGTGAGCACAGCCGACAGCACGGCCTGGATTTCAGCTGCAGAACACGTGCAGACCACCGGGTGGCGCTGGACCTGCAGCTGCTCTGCAACATACTGCGACACAAAGACACACACAGTCAGATGTGTGACGAAAAAATGAACACACACACACACACACACACACACACGTAGCCTTACCTGCCCCTGCCAGTCCACTCCATTGACCAGGATCAGACTCTCTGGGAGCCCCGAGTCCGACAACAAGATCTGGTTCAGCTGGTCGTACACCACTTTCCTTAGGACCTGCACACACACACACACACACACACACACACACACACACACACACACACACACACACACACACGCACACACACACACACACGCACACACACAATCATTGAATGTATAAACTCCCCCGTACAGATACATTTTCCCTCACATGACTCATCAGCACATCCATAATTCATCCTGAGCTGCAGGCTACATGATCAGGAAGTGTGTGTTTGTGAGAAGACAAGAAGAAGCAGGTTTCTGTTCTTCAGGTTTCACAGAGTGTGTGTCTGTCCCTGTGGGGACACACTGATGGACGGTCAGTGTGTCCCCACAGGGACAGACACACTGATGACCGGTCAGACGCTGGGTGGAACCCCAGCTTGAGAGTGAAGTCAGTGTCGTACCGGCGTGCTGTGGCCCAGCTCCGGAGACCTCTCCGAGTCCGAGCTGTTGGTGCGTTCGCTCAGGGGCTTGGACAGCTGCCGCTCCTTCATGGGCGTGCTGCCGCGCTTCTGCCGGGGGGTGTGGGCTCCGTCCAGCCTGGGGACAGACACAGACCATCACCTTCACCTTCACCTTCACCATCACCATCACCTTCACCTTCACCTTCACCTTCACCTCGTACATGAAGGCGACGGGCAAACGGAGCAGAGACCAACTGACCAACAGCAAAACTTTAAACTTTCATTTGATGCTCGTCTGTTACCTCGGTGACGGCATGGCCTGCATCTCACTCTTGCTGCTCTTCATGGGCGTACGGGGTTTCTCTGCCACCGACACCGTGATGCAGGGGCCCACCTCGGCAAACAGCTCCTGATCGGTTAGCTCCTGCACACGCACACGCGCACACACACACACACACACGCACACAGTCAGAGACAGGAGATGGAGGTAACCCTTAAGCCTTCTCCTCCGACACTCCATCACTTGGTCGCCCTCCTCTCTCTCCGTCTCGCTGCAGAGTGAACCCCCCCCCCCAACACCATTAATCCACTTCACAGTGTAAGAGTCGTACCAGAGTGTCGGTCTCAGACAACGCCTCCTCCAGGTTGCGGCTGCGGGAGGGTTTCATCTTCTCTAGAGGCGGCTGCTCCCCCTGCTGGGAAGACAAGGGAGGGACACTCAGTCTCCAGCTCGGCTCGAGGACGATCATTAGTCCAACATCGCAGAAAACAGTCATTTTCTCAAAGTGTTGAACAGAAATAAAATGGATGTGAGGAGCCTTTTCTTCTCGTGCACATATTTGTCGAAGGTGTGCACGGAGCAGTCGCAGCACTGATCGCTCAGCTCCTGGTGAAACTGGGAGGAAATGAAATCACGGCCGACACAGGAAGAGAATCTCAGCTACTCACCGGACTGAACGGGTCTCGACCCAAACTGCCTTTGCTGTTCAGGCTGCCGATCTCCGTCTGCGAGCTGGACTGAGACATCCCCTCGAAGAACGGCCTGAAAACACACAGCGAGTCAAATCCTGTGTGTTCTTCTTCAAACATCTGTGTCAGTGACTTTAAGAACAAAGATGTACTTGTTTTCATATCTCTGACCCATCAGCTATTTCAATGCTTTCAGACTTAAACAATAATTATCACAGAAACTCCTACAGTGAGTTTAATATTTACAATTTCACTTTAAAAACAAACTCTTGGAAATGATATCGATTCTAAGATCTTTATAGTCGTAGGTTTCGGTTTAAATGAGCATTTTGATCAACTGAGAGTTGTCATGTAGTTGTTTGTGTGTAGTGACGCTGCACGGTACCGGAGCTTAGGCTTGGGTGTGCTCAGGATGCTGTCGGTCTCCTCCATCTCCGGCCCGCTGTCGCTGGGGTTGTACATCTCCAGGCTGTCGTAGAGCTCGTCCAGGTCCTCCTCCACCTCCTGGATCTGCTCCCGGGACACGTGCTCCAGCCCGAACCCGACCTGGACACAGAGCAGGGCTCAGGATCAGGATCCACATGTTATTCACTACAGGAGGAGGAGCAGCGCCGCCTACCTCATCGGTGACTTTAAACCTTTTCAGCAGGGCGACAAACTTCTGCTTGATGTTGGGTTGCTGTGAGAGAGAAAACAGAAAAGTAAAGAGGTGGATGTTCATATTCCTGAGAGAGTGTGTGTGTGTGTGTGTGTGTGTGTGTGTGTGTGTGTGTGTGTGTGTGTGTGTGTGTGTGTGTGTCCCTTTTCCCACTTGACGACTCAAACATTTCTGTGTGACGCAGGAAGTAAAGGTTTACATCTTGATAAAGAACTGGTTTGAGTCCCTGATATCTGGTGCAGATGTAAACAGAATCTGGATGTGGTGAATTGAAACGTGGCTTCTTCCCACATCCTTCCACCAAGTTCCATGGGAGTCAGTGGCTTTTCCCCGGTGGAGCAAGTTGCACACGTCACGTTGCTCTTTCCTGTGACTCGGACTCTCTTCGCTGCTTCGTGAGCAGATGGTGGTCGTGCTGCTAAGTGGACTCGTTGTTGACGGAATGATATCTTATATCATTTAATTATCGTATATAAAACGTGGATGATGGAGCGCACAGCTTCACATCTTTCTGTTTCTCATTTTACTTGTATTAATGGAGACATCAGGTTTTTATTGGATTATCAAAAAACGGCAGGAAATCGTATAAAATCTGTTCTCTTTAAATATTGGACATGTTGGAACAATGATGCTGCTGGTCGAGTGTGTGTGTGTGTGTGCGTGTGTGTGTGTGTGTGTGTCTGTGTGCATCTCAGGGTGTGGTTAGTGTGATAGTGGGTCCTTGTGATGAGTCATTCTTGGTGCTGAATGTTTTTCTCCTGGAAAATTGGCCCGAGTTACAAGTATCGAGAATGAAAGGGAGAAAATGGACTTATTGAAAAACAGAGGATGGGAGAAGGAGCGAGAGAGCGAGAGCGAGAGCGAGAGCGAGAGCGAGAGAGAGAGCGAGAGAGAGAGAGAGGCAGAGAGAGGAGCGGATAATGAGGGGAGAGAGGAGGAGAGGTTGAATGAGGTGAGGCGAGAGGCAGACGGGGGGGCGGCGTGGGGAAACCAGTCAAATCAAATTGATGTGAAAGGGATTTCTCACGAAGCGATTCACAGGCAAAACAAGCAGGTTGTGAGAGAGAGAGAGAGAAAAGATGGATGGGGCGAGTTTCTCTTACTCTGGTGATGGCAGCGTTGGAAGCCAGTTTACGCCTCGGCTTCTTCTTCCTCACCTCGTCCTCTTCGTCGAACAGATACTGAAAGAGAAGTGGACAGAGAGCATGAGACGATCTGAGGAGAAGTCTGTGCAGGGCTGTAATAGAAGTCATCCCGCCCAGACGCCTCGCAGAGTCTGATGCCTGTTATTATTCTATTCGCTCCGAGGAGGAGGAAACACTGAGAAGCCGCTCGTTGAAAAGAAGACGACCCGTCTCAGTGTCTGTGGACAAACTGTGCTCAAAGACGCTGATTGTCTGATACACGTCCCACTGCTGCCCGACGAGTCCTCCACACACACTCATGCATTCATCCCTCGTTCTGTTCCTCTCGTTCTCTTTTCTACGCTCTTGGTATCTCCCCCCCGACTCACACACACCTGCCCGTGGACCGGGTCGTCGCTGCCCTCCTGTCCAGACGAGTAGCTCTCCTCCTCTTCTTCAGAGTAGTTGTCGATGTCAGGAGAACGATCTGGAGACAAACCATACGATGGGGGGGGGTTAGGGACAGTTATGGGACAGGGACAGTTTAAAGAGGAAGAAGGACACGGACAGAGACAGAGACAGACGAGGTGATGTGCCTACCAGACATTTTGGCTTTGGGTCCCTCGTGGTCGATGGGCTGGCTGGACAGGGAGTAAACTCGGATCTCAGCCACCGGCACCGAGGCGTCCTTCAGCTGGCTGTGGAGCCCGAGGACCTGCGCCCCTTCACTGGGGTGCTGCATCACCTGAGGGACGAACACACGGGACGGGTGAGGACGGGTGGGGACGGGTGGGGACGGGTGGGGACGGGTGGGGACGGGTGAGGACGGGTGGGGACGGGTGAGGACGGGTGAGGACGGGTGGGGACAGTGGGTTTCAAGAGGGACTTTACAGAAATATTATACATCAGATATTATGTTCTTATTTAATTTAATAGTTTTAATTGTAAAAGGTTTTAAATTAAAATTTTGCAATAAATCCTTTAAAATTAGTTCTATTATTTATTCTATCTTGAACAATAAGCTGTTTCCTTGAAAGAGAAGAAAGTCAGAAGCAGAAATGTCTAACATGATATAATAATAATAACTTAATGATCCTAATTGTGGTTCCTGATGGACGAGAGACACTGAAGACTGATAAACACAGAGACAGGTGAGACGGCAGCGAGCGGACGAAACGAGGACGGACAGACGGACGCTCCTCTCTCTCTTTCCCCCCCCCCCCAGTCCGGTCACACTCTCAGAGGTAATGAAGTCGGAGCCTCGGCCACAAGACGCTGCTGCGATGGATCCTCTCGCTTGGCGGACGTCCAGCTAACCTGGCTCACACGACTCAAACGTTTCCTGCAGCTTCTTGCAGCTTCCTGCTGCTTCCTGATGCTTCCTGCAGCTTCCTGCAGCTTCCTGCAGCTTCCTGCAGCTCCCTGCTGCTTCCTGCAGCTTCCTGCAGCTTCCTGATGCTTCCTGTAGCTTCCTGCAGCTTCCTGCAGCTCCCTGCTGCTTCCTGCAGCTTCCTGCTGCTTCCTGCAGCTTCCTGAGCTTCCTGCAGCTTCCTGCAGCTTCCTGCAGCTCCCTGCTGCTTCCTGCAGCTTCCTGCTGCTTCCTGCAGCTTCCTGCAGCTTCCTGCTGCTTCCTGCAGCTTCCTGCTGCTTCCTGCAGCTTCCTGATGCTTCCTGCAGCTTCCTGCAGCTTCCTGCTGCTTCCTGCAGCTTCCTGATGCTTCCTGCAGCTTCTTGCAGCTCCCTGCTGGCTGCAGGAAGCTGCAGGAAGCTGCACGACACTTCTTTGTGATTTCAGACGACAGGAAGACTGGAAATCTCAGTGTGATTATTATTCTGGTGACAGGAGCTTGAACCTGTCCACGGTCGGTGCGGCTGCGATGGAAATGAGCTTGAACCGTCGTGTCCTTCGCCCTCTGTAAAGTTCTCTTACCGACTATGAAACAGCCTCATGAATAAAACCTGACTTCATTTTAAATACAGGGTCAGACTTGAGGCCGGAAGGCGTCAACCACAAGAGACTTTTCACCAGGACGGGGAGTTTGACCCATCTGATGCTTTTTCAGTTTGTAAAGTGTAAAGTGTGAGGAAGCTCCTCTTCCTCACAGGAAACACTGAAGCTCCTCTTCCTCACAGGAAACACTGACGCTCCTGGAGCAGCACCATGCAGATGCACGCCCGGGGGCCTGTAGCCTGTAGGCTGTAAGTAAAGATGGAGGCTGACAGTAGGGATCAGGGAACAGAGACATTTACTGAGGTCAATTCAAACACTTCACTAACTGTAGAGAGTGAAACTTGAGCTACTTCCTGATTAACACTTTAATAAAGTCATTTCCTCTTCTTGACGTATTTGGTGAGGCAAATGATTCTGATTTGACTTTCAGACGGACCCTCCACAAGGAGAAGGGAGGGTGATGCTGCAGGAGACAGACAGTGGGAGGAGCCTCTGGCAGAACAGGCTGAAACTGAAGAAGAGGTTTGATTCATGGCGGAGAAGAGGACGCTCAGCCAAAGATCAAAACCCAACTTTCAAAGTGCACTTTCTAGAAATGAGTCTGGACGAAGGTTAAATGAAGGTTAGCACTCAATAGGTTTAGAAAGGCTGTGAATGATAAAGGAGGAGGAGCGTGAGGAGCGTGAGGAGCGTGAGGAGCATGAGGAGCATGAGGAGCGTGAGGGGCGTGAGGAGGGCGAGGAACGTGAGGAACGTGAGGAGCAGCGCTAGTGAAGACGATCTTCTGGCTGATGTTAAGTCAGGGACTTGCTTTATCCCGACACTCGAGCTACAGCGAGATTGGACGAGGCGCAGCGGCAGAGGCCGTGCGTTTAGGGAAGCGAGCCCGTGACCGGCGGTTTGTGGGGTTAACAGCTCGGAGCAGCTGGGACGCTCGCCCGGCTGCAGAGGCCGAGACTCCGCTGACACAACAACTCACTGCTGACGTGCCCTGAAATGTGAAGCTTCACCTCCATCTGCTGCTGAGATGGAAATCAGACCTTCCTCCTTCTGTCCTGCAGAAATCAACGAGTCTCATCCGCAACTATTCGTTCTTTAAAGTGGATTTGATCTGGTTTCCTGCTAAAAGTCATAAACTGGTTCTCATCTTTAAACCAGATTCTCCATTGTTTTAATGTTTCAGTTTTAGCTTCTCAGTTATTAGTATTGTCTGATTTCCTTTTGCTTATGTGATAGTAAATTGAATATTTATTCATATTTATGTTGAGTCGATGCTTAACGGTACCTCGGCCATGTTGATGAGGCCCAACGCCAGCGTCTTGTATCCCAGGATGGTGCGGTTCTTGTATCGCTTCCGTCGCTGCAGCATGATCTGAAGCTTGTTGGCGTCCCTCTTGAGGAAGTGCGGATACTGCGGACACAAACGCACACATTAGCAAACACACAAAACGCTCAACAAGTGGGCGAGTGCTTTGCTCGATGGCTTCAGACTGAAGTGACCATCCCCAGGTCGGGATCATCAGGGAGCTCTAACGCGCTCGTTGCATAACGCGGACCTCGTCCTGAAGTGTCCCAGCACTTAGTCACACCCCGACTCGGACCCATCATTAAGGAGCTGCACTACCACTGGAACAAATGAGACTCCTGTTCAGTGCAGCTGCTGCAGGAGGTTCAGCTGCTGCTGAGGTTCAGCCCACAGGACGTGATGTGAGGCTCGGTGCACTCGAGAAGATCCACCGAGAGAAACTGACCTTTCAGCAGCTTTTAGAAACACGGAGATTGGAAATGATGATTCAGAGCAGGAAAGCCCAACTGGGATTTAACTGGGATCTCTGGTCGAATGGAGTGTGTGTGTGTGTGTGTGTGTGTGTGTGTGTGTGTGTGTGTGTGTGTGTGTGTGTGTGTGTGTGTGTGTGTGTGTGTCCAGCGGTGGAGGATCTGCACGATGCTAAGAATACTGAAAAACCTGAATTCACTCTTCAATAAAGTGGGTGCTAATAAAAGAAAAGTTATTTTATCTATATATCCTCAAATCTAAACGATTTTCTTCAGTCACATTGAGTCTTATGAAATGTGTTTTATCGATAAACTTATTGTTGTCACTTGTCTGTTGTAAGTGGTGGCTTGTGGGTGGCTGACCCCTGACCCCTGACCTCTGACCCCTGACCCCTGTGTGTTTACCTGCAGGGAGAACGTGAGCTGCAGGTCGGTCTCCGTCAGCCCCGCCGCCGACAGCAGGATCTCATTGGAGCGCAGGATCCGCTTGGAGCCCTGAGGAGGCGCCGGGAGGAGGAGGAGGCGACGGGAGGAGGAGGAGGAGGAGGAGGAGGCGACGGGAGGAGGAGGAGGAGGAGGAGGAGGCGACGGGAGGAGGAGGAGGAGGAGGAGGAGGAGAGGGAGAGACAGATTTCTATTAGTCGCCTTGACGAACTCCAGCAGGGAGGAAACAATGAACTGTCCTCAGCCAGACGCTGGGAGGAGTGTGGGAGCGGAGGAGGCAGAGAGAGGAAGATGAAACTGAGTGACAGGAGGAAGCAGAGGGACGACTGAGTGCGTCGCTGGTTTGAAAACAAGATGGAGATAAAAACTGAAAACACGAGCAGAGACTGGAGCAAGAGAACACCTTGAACTGTGCGATGAAGAGGTTCAGGGTGAAGAGGAACATTCTCCTGATTCAGCCTCTTTAAGGTAGAAAGCTGCACAGTGATGATTTAAAGCAGATAATATGTTCAGAGTGAATCACAAAGAAAACTAAATCGACTTTTCAACGATGTTAACAACTAAAGAAATAACCCTTCAACACAAGCATCACGACAGGAAACGTCTGTGCTCAGTTACATGTGAAGGTTGTTCAGACGACGGGGGAGAAGTGTTCTGGGATCAAATCCAAAGTCCTTGGGTCAAGAAGACGATTGTGCTGATTAAAGCTAAAAGAATGAATTGCTGAATTAAAGCGGAACTTGAGAAAAATCATTAACTCCGTCACCGGCAGGACTTTTATTTATTTCCCGTTACAAACACGCACAGTTAGAAAAACTCAAGTCTAAACTACAACTTCTGTCAGTTTGACTTTACATGTTTTTCATATTTCATTTATACTAATGATGATGATGACTCTTATTAGGCTACTATTATTATTTCAAGGTTCGCTGAGGTTTGGTTTAAATTAATATAATTTTAAAACTGCTTTACCACAGAGAGGGTGGTAGAGCGAGTCGTCCACTAACCAGAAAGTCAGTGGTTCGATCCCCGGCACCTCCAGCCTACATTTAAAGTGAATGGGACTGTTGCTGTCAGGAGCGTTGTGTGGTCGATGGAAAAGCACTTTATAAACACGTCTTTGCACAATCACTGTGTATTTAGTTGTGTTTCCAACAGACGTGTGGTTTAGTTGATGAAAACAAACGTAGTTGAGCAGATTTGAGACTTCAGCAGAATGTACCTGCAGTTTGACGGCGATCACCACGGAGGTGAGGTCTTTATCCAGCTCCTTCAGCATGATCAGCTTCTTCAGGGTCAGGTTGAACAGCCTGGGACAAAGGAAACACACAGAGAGACGAAGAAGTTAGATTCAATGTCCACCAGCGTCGCTGTGTTCGGCCGTCTGGTCGATGTGAGGAGAGCGAACCGGAGACATTTTTATCAAAATACGGGTCAAATATATCAGGAAGTGTTTCCTGGACGTCTTTCCTTTCTCTGATCAGAAACTGGGCTGTCTTCTACGTATGTGACGCCACTTTTTCATCCTGAGACTTTTGTTTTCTTTCTCGTTTCTGCATCAGTCGCATGTTAGACCCCGCCGGCTCCCTGTGGAGACCCCCTGCTGTGGGCTCCGCTCCTCTGGGCGCTCTGCGGACTGGATTCCACGGGCCAGACGGAGAAAGACGTGATCTGCGTCCACTCCCTGTGGAGACGGTTTGGAGGATCTCAGGAGCACGTCGGAAAGAAGCTACAAACGAGACCAGAAGCACTTAGAGAACTGGAGTGGATAAGAAACCCCCCCCCCCCCAACCCAAACAGCCGCTGTGCAGCCAGAGGTCAGCGTGTTCAATAATTCATATCCAGGGCTTGAGAGCCAGAAAAGCAAACCACTAAAATAGACCTGCCAGGGCCGGCTGGGGGCGATCGAGACGAGACAGAGAGATAGAACACTGTCAACAAATCAGACAGACAAAAGACCAGAGACGAAGAGGAAGAGGAAGAGGAAGAGGAAGGAGGACAGACGGACATGACTGACAAAGGAAAGAGGAAGACGTGGAGACGGAGGGATGAATACAGGGAGGGGGGGGCAGACGAGCAGCCAGACAAAGAAGGGGGGGGGGGGGGGGGGGGGGGGGGCGACCCTGTGTTAACAAAGAGATGAACCGTCAGAAAGAAATGTCCTTTTACAAGCTGCCTTTTATCTGAAGAAGAAGAGGAGTGAAAAGTGCAACTCCTCATAATAATAATCCCTATGATTCATATCCCGCTGACAGAATAAAGACATGAAGTCGAGGTCCATGAAGCTCGAACACAGAGTTCCACTCGTGGACGTCCCTGAATGGGACAGACGTCTTCATCCCGAGGAAAGGGAGCTGGTGTTTCTTAAGAAGCAGCCGGAGGTTGTTCAGGTCAGACTGGTTCCACAGGAAAGGATTATTAAAAGGATTATCAAATTCAAACAATACATATTTCAAGTGTCTCAAATTCAGATGTCAAAATTCAGATGAATCGTCCGGGGACGAGCGGTCGATCCCGGCTGGAATCGAACCAACATCCAGCCAATCACGTTCCGCTCCACTGGTCATGTGACGTTGATGTGAGATATCACAGGAAGGAGGTCTGTTCCGTTACCATGGCGACCAGTGTTCCAGTCTAACTGGTGATCGTGTCAACGGAGGATATTAGTTTACCTTCCAGACGTCGTCGATCGCAGACAGATGATAAACTGGAGGATAAACTAAACTAGAAGACATCAGGAGTTAAAATGTCTGTGTCCACATCACCTTCGGACAAATATATAAATCATGTGGGTAATAATTAAATATAGTATAAAAAGCATTTCTCGAGCAGGAGAAGCTTCCCAGGGCACCGAGGCAGTTCCCCTCATGACTCAGTGTCTGCTGCAGCTACTGAAGAATCACAAGGTGGAACCAACCCAGTGCTGCTTCCTCTCTGGTACCACGCATCCCCCCCACTCCTCCCCCCCACTCCTCCTCCACAGCCACGACTTATCATCATCCACCAGACAAAGAGCTTGAGGAATAAATCAGCAACAGAAGAGCTTGGTTGTGAACAACAACCCTGTTTCTACAGCTGGTGCAGGATTATCGGCTCCAAGGTCAGAATAGAGGTGCGCTCCACATTTAGGGGGTCGGCTGGTCGGACAACGACACAGACGACCTCTGACCCCGATCCTCCTCTCCTCAGCAGGTAGACGCTGAGCCCATCCCAACAGCCGGTCACACGGGGCCAACGGGTGTCACCAGTCAGTGTTCTGGCTCTTCATCCTGGAGAAGACCTCCGTGTCCGTCACTGGACGCATGTTAAAGGCCTCCTTGTGTTCTCCCAGCAGCGGCTGCTCGGGGAAGAAGCTCGGCGCTCGATACCGTCTGTGGGAGGATTGACCTCTGACCTTAGAGAGAGACGCTCAGTGGTCACACTCATATTAAATTCATCTGTGAGGTGATGACACGCTGTAAATACCCCATCAGTCAACCCTTTATACCCTGACTGATTCCACAGTTCAGATACCCCCCCCCCCCCCCTAGCTTTCTGACTTCATGGGCACAATCTGATGACGTCATTCCCACAGTATCAGCTTTGCTTCGTGTGTCTCAGGCTTGTTGAGGCTTGTTCGTTATGTCACTAATCACGTGATGATGGGAACCTTTTCCTGATCGATACGAGCTTCACGTCACATTTCTGTTGACCTTTGACCTCGGCTCAAAGATTAGGGGAGAATCCATCGCTCTTTACTCTCCTCCCCTCGAACCTCCACCATGTCATCTCACGTCACCTCCTCTCCTTCCTCTGCTCTCCTTGTCCTCCTCCTCAGTGCTTCGTCTCCTTCCTTATCCAAGGACGACTCCTCGCTCCAGCTCTTCTCCTTCCCCATGATGCCCAGTCTCTGCACCTCCTCCTCGTTCTTAACATGTCTTCCCCTCCTCCTCCCTGGATAATTGGGATCAATGACATTTCAGGATCTGCCGTTAAGAGAAGGAGTTGACTCCTCCTCCTTCGTTAGCTTCCCCTGCCCCTCCGCTCGTTATCATTCCATTACACGGATGAGTCCGCCCCTGACACACGGCCGGGGCCAATCACTGCTCCTTCTGGACACAGTGCAACACACGCACGTACGCACGCACGTTTTGAACGTTCAAAGAAAATACTGGTGAAGCAAAAGGGATGGACTTTAGGGGCGTGTGTGCACGTGTTAATGCTTAATAACTGATTGTACTAATACTTCTTTTCAAGAGACAAAGGTTGTTTTGATCACGAGGCCCTCACCAAGCTTATCGGGGGTGTCCACACACATTAACCCCTCGCACAGAAGGAAAGGAGACGCAGTCGTCAACATCTCGTCGTGTGAAGTGTCGCAGGCAGCAGAAATAACGTTTAGTTCCCCGCTAACAACGGTCTTAAAATAGCTGTGGGCTGAGTGGAGACAGCCTGTGGAGACGTCAACAGCTTGGCAGAGCGGCGCCCAAGCAGTTCTCCTCCTCTTGCTTGATATTAAGATGCAGACAGCGTAGTTCTCCTGAAAGAGATCCGCGGGACTTCGTCCTGTGGTGCACGTCTTCAGGAAGCTCATGGACACAGAGCAGACAGACGAGGGAGCAGAACCGCCGTGAAGCCTCGAGCATCAGAACAACTTCAGCACATGATGAAACTCACTAGTGGCAGGGAAACACAAAAGCTGGAGTCCTTAAGGCATCATCGGTGTTTCACACTCGTACCATCATCACACAACACGTGTTATATCAAAGATTCTCATCAGCCGACTCATCAAGAGGATTCGCCTCAAGCTCAAGACCAGGTCCAGGATGAAGGATTTGCTCCACGTGAGTCTCGACACCTCCACGGGCCGAGTGCGTGATTGTCTGAAGATATTAAATGACTCATTTAACTACAGTACACATCAGAACATCCAGAAGAACCAACAGCAGCTGCACGTGGGAGGATTCACATTCAACATCTGACTCAACCAAAATAACCTGCGTCTGCTGCAGTGATGTGACCCGAGGGGGATTGTGTAAATTCAAAAGCCAGATGTGAGCAGGTGCTTGGGTTCAGAGAAGTGTTTGAGAATGAATGGAAATGAAAGAACGCCCGTGTGATAGTTTATTTAGTTTGTAAAAGCTTGTGCAGGATTGTGCAGCTTCTGAAAATACTGAAAACCTCATTGTGGGTATTCAGGTGCAGCCTCAGCAGCAGCAGCAGCTCCTGACCAGAGTCATGGACTGGTTTACTATCTGTCCCCAGCTGCACTGGGTTTACAGACTGGTCCTGATCCACGTCCTGCTTGTCTAAACGGAGCATCATCAAACTGAACGATGTCTTGAGGAAGACACTTGTTGTTCAGTGGATCAACATGAAAGCTTCTGTGTTCACTCGTGAGGGTTCACTCATTCACAGACATGAACGTGTCCTCGACTCCCAGTACTTCTCAATGGGGCCACTGGTGCGTTCTGCCTGGAGGAGCTGCTAACCTCATTAGTTTGGCTTGTTTTTAAAATCCCTCACTTTGTTCCTCTTGTGAATGTAAATGAGTCGTTTGCCATCGAGGGTCCGATTCACAACAGTGGGAAACAGAAACAGGAAGCAGCGTTCACACAGAAACATGTGCCCTGAAGAGGCTTCCTGTCTCGTTCCCACCTGAACACATTCAGAAGTCTGTTCTTCTTTTGCTTAGAGATCCAACTCTGCTTCAGAAGTCCAGAAATAACAATCTCCTGCTTGAAATAAATGTGTTCAAATGGGAGATGGCTTCCTGCTAAAATAATAATAGATCCAACCCTCACCTTGAAGTGTCAAGGTGAGGGTTGGATCTTAAAACAGATGAAATCCAGACGATATGGAAACATGAAGCTACTGTTCCTCAGCTGATGGCTGATGGCTCCTCCTCCTTCTGTCCTGCTGCTGCTGCTCGGGACACGAGTGGGAAGTGAACCAGAGACGCTTGGTTTATAAGTGTGTTACGTTCAGGAAGATCAGAGGTGAAATGAAACCGACCGTCCGTCTGTGTGTGTCTGTGTGTGTGTGTGTCTGTCTGTGTGTGTCTGTGTCTGTGTGTAAACTGAATCAGGGCTGTGTGTAACTGTCTTGCACACAGCACAGGCCACAAATATCAAACCTGATCAAGTATTGATTTCAGATTAACATCCTCCGGTTTGCAGAGACGTTACAGCTTCATAAAAACATCAATATATTCAAATCAAGCTCGACTCTTTAGATTCATGTATAAACAACACACACACACACACACACACACACACACACACACACACACACACACACACACACACACACACACACACACACACACACACACACACACTATGTGTCAGACTGAGTGTGTGGGAGAAACAGAGTGGGTGAGTGCACACTGGCAGAAGTAGGTTACAGTTAATATGCAGCATAACTGTGGTGAGTGCCTGTGTGTGTGTGTGTGTGTGTGCCTGTGTGTGTGTGTGTGGTGTGTGTGTGTGTGTGTGTGTGTGTGTGTGTGTGCACCACTGGACAGTATAGTGTGTGCACCCCTGAGCCTGCAGTATGTGGTTTTCCTGTGCAGCTATAAGGCAGTTGTGTGTATCGTTGTGTGTGTTTTTCCTGCGCTGTGACTCATCTTTAATCGGAAGGCAGAGCAGAAGTGATTCCTCCCTAACAGCAAATATATATATATATAAATATCTAACTGTGTGTGTGTTGCCCTATTGCTCACCACATTGCTCACTGAGACCGAACCCTGCACGGCGCTCATCGTGTGCAGGGGAGCTTGTAGAGTGTGTGACTGTGGGGGGGTGGACACTTGATGTTAGCTTTCTAGCATGTGTATGTAAGACATGAGTGTGTGTGTGTGTGTGTGTGTGTGTGTGTGTGTGTGTGTGTGTGTGTGTGTGTAGCTCTGCTCTAGATCTGGACTAGATAAATATAATAAAAATGAAAATGTAAAAACAAGGCCCGCTGATCACATCCAATCTGCGCCACAGACACAGGAACACTGGTACCGGTCGGTGAGCTGACCCGGGAACAGCCGGCTCAGAGACACATGAGCAGAACGAGTGGTTCTCGGGACGAGGAGCCGCCTGTGGCCTGGATTCAACCTGGGAAACCAGCGAGCCGCCGACCTGGTGGAGCCTTCAGAGGCCGAGAGTTAGAGCTTCAGCTGTCACTCAACTGGAGACCAGTCGTCCACCTGGAGTCTCCCAGCACAGGACGGCAGGTTCCTGAGCTCCTTTCCTTCCCTCTGCATTTCATGAGAACCGTATCCAGGGCAGGACCGTTTCACGTGTCAACACCAACCCTGGCTTTCTATTGGTCGGGAGTTTGGGCTCGGGCCCCTCGGGGGTTCTGCTCCGTAAACAGCAGCGAAGGAGAAACTGCACCGAGCGGCAGATCCATCACAGCTGCTGGGGAAGGGAGTCACTGAGGGGCCGGCCAGCAGGGGGCGGTATATCTGAGGGGCTGGCCAGCACACAGACAAAAGAGCTTGGGTGGAGCTGCTGAGAGGAGGGGGGGGGTGAAGGAGAGGCAGCATGTGGCAGAGCTTACTCCTCCATCAGCCCTCCTCTCTCCTCCAGCTGCTCCCGTCTCCATCAGCCCTCCTCCATCCTCCCCCCTTTGTCTCCATCAGCCTCCCTGTCTCCTCATCACCTTCACCCACTGCAGCTCATTTTCTACCCGGCACAACCCAAGCCCTTGTGTTTCACCCTGCTTCTCTTCCAGCCCCCCCCCCCCGTCCTGCTGGTCTCTCCTCTGCTCCCCCCCCCGTCCTGCTGGTCTCTCCTCTGCTCCCCCCCCCCCCGTCCTGCTGGTCTCTCCTCTGCTCCCGTCAGACTCAACTCCACATACTGACGTGTTCACAGGATTTCAGCTCATGTCCTTTACACGTGTCTGCTGGTACTGGATAATAAACACAATTAGATTCCAGATCATTATCTAGTTTGAATCTGAATGTATTCTGTTTACATGAGGTCATAAACTAAACCTGAAATAACTAGAGTTGATTAATTAATAGAGTCAATGAATCTGTCCCTATTTTGATGATTGATTCATTGTTCAGCTCATTGTTTAACGGAAATATCAAATCTTTGACTTGATGCAATCAAATGATGTGGAAGCCATTTGACAGACTGACCAATTACAAGACTGTATTTTTAGAATAGTTGCAGAAATATGAATCTGTTGGATCTGTTGCCTCCGGGTCAGGAAGGAGGCGTCTCCGCTCCCGTCTGTTGTTTCGGGGATTCTACGAGTATCGGTGGAAGTCTGAGAAGAATCCCAACGAGCGGGAGGATCCAGGAATTCTCTATCCGTTCTTTAACAAAGGGAGATTTTTGACATCTTCTCTAATTTGCTGGTGAATCATTTGTGGATCTTGATGAATGTACATGTCTGGACTTCGAGGTCGAAGTCAGAGTAGCATGGTGCAGCCTGATGGCGTGAAGGGGCCTTGAGGTACGTGCTGGACCAACGTCCTGATCCGTCCGGTTGATCTGCCACAGTCCCAAAGGCTTTGATTGGCTGGTTTCTCAAAGCCAGGGAAACTGACATTTACAAGAGCAACACCCGACACTGTTTTGGAAACTAAATTTAAAACGAGAGCGACAGTCCCGAG
Source organism: Reinhardtius hippoglossoides (assembly GCA_006182925.3). Lineage (NCBI taxonomy): Eukaryota > Metazoa > Chordata > Actinopteri > Pleuronectiformes > Pleuronectidae > Reinhardtius > Reinhardtius hippoglossoides. Next base: position 15,181,400 of record CM031692.1, read on the forward strand.
GTCTGGAACCAGACTAACTTCCCCCTGAGCTTCATCCTCTCCTCTGCTGCTCGCTCTCTCGCTCGCTCTCTCTCTCTCTCTCTCCTCCTCCACTCGTTCTTCGCTGTGTGAAGATGAACATTCATCCTGTTGACATGAGCTGACACTTCGCCTGAAGCCAGTGCACGCTGCCAACACACACACACACACACACACACACACACACACACACACACACACACACACACACACACACACACACACACACACCACACACACACACACACACACACACACACACACACACACACCACAGTACAAGGTCGTCCAGGACACTGATTCAAGGGCTGCCACACGTTTAATGAAAACACAGCTACAGGCAGGATTTAGTGAGAAACGCAGCGTGCACAACAACAACGTGCACAACAACAACGTGCACAAACACAACGTGCACACCACACCCACTGGAGGTTTGATAATGTGATGTGCAGATGCTAGAGGCCACGTTCAAGTGCAGCAAAGCAAGCAGTGAAGATGATGCTTGAAAGCAGCGACCAATGAGGAAGCAGGGAAGGAACACGCACAGCGGAGATACAGTGTTGGCTGAATATTCAGGAAGACAGTCAGAATCTAAAGCTCCTTTCAGATATCAAGATATCAAGAGTCAAGAGTTTATCTCGCTTGAAGCAGCAGCAGCAGTTTGTCCAAGTCAGACTACAACAACAGGAACGTGTGGGGGACACGCCCACTCGCTCCAAACCTTCCTGCTGAATTCTCACTTTCAGAAAACGTTCTGGAAACTGAGCTGAATATTTGCCTTTTCCCAAAGAGCCCTTGGATACGTGAAAGAAGCTGGTGAGGACGATTCATTAATGTGGTTCTCACACATGTCTATACTCTCACAAACAGCATCTTACAACTAGAGCTATACACCTTTGGTCCATATATATTAATATTATTATTCTTTTAATTGCTGATTCTTCGTTATCCATAAAATATAAACATAGATGCACGTCTTTCCTGTGTTGTTTGTTCTGAGAAATAAGGTTTTATATCGAAGCGTAAACACTGACTCCGAATGTTTGTAAAAGTCTTGTATCGGTCGATATCATTGGTCAGCCCATAAATCAGATGGTCTCTATTTACAACTTCAGAGAGTTATCACACAAGCTCAAGTGTGAACACTGGCTGAGTGTGTAATAGACCACTTGCTCCTGCGCTCGATGTTTCCCCCGAGCTTCCCCTCGTCTCTCCCCGTCCTCTCGTTCTGTCTCTACTTCCCAGAGCCACAGGCGAGGACACAAACAGGCCCCCTGCTTCTGAAGGAGGGCAGAACCAACCCGGACGCACACATCCACACATGCAGCCCACTGCTTCTGAAGGAGGGCAGCATCAACCCGGACGCACACATCCACACAAACAGGCCCACTGCTTCTGAAGGAGGGCAGCATCAACCCGGACGCACACATCCACACATGCAGCCCCCTGCTTCTGAAGGAGGGCAGAACCAACCCGGACGCACACATCCACACATGCAGCCCCTGCTTCTGAAGGAGGGCAGAACACACCCGGACGCACACATCCACACATGCAGCCCACTGCTTCTGAAGGAGGGCAGAACCAACCCGGACGCACACATCCACACATGCAGCCCCCTGCTTCTGAAGGAGGGCAGAACCAACCCGGACGCACACATCCACACATGCAGCCCACTGCTTCTGAAGGAGGGCAGAACCAACCCGGACGCACACATCCACACATGCAGCCCACTGCTTCTGAAGGAGGGCAGCATCAACCCGGACGCACACATCCACACAAACAGCCCACTGCTTCTGAAGGAGGGCAGAACCAACCCGGACGCACACATCCACACATGCAGCCCACTGCTTCTGAAGGAGGGCAGAACCAACCCGGACGCACACATCCACACAAACAGGCCCACTGCTTCTGAAGGAGGGCAGAACCAACCCGGATGCACACATCCACACATGCAGCCCACTGTCCAGGCCCATTACACACGTTCAGCGAAGGGAAAGAGCACGCGTGTGGCGAGCGTTCCTCGTCTGCATCAAGAAAGAGAAGGAAAAGGAAACCACGTTGTTGTTGTTGTTGGCAAGTTTGCTAATCGTGTTTTTGCTAGTTTGCACTTTGTGATCCAGACCAGAGGCTGTTGTGTGTGAGAGCGAGCATGTGACCTGCAGCGTGTGTGTGTTTAGAACAAGATAAGATGTGTGTTAGTGCATGTGTTGCTACAAAGTGGAAAACAGACCCATTCTGTGTCTGTGTGCTTCATTTAGGACTTTACAATGAAAATAAAGATTCCTCACACACACACACACACACACACACACACACACACACACACACACACACACACACACACACACACACACACACACACACACACACACACACACACACACACACACACACACACACACACACACACACACACACACACACACACACACACACAATGAAAAGGACACTTCGTTAAAGCGATTACAGATTATTGAGCGGAGCCCCCGGAGCTCACGGGCGGCTGCCGGGCACAGCGGCACATCGGTTACCATGGAGCAGAGGAAAGGAAATCTATGTGAGTGGGGTCTCATATTAGCTTCCTGGTTATGGACCAATCAGAGTCGCCCCTGCCCCAGGACAGCCATCACAACGAGGCGAGGGGATCCGAGCGCCGGTGCGAGGCGAGGTCAGGAGCAGCCGCTGAACCGAAGGAGAACGCACATCATTATCCACAGTGTCGCTTCACACAGTGAAAACTACACCGAGCAACTCTTCCACCTGTGAACAGGAGGAAGTTTCCTCCTTCTCTCCCTGAGCGTCTGTTCTCTGTGACTCTGCTGAGTGGGTTCCATCTCCTGAGAGAGGAACTGACTCAGAGTCAGCTTCAACTGTCACAACCAGCTGCAGCTGGAGAGTGAAGCTGAACTGAGATCAGTTAGAAACACTCTGAAGTTATTAACAACCAGAAATCCCTACACGCTTTATTGCTGTGAATTCAACAAGCAGATTGATGTGTGCGTCACATGTGAAACTATGAGACAGAATATTCAGATAACAGCCCTTCTTCGTTTTCATGAAAATCCTCAAACTCCAACCGACTGGAAGGAAGGTCAATAGGTTTCATATCAGTAATCCTTAAACACAGGTAAAGGTCAATCTGTGTTAAGTGCATTACAAGCTTGTGTTATCACCGAGGGGAAACAGTGTGTAACCTGAGCTGGAGAGGATTACAGTCGTGTCATGTGACTGCACAGCAGCAGACACACAAACCAGCGTCGAGCTGTTTACGTCCACGTGCAACTTCCATATCTTCATGCATGAGCGACTCCTTCAAAACGTAAACATCTGAGCATCTAACTCGTATTAACAGGCTGAAAGTGTGATTCCACTGAAAAGGCTTTGTCATCACACGATCCAGAGAGTGTGTGTGAGTGTGTGTCTGTCGTCAGCATGATGTGTGTTCACAGCTTCTTGGCCTTTTCTGTGACTGGATGCCCGTGTAACACACGAGAGGAAGGTGAAGCATATGTCCGTGAACAGGTATCAGTACACCTTAGATCTGTATCTGTGTGTGTGTGTGTGGTGTGTGTGTGTGTGTGTGTCTGTGTGTGTGTGTGCACTAGCTGCCAGATGGGAGTGTATGATCCCACAGCAGGGGGTCCCTGCCAGGAGACACGAGCAGCGTAGCTCTCATAAACCGATCACAGTGGAGTTTCAGCTCCACAGACCACGACCTCCACGCTGCAGCAGCCAAAGGAACAGATTGACTTTATTTTAAATCAACCAACATTACTCTTTAAGTTCCAGTTACAAACTGGTTCTGCTCCCTGCTACTGGTTTCCTTAGGAAGAGCAGCTCCTTTGGGGCCTTTCAGCTCTGAAGGTGAACAGTGACATGTCTTGAGGTGTTGGAGGTCATCCTTCAACATGAACCATAATCCCATAACCGTGGCTTCACTGGGGAGCTCGTTCAACAATTCATAATTCTATGAATAACACGAGGAAAAACACATTCCTGGGTGTTTACACAGCCATTGTAGAAACAGACCATATATGTCATCATCTCTCATCTCACCCGGGGGCTGGAAGGCTTCCATCAGAAATGGTCAATTATCACAGAAAGTCAGGGTGAGGAGAGGAAGAGGAGGAGATGAGGAGGAGGAGGAGGAGGAGGAGGCAGGAGAAAGAGGTAGGGAGGATAGGAGGAGGAAGGAAGGAGGAGTAGGGGAGTCGCGGCAGGAGTGAGGAGCGTGGATCGTAGGAAGGAGGGTTGTACTTTACACTCTATCTCCCTTCATCTCCAAAAGGTGAGCCGAGCTGCAAAGGAAACTTCAGACCTCTCGGCCGCTCAGCTGTGCGGAAGAGCGAGCAGCGCCAAGCGAGTGGCTGAAGCCAAAGCATCTGAATGTGAACACTACCCACTCCTTAGTGTGTCTGTGTGTGCATGTTGTGCAGCAGCCTGTCGGCGCTCTCTGCTTTTCTTTCCACTCGTGTGTGTGTGTGTGTGTGTGTGTGTGGTGTGTTGTGTGTGTTGGTGTTGGGTGTGTGGGTGTGGTGGGTGTGTGGTTGTGGTGTGTTGGTGTGTGTTGTTGTGTTGTGTGTGTGTGTGTGCTCAGCAGCCGGAGGTTTAGCGAGCAGGGAGGATAAAGTAACGCTGACACTTGAGGAACGCCGTTTGCGTCCCACTATTGTGTTGCAGAGCCATTATAGCAAAGCAGTCCAACAAATGCACGATGTATAATTCAGAGGATCCTGCATTTCTGCCCCGTGCCTCTTCGGGCTATTGGTTACCAGGCAGAACAGGAGCATCTATTCTTAATGCTGTGACCTTGCAGTTTGCACTTGTGTTGGATGTCGGCTCGACGTCTTCCAGCTTTTAGCTGATGCTCTTCTGAAGAACATGCAACCAGCTCAGGAGTAGAACTGTCTTAAACAGCTGAGGTCACACTCACACCTCCCTCCCTCAGAAGTCCACACTGCTTCCTGCAGATGGGATCAGCTGCTCTGGAAAGAGACCCCCCCCACCCACTCGTGGCTTGTAAGGTGCAGTTCACAGAGCAAAGCCCCAGCCTCCATGTATGGAGCCAAGTCATGGGACTCCCCCCCCCCCCTGCTTGTTCGTTAATAATGCAACACGAGGAACTCTGCCCATTCCTGGAATACCTGACCGGAGCAGCTGCACGAGGAGGCCTTGATTAAACTCTGCACCCACAAGCAGTTTGGGTTCCAGCCTCCAGCGAAGCCTGATGACCTTCTACCTGTCGCCAGCGAAGCCTGATGACCTTCTACCTGTCGCCAGCGAAGCCTGATGACCTTCTACCTGTCGCCAGCGAAGCCTGATGACCTTCTACCTGTCGCCAGCGAAGCCTGATGACCTTCTACCTGTCGCCAGCGAAGCCTGATGACCTTCTACCTGTCGCCAGCGAAGCCTGATGCACCTGAGAACTGCTAATCTTTACACAGTCTGAATGTATGAGGTGAAGACGCTCCGGTACCGTTACTGCCCCGTGGTGGTGGTGGTGGGGGGGAGAACCAAACAATGAACCGAGCAGAGGGGGTAGTGGCAAACACCCGTTGATGTGTGTGTCACGCTGATGACATCTCAGAGAGAGGAATCCCCCCTGAAAGGATTCCTCTCCAGCACGGAGGAGAAGAGAAGGTCAGGAGGAAGTGACCTCAGAGGAACTCACGCCCCGTCCATGGACGTGAGGAAGGGCGGAGACGATGGTCACATGACGCCGCTGCTCTGCTGTTTAAATAGTAGATTGTAATAGAACTTACGTATTACTGCTAAAACACTTCCTGTCATTCCTGTGCCGAGTCTCGACAGATCAGGGTTTGGAGTCAGCCGACTGAGAGCATGTGTGTGCCTGCCAGGGAGAAGGCAGCACTGCGTAAACAACACAGCAAGGGGCATTGTGGGTAGGAAGAGGTGAGAGTATCAACACCTCAGCTAGAGAGAGGGGTTGCTCGACCCTGGTGCAGCAGGAAAACCAGCGAGAAGCAAATGGGCCGACTGCAAACGTGATCAGACGTGAATCAGTCGCCTGCGCCACAGATTAGTTCCGTTCCTGAGGACCTGCCTGTTGCCCACGTCTGTAGAAACTCCATTTAACTGGAGATGACGGAGCCACCTCCCTGTCTCCTCCTCTTTCTCTCCCCTACTCCTCTGTGTCGCTCTGCTGCCGCAACTGCAGTGACATCGAAGAGATGTGACGGACCGTGACGCCTGCACAAAACCAAACGCACGAGGTTTCACGTAATTCGTCCACATCTCATATGAAAGCCAAAAATAAATGAATCTGTGGTTATTAGCTCACAAAGAGGCTGTTTACCAGCGAGCCTAAACATCGTGGCTCATGCCGAGAGGAGGCCGTTCGGCCGGCTGACGAGAAAACCAAACACAATTTAACGGCAAATTTCATGTTTGAAGACGAATTCCGGTTTCGAAGCAACGTTTAAATCATCGATGGTCAACGTTTGATACGGAGACGGACGGACACCTCATGTCCACAGAGCTGTGTCCCTCTGTCCACCAGACGTGTATTAACAAATATGAATTGGGATTACGGTCACTTCCTCCGTCATGTGCCCGTCTTCTCAAGCCGACGGGTGGAACAGACCAAACGGAGCAGTACCACACAAACCCTGGAGGGGCAGTGTGAGCCGATAGGTCCAGGAGACGACCGACTTCGCGAGTTGGTGAGAAACGACTGAATTCTCAGAACCTCCGCCACCGTTGCCATTTGTTGTTGTTGTTGTCGTCAACTCTCGACTCGGTGCTGCCCTCTATTGATGGTATCACTTAACAACCATGCCAACGTAAAGGATGCGATGCTAGAATAATAATCCACTCCCCAACTGTACGTTCATCAGGGCTTGTGAATCCTATGGGTTGACCTTTAACCTTTAACCTTGAATCTGACCGATGAGCCCAGTTGTTAGTGCGACAGGCATCATGAACACAAAGGACTTTGGGTGGAGTGCATGTACACGAGCATCACACACACACATCTCAGGCCTATTGGGTGTCTTTGTCTGGGACACAGCTTAGGATGAGGCGTCTCGCCCGTGTGACCTTGCTGCACTGACCACGATCACCGTGCTGCACTGACCACGATCACCGTGCTGCACTGACCACGATCACCGTGCTGCACCGACCACGATCACCGTGCTGCACTGACCACGATCAACTACACACACAACCACACAACAACCCTAACAACTCTTCTTCTGCGTCAGAGCACGAAATGACCAACAAGGTGACGGCGTGAAAAGATTTCTGCCTCTTCCACGTCGTCTGTGGACATCGGTCTGTGTGTCCTGGTCAGGTGGGAGAGGAGGCTGCCCAACACAACTGTGTGTGTGTGTGTGTGTGTGTGTGTGTGTGTGTGTGTGTGTGTGTCTGCACCTCAACAACAACTGATGCTTCAGCACCAGCAGACGTCAGAGAATCCTGGTTATGGTTCAGTGTAGGTGTGGTTAAGGTGGGTTGGTTACGGTTAGTAGGTTAGTGTGTGTGTGTGTGTGTGTGTGTGTGTGTGTGTGTGTGTGTGTGTGTGTGTGTGTGTGTGTGTGTGTGTGTGTGTGTGTGTGTGTTTTCCTGGTCCATACATAAGATCATCGTATTAATGTGATATTCCATGATGGGAGTCCCTGGCGGACCACCAGCGGCTGCTCGGTTCCCACTGCCCCGCTTCCCCTGCACCTACCTGGGCACACAGCTGGGCGAGGAGCGGTCCACCTCCCAGGTCGCGTACAGGTTCATGTGGACCGGCCGGTTGGAGGTGATGCTGACCGGCTTGGAGGGCTGCATGTGCGGGGAAGGGACGCCCCCGGTCCGCGGGAGCCCTCCGCGCTCCGACATCCTGGACGGGGAGGGTTCTCCTGGTCCTCCTGGTCCTCCCGGTCCTCCTGGTCCCGGTCCTCCTGGTCCCGGTCCTCCTGGTCCCGGTTCTCCTGAAACCTCAACACAACTCAAGTTACACACACTTGTTATTGGAAGATGATTGTGTTGTGTTGTGTTGTGTTGACGGACGACTCAACACAACACAAGTTACACACACACACAACGTTGTGTTTTCTTCTGGTCACAAGAACCAGTTGTGTTGTGGTGTTTTACACAATCGCTCCAAGGTGTGGTCAGTTTACCCACAATTCAATGCGACACACAAAGTCGTTAGACCACAACTCAAACACAACAAGTCACAGACCTGCAGGTTGTACATTCTGTGGTTATCAGAGCATCAACACATGTTCCTGCTCATTATGGGATGGATGGGGAACCACAGAGGATCTGAGCTCGCTGCCCCCCCCCCCGACCACGTGGAGACACCGCTGCAGTGTGTGGTTCTGAAGCTCCTGACCTCCCGACCTCCTGACCTCCTGACCCCCGGTGCAGGCCTCTCAGGGCGTGCAGCCTCAGTGAGCGTGGAACAGGTTGTGCACGTGTGACGCCTCCGGTGACGCCGCCCAGGGCCCTGACGGCGAGCTGTGGATCTGAGGCCTTCTCCTCGCTCAGCTGACGTCACCGTGCGGCTGGTGGACGCTTCTCTACGGCAGGTTATCAGATCGGGATCGGCACGTGGTTGTCTGCTCCGACTGACGGCTGAGGCTGGACAAACAACAGAAAGATAAATAAAGCTTCTCACTGAGATTCAGGAAGTTTCTCTCAGGATGAAACCGCACAAATCAGTGTTCTTCTAAAAGTATTGAAAACTATAGAATCCACATGATGTGAGTTCCAGGTTTCTTTATGAATCACCGTGCGGCGGCTGGAGAAAGCAAACCCCAGATCCAGATCACCAGAGTTCACATGGTCCGACCTGGATCACCATGCTGTGAGTCCTGCTGGTCAACGAGCTCCTCTGGGGATTCCTCCTCCAGCAGCTCAACACCCAAACAGAACCTCCCTCTCAGGCGGAACCTGATCTGCCACAAGGAATGTTGGGGATTTTCAACCCGAGGTTTTGAAGAACACGTTTCATTTCAAGCTTTAGACGTAAAGTCTTGGACGTGGGAAGCATCACAGGACTTTGGAAGTGGTCACATTTGCATTAAATCAACGGAGACTGATCTGATTTGTTTCCAGCGTTTATTTCCTCTGTGTAATATGAGTTTGTTTGTGAATGTAAAGTAGAAACAGCAGCTGAAGCTCCGGTGTCATGAGGCCGAGCCCCGTGGTGCAGCCCGTGGGGCCATGAGGCCGAGCCCCGTGGTGCAGCCCGTGGGTCGGAGGTGCTTTTAAATGGATTCCAGGTTTACGGGCCTCGTCTCCTTCCTGTGAGTGACAGCTGGATCCACCGGGCCCTCGGCTCGGGGGGGGGGGGGGGAATCAGCCGGGCTCTTTTAACACGCTTCTCTGCGCTCGCCGGCTCCAGCCGCTGAGGAACAGATTAGAATCAGGCAGATTTAAATCACGCTCTCGGGATTATCCCGGGTTACTTTTTACACAGAGGCCAGAATCTGCCAGGTCGTCAAGTGACACCGGACGGGCCTCGAATCCAGTCCCTTCAGTTTACACCTTACGCAACACAACTGTACATGTATCACACGTGTGTATGACGCTGTGCGCTGGGTTCTGCTACTGCATTGAAATACTTTTGGACTCTTTGACGTGATGTGCAGAGGGCTTCTACGTTTCTGTTTGCAAGAGAAGCTGAAGAGAGAAAGGCCGTGAAGCACCAGGCTCTGAAGAGCCCGGGGCAGCTGTGGCTCGGGGGGGAAACGGGTCGTCCACTAACCAGCAGGGCAGTTCTCACCACTTCCACAAGCCGAAGCGTCTCTGGGCAAGAAACTGAACCCACCTTCCCCCAGAGAGTGTGTGTGGTGTGTGTGTGATAGAAAGGTGCTGCACTTAGATGCACTGTTTGAATGTGTGTGAACGGGACCGGAGCTGGAAGCCAGGAGCTGCTGGAGCCAGGAGCTGCTGGAGCCAGGAGCTGCTGGAGCCCCAGTGCCGGCCCATCAACCCAGAGAGCGCTGTGGTTCCGGTTCGATACAACCTGATGACGATCACCAGGCTGGGGCCCGTCCTGACAGGTTCCACTCAGGTGTCCCCCTCACAGCGGTGTTTATATATATATCAATAAGAAGATGCAGTATCAATGTGTGCTCTCCTAGTGTTCATCTACTGCAGCTATTTAGGTCACGGTGCTGCCCACGTGGTCCGGTGACTGTCCAGAGTCCTCTAGCGCCCCCGAGCTGTGGAAACAGGCACCGCACCTTGTGTCGGGGGGAAACATCCGAACGGCAAAGAGGAGTTCTGCTCATTAGTGAGGATTAATGTCATGGATTCAAAGTCTGATGGATTCACTCTCACGACAGGTGCTGCGATGACATCAGCGTCGGTCCAGGAGGATTAAACCCACGAGTTTTAAATGTGATGTAACAGTTCACTTGTTCCACAGAACACGACGCAGCAGCACTTTACTCCAACCAGTGGATATCACAGGAAGTTACAGCTCATCAGACCGAGTCCAGCACATGAGCCTCTTATGGTTTTAACACAAAGTGAATTCCAGCTCTTCTCATAGAGCAGCTTCCTCGGAGATAAATCATTATGGTTTGGTGAATTGAAAACTCTTGAGGTCAGAACAGTTGCAAACTCTTGTCGTCACTTTATTTACAAAAAAACAGAAAAAAAACATGGTTACACCGAAAAATAACCACAACAGAGAAAATACTGGTGTCACGTTTGTCGCGTGACACCAAGAACATGAGATGCATCAACGTGTATTTTTAAAAAAGAACCCGCCAGGGGACTGGTGTTGCAGTCCACATCCTCCGAAGTTAAAATCTGGGCTTCCTCCCTCCCTCCCTGTTGTGGGCGATTCTCCCGCGGCGCCGCCTCCTGGTGCTTCAGCTCTAGAACTTGAACTCTTTGTATTTCTTGGCGCCGCCTCGCGTGTCCTGCGGCTGAGCCTTCCGCTTTTTTTGCTGCACGGTGACGATTGAAGAGGAGAGAAAAGAAGCTATTAATATTCAAATGTCACCGCAAGAGGAAAAGTGAAGCGACTTAACGGGAGCGTTCGGTTTCTTCTCTTGAGCCTGAGCGACTCTGTACCTTCTGTTTGGCTGCGTGCTCGGCCACCATGTCGCTGAAGTCCTCCTTCTCCACCTGGGCCTGCTGCTCCCGGACGTGCTCCTCGTACTTCTGGGTCATGGCCATCGGGTCCAGCTCCAGCTCCTCTGGAGCCAGGGCCACCTCCACGCCCTGGGACTCCTGCCCTCCACCCGCCTTACGACCTGCCATGGCCTGAGGAGAGCAGAGAGGAACAATAACAGTGAGAGGAGGAGGAGATGACAGCCTCTCGTCTTCATTTGGACGAACTGTTCACACAAACATCTCGTGAAGCCGTGTCTTACCCCTGACACGTCATAGATGTGCGTGGAGGCCATCATGGCAGCTCCCACGGGTCCAGTCCGTCTCTCGGGAAGCACGGTGAAGAGCTGTGGCGTCTCGTTCCTGTGAAAACAGAATGATCGATTAAAGCAGGAACAAAAATCTACCTCACGTTACGCAGCAAATGCTGATGAAAATATATAACAGTTGGTTTTAGACATTTGAATGAAGAATTGTTTAATATTATATCTGTAAATGAACTAAAAATGACACGTCAGAGTCGTGTGGTGAGTGACAGCGACACTCACCCGTCCATGGCCTCCTCGATCTTCTTCTTCCTGAGCTCAATCAGCTCTGGGGTCTCCATGCCGGCCGGGACCGAGGAGAAGCCTCCGGGCGTGATCAGTCCACTGGAACACAGACAGAAACACAGCAGTTCATTCAGGCTCACGACCCAAGAGATCGTTTCCATTCAAACACCTCATCAACGGAACCAGGTTACAGACCAGTTGATTACATGGTAGCTTATGGTAATCTCCTCAGCACGTGTCTGTGCATTGATGAGAACATGATTCAAAACCTTTAACCGTCCGCTCCCTGAACCAAGCGGGACAGACGGAGCTATGTTTGTAACTTCCTCATTGAATCCTGAGCTATAGCTGGAAGTACCTGTCTGCTGGTGTGAAGAACCCGGTCTCATCCGGTTTCTCCTCATCGCTCTCCTCCTCCTCCTCTTCCTCTGACGACTCCTCGTCCGACGGCTCCAGCTCTCCCCAGGGCGTGTGGTCCAGCTCCTCCTCGTCCGCTTTGGCCTGAGCACACACACACACAGACACACACAGTTTAACACACATATCTGAGCCTTAAAGTTTATTGTTAAACTGTAAAATATGATGCTCCTATAATGACTTTTTTTTTTTTTTACTTATCGATATCGCCCCCCCACCCTGAAATTGTGCCTGTTACCTGGAAGTCGGCAGCATTGGTCCCAAACACGTCACCGTAAAGCGGTTTCCCCATTTCGTCGACCGGCGGCTTCCCCCAGCCTCCAGCGTGGTAACCAAATGTGCAGTTCTGAGAGGAAGAGGAGGAAGACGAGCAAAAGTTCAAGAAAGAATTTGAGTTAGTTTAGATATCGGGTCAATACTTTTCAATAAGTGGGGTTGCACGAGAAACTCTTACCTCTGGGATGGGGGAGTTCAGTCCTGGTATTTTGAGGTTGGGGTAGGAGGGAGGGGGGCCGTACCTCTGCATGGCAATCAGCCAGGGGGGGGGCACCTTGTGGGCATTCTGGGAAAGACAAGACAACACTTCTTTAATGCTTTCATCATTTCTAATATTTTCTATTTGGATCCTTTTTGTTGCCTCTTGTTGCCGTCTTTGTGTTTCTAGATAAACAAGTCGTGTTACAGGAAGTGACTCGTTTTCACATCAACACATCTAACAGCGGAAACAGAGAAAGTGACACAACAGCAGACACAACAACAACACAGTGCATTTAATATAGTGCAACTATAACTCTGAGCCTGTACAATACAAGTCCTACAGTATATGGTCATATCTGTGTGTTCTTCAAGAGGAGCTTATTTCAAAGCTTCAGTAGCTCGAAGCTCGTGGCTCATTTGTGGGACTCACAGGTCCAACTGGCATCCCCAGGGCGATACGCAGCTCATCGGACAGATCGCCGGGCTTCTTCTCTTTCAGACGAGTCTCAAACTCTTTACCCTGCAGACACACAAACACAAAGGTCTGTTCAGCCACGGTCACGCGACACAAGGTCACCGGGTAGTCCTGCGGTTTCTGGGCTCTACTACCTCGTAGTAAAGATCTCCGTGGATAGTGAGCTTGGGTTTGATCTGCCACTTGAAGAAGGCATCGTGCAGCTTCTGGTAGTCAATGTCGATCTTTCCCATCTTGGGGCGGACCTTCTCTCTCATTTTGGTCTTCATTGTTTTGGCGTCCTCCTGTGAGCAGACAACAAAGAGCCTGGTTGTATCTCATCACTTTACAGACAGAGAAGCCACAGGGCTTCAGACACATTTCAGAAACCCACCTTCTCCTGCAGGGCCTCCCTCATCTCCTGGATTCCCGTCCTCTTGATGAACTCCGGGAGCTCGAACGGAGGCTTCTCGATACCTCTCTTGCCCTGCAGGTACTTCCTTTTGAAGCACCAGTGGCGGGGCACCGGCACTGTGTTCCTGGTGGCCTTCAGGTGGACGAGCAGCTTGGGCTCCTGGGCGGTCACATCATGCATCTCCACGACGTCCGGACGAGCCACCAGCTGGAGCAAAGGGGAGATCGTATTCAAACCTGAGGCACATTTCTTCAACCGGCTGAAAAGGAGGAGGATGAATTATGATCTGATTTACCTGCTTGAGCTCAGCCACGGTCAGTCTGTTCATCCTCCTCAGCTTCTTCTTGGACAGTTTAGGTACATCTGGTCTTAAATCCTATAAATAAAAAACACATTTAAATAACGTAAACTTAAAGAAGACAGATTTTTTGGCTCTGCTTTCTGACAGATGGAAGGATTCATACATCATCGCTGTCGTCACTGTCTCTCCTCTCCTCCTCAAATCCCTTTTTCCTCAGCACGGCTGTCTCCGGCTTATCTGTCTTCTCAGGCTCCTTCTCCTTCTCCTTCTTGACATCATCTGTCAGCTGGGAACAAAAAGGAAACCATCCATTACAGCAAAACCAACGCCATTAAAATAACTTGAATACTCATTAACGCTTCGTTGGCTACGTATTCTTCTGCGGTCAAATGTTTCTAACCTTGAACGCCTCAAAGATCCTCTTGAAGAAGATGTAGTTTGGGTCGTAAATCTCTGGCTCCTCTGTGATGTACTCGATCTCCACCTCTGGCTCTTTCTCCTTCTCCTTCTCTTCTCCTTGTCTTTGTCTTTATCTGTGTCTTTGTCTTTGTCTGTGTCTGTGTCCTTTTCTTTGTCACCCCCCTCCTTCTGCTCCACCAGCTCCTTCTTCTCCAGAGCTCGCTTCTTCTTGCTCTTCTTCTTGCGGTTCCTGCGCCTGCGGTTTTTCTGAGGAATATGTTTATGTTGGGATTACAACACGATCACCAGGCCTATTTTCTCTGATGATTTGCACATATAAATACACAAGGGGACAGTGATGTGGTGAATTAAACTTCCGAGGTATATAAAGTTCTCTGATGCCTCCAAGCCACAGGTCAAAAGTGCTTATTGTACATTGTAAGATAGTTTAAGATAAAGACTTACATCTTTCTTAGACATTTGGTCGTCGTCTTCTGTCTCAGACATGACTGGAGCCGAGGAGTTCAGGTCCATCTCTGCTCCCTCATCATATTCCTCCCCTTTGAAAGGTAAAAGAAAACGAGTTGAGAAAAACCAGACCCCGAAAGCAAAACCCGGAGTGTCTGAGCTGCTGATCGGACCCAGGCGATGGCTGTACTGACCTGTGGGGTCGGTGAGCTGCTCCTGCCGGATCTCCTTCAGCTGGAGGATTTTCTCCAGAGCCTGAGGGATCTTGGGGCCACTGATGCTTATCTCCTCATTCTGCCAGAGCTGGAACGGAAGCAAAAGAGTTAACATAGTGTAACTTCATCTAGAAGTTCACAATCCTATTTTGTGCTGCAAAAACATTTCACACAGTTTTGAAATAAAAAATGCTCCATCTCAACTGAGCGTTAATGTTAAGATGATGTCAATTTCATGCTTTATGTTCTTTAAGCTCTTCCACTTCCACTACATGAAAACACACCTCTCTGTTGTCTTCTCCTGGAGGAGGAGGCACTCTCTGCTTCTGGGTCGGCATCATGCTCACACCGGAGGCAGCGGCCCCGAGGATCCATACCTGCGGAGCAAACGTACAAAACTTTAAAAAGAACACGATACAAAAGTCAACTTCGTTAACGTTCCTTCTTTTCTAACAAAGGTCGAACCAGTTCCACGGGCGGGACTCGACATTTGAATTGATTGAAAACTGTGTTACGACAACTATTATGATTAGTATATTGTGGAGAAATGTGAAATCTAAGCCGACCTCTCATTGCGCTGATGGGAGGCATGGCCCTGGGCCCCGGACCCATCTTGGACATCTCCTGCTGACGCTCTTGTTCCAGCAGCATTGCAGCCTGATAGACACGGAGGTAAAGTAGTGAAATTAAGGTGGTAGGAAATAAAAGGGAGGGAGGTATTAAATAATCCTGGACTAAATTTGACAGGTTGACTATATTCTTCTTCTCACCCTTTTCTGCTGCTCCAGAAGATCATGTTCATCCATGACTCTGGAATCACCCTGTGACAAAGACCAACAAACTGCATCAAACCTTAGTGCGTCTGTGGTTCTTGGCCAAAGCTAAACGCAGCCAGTGGGTTACATGGTCAGTGAACTGGTATTCCCCCCCCCTCACCTGCTGCTTGGCCCTCTCCTCCTGCTGCAACACCATGGCTGCTCTCTGCTGAGCCATCTTCAGCTGATCCTCATGGGTCATCCCGGGAGGGGGCAAACCGGGGGGCTCCATGCCCATGTGCATGCCGGACGGAGGGGGCCCGCTGGGCATCATGCTCATAGCCTGGAGCATGCCCCCCATACCAGGGGGCATGGGGGGCATCGGCATCGGGGGCATGGGGGGGATACCTGGCATCTGTGGAGGAAGAGGATACAAGGTTATACAACCAATCCATTGGTTCATTTATAATACACACATTTTATTTTATACACTTATTCAACAGTGGCGTCAGAAAAAAAACTTTGAATGCTTAGAAAGAAACTAGTGGAGTTAGGCTCCTCATGTATAACACAATATTCATATAGAACCAAAAATATATTTTTTAAAGTAGAACATAAATAGATCAAATATGGTTGATATAGATATTGCTACATTAACAGCATTTATACCTCCTCCCCAGACCAGTCACACAATCTGAACATGTTACCACATCTGAGGACGTTCACTATATGAAGTGTTATCTATTATCTACTATATCATATTCTATTGTCATGCAATCAGCACAGTCTCAAGAGTTCCCAGCAACTTAAGGTCCAAAGCCTGATTCCTCCAGTGGAACCCAGCTGCTGGCCTCTCTTCCCCAGATGTTTCCCCAGAGAACCCAGTGGGTCACTGGGATGTAACGGGGACCTTTACCTGGGAGCCCATGGGCTTGTCATCCCCGTGTTTGCTGAGGAGGATCCTGGTCTGCAGGGACACAGAAGAGCAATGAGGCTTCACAGGGTTTTTACATTAACGTCGTTGAACTCTAATAAATGTATTGATAAGCCTGATTCCAACAGTGTGAATCTGCTGGTTAACATCTGCATCTCCCAGCAGAGCCACATGCTAGTGGTAAACATCCAGAGCAGAGGTCCATCCCGTCCTGCACCCAGCGGCCGTGCAGGGCACCACTCACCTGCAGCATGTAGCCCTTCAGTCGGTCCATCAGCTCCTCTCGGGGACCTGCGGACACGAGAGCAGACTTTCAGGGAGCGGACCTCTCATCACGACCAACCCACAGAACCACGCTAGCTTGTTTCTAAACAGGCGGCAGCAGCGTTAGCTAACATGGAGCCTGACCGCTGCTTGCACGCTAACTCGAGGCTGGGAGCACGCGCCCAGCGGAGAATACGTGGCGGCCACGTGTCTTTAAAACCTCTAATTCATTGAAGCATAAAGTTGTGAGCATAACAAACGCGCGTGTGTGTTATTATCAGTGTAAACAGGCCCAGCGCTAGCTCGCTATTAGCCGCTAGCATTAGCAACTGGCTAGCTGCTGTTAGCACGTCTCCCCGGCTCGCCGCCTCCCTCCCCGGCCCCTCGCTCACCCATCACGGGCGCTCCCAGCTCCGCCAGCTTGGCCTGGAGCTCCGGGTGGCTCCATGTGGTCAAAGCCGCGATAGCACTGCCTAAGTCGGACTGGAGGGACTCGGTGCCCGGTGGACCGTCGGACGCCATGTTGAAGCTCCCTGAATGAAACGCTGCTGGAGCGACACAAGGGAGCCCGCGAGCATGACGGGTAACACGCAGTGGCTGCTGGGAGGTGGAGTCCGGAAGCGGAAGGGGCGCAGTGACGGGTTACAGCCTCTAGGTGTCAGTGTTGACACTTTAAACCCGGTTTAAATGTATTAATTGAAAGAACTTTAAAAGTCTGATCTGACAAAATGAACAGTTCAGCTCATAAGACTGTTCAGCTGCTAGAGACAGAACCTTAGAGACAGAACACTAGAGACAGAACACTAGAGACAGAACATTAGAGACAGAACACTAGAGACAGAACACCAGAGACAGAACACCAGAGACAGAACACCAGAGACAGAACACTAGAGACAGAACACTAGAGACAGAACACTAGAGACAGAACACCAGAGACAGAACACCAGAGACAGAACACTAGAGACAGAACACTAGAGACAGAACATTAGAGACAGAACACTAGAGACAGAACCTTAGAGACAGAACACTAGAGACAGAACACTAGAGACAGAACACTAGAGACAGAACACTAGAGACAGAACATTAGAGACAGAACACTAGAGACAGAACACTAGAGACAGAACACTAGAGACAGAACATTAGAGACAGAACACTAGAGACAGAACACTAGAGACAGAACACTAGAGACAGAACACTAGAGACAGAACATAGAGACAGAACACTTAGAGACCAGAAACATAGAGACAGAACACCAGAGACAGAACACTAGAGACAGAACATCAGAGACAGAACACTAGAGACAGAACATTAGAGACAGAACACTAGAGACAGAACACTAGAGACAGAACACCAGAGACAGAACACTAGAGACAGAACACTAGAGACAGAACACTAGAGACAGAACATTAGAGACAGAACACTAGAGACAGAACATTAGAGACAGAACACCAGAGACAGAACACTAGAGACAGAACATCAGAGACAGAACACTAGAGACAGAACACTAGAGACAGAACACTAGAGACAGAACACTAGAGACAGAACACTAGAGACAGAACATAGAGACAGAACACTAGAGACAGAACACTAGACGACAGAGAAGAACACTAGAGACAGAACACTAGAGACAGAACACTTAGAGACAGAACACTAGAGACAGAACACTAGAGACAGAACACTAGAGACAGAACCTTAGAGACAGAACACTAGAGACAGAACACTAGAGACAGAACACCAGAGACAGAACATTAGAGACAGAACACTAGAGACAGAACATTAGAGACAGAACACTAGAGACAGAACATTAGAGACAGAACACTAGAGACAGAACACTAGAGACAGAACATCAGAGACAGAACACTAGAGACAGAACACTAGAGACAGAACACTAGAGACAGAACATTAGAGACAGAACACTAGAGACAGAACACTAGAGAGAGAACACTAGAGACAGAACACTAGAGACAGAACATCAGAGACAGAACACTAGAGACAGAACATCAGAGACAGAACACTAGAGACAGAACACTAGAGACAGAACATCAGAGACAGAACACTAGAGACAGAACACTAGAGACAGAACACTAGAGACAGAACACTAGAGACAGAACACTAGAGACAGAACACTAGAGACAGAACACTAGAGACAGAACATCAGAGACAGAACACTAGAGACAGAACACTAGAGACAGAACATCAGAGACAGAACACTAGAGACAGAACTCTAGAGACAGAACACTAGAGACAGAACATCAGAGACAGAACACTAGAGACAGAACACCAGAGACAGAACACTAGAGACAGAACATTAGAGACAGAACACTAGAGACAGAACACTAGAGACAGAACACTAGAGACAGAACACTAGAGACAGAACATCAGAGACAGAACACCAGAGACAGAACACTAGAGACAGAACACTAGAGACAGGACACTAGAGACAGAACACTAGAGACAGAACACTAGAGACAGAACACTAGAGACAGAACATTAGAGACAGAACACTAGAGACAGAACATCAGAGACAGAACACTAGAGACAGAACACTAGAGACAGAACACCAGAGACAGAACACTAGAGACAGAACACTAGAGACAGAACACTAGAGACAGAACATTAGAGACAGAACACTAGAGACAGAACACTAGAGACAGAACACTAGAGACAGAACATTAGAGACAGAACACTAGAGACAGAACACTAGAGACAGAACACTAGGAGACAAGAAACACTAGAGACAGAACACTAGAGACAGAACACTAGAGACAGAACATAGAGACAGAACTAACACACAAGACAGAACACTAGAGACAGAACACCAGAGACAGAACACCAGAGACAGAACACTAGAGACAGAACATTAGAGACAGAACATTAGAGACAGAACACTAGAGACAGAACACTAGAGACAGAACACTAGAGACAGAACACCAGAGACAGAACACTAGAGACAGAACACTAGAGACAGAACACTAGAGACAGAACACCAGAGACAGAACACAGAGACAGAACACTAGAGACAGAACACTAGAGACAGAACACCAGAGACAGAACACCAGAGACAGAACACCAGAGACAGAACACTAGAGACAGAACATTAGAGACAGAACATAGACAGAACTAGAGACAGAACACTAGACGAACACAGAACAACACTAGAGACAGAACCTAGAGACAGAACATAGAGACAGAACACTTAGAGACAGAACATAGAGACAGAACACTAGAGACAGAACACTAGAGACAGAACACTAGAGACAGAACACTAGAGACAGAACACTAGAGACAGAACACTAGAGACAGAACACTAAGGACAGAAACATTAGAGACAGAACACTAGAGACAGACACACTAAGACAGACTACAGACGAACTAGAGACAGAACACTAGAGACAGAACACCAGAGACAGAACACTAGAGACAGAACACTAGAGACAGAACACTAGAGACAGAACACTAGAGACAGAACACTAGAGACAGAACACTAGAGACAGAACACTAGAGACAGAACACTAGAGACAGAACACTAGAGACAGAACATTAGAGACAGAACACTAGAGACAGAACACTAGAGACAGAACCTTAGAGACAGAACATTAGAGACAGAACACTAGAGACAGAACATTAGAGACAGAACACTAGAGACAGAACACCAGAGACAGAACACTAGAGACAGAACATTAGAGACAGAACACTAGAGACAGAACACCAGAGACAGAACACTAGAGACAGAACACTAGAGCAGACAGAGAACACTAGAGACAAAGAACACCAGAGACAGAACAGAGACAAACCAGAGACAGAACACCAGAGACAGAACACTAGAGACAGAACATTAGAGACAGAACACTAGAGACAGAACACTAGAGACAGAACCTTAGAGACAGAACATTAGAGACAGAACACTAGAGACAGAACACCAGAGACAGAACACTAGAGACAGAACACCAGAGACAGAACACTAGAGACAGAACATTAGAGACAGAACACTAGAGACAGAACATTAGAGACAGAACACTAGAGACAGAACACTAGAGACACAAGAACAACTAGAGACGAACACTAGAGACAGAACACTAGAGACAGAACACTAGAGACAGAACATTAGAGACAGAACACTAGAGACAGAACATTAGAGACAGAACACTAGAGACAGAACCTTAGAGACAGAACACTAGAGACAGAACATTAGAGACAGAACACTAGAGACAGAACCTTAGAGACAGAACATTAGAGACAGAACACTAGAGACAGAACATTAGAGACAGAACACTAGAGACAGAACACTAGAGACAGAACACTAGAGACAGAACACTAGAGACAGAACCTTAGAGACAGAACACTAGAGACAGAACACTAGAGACCAACGTGCAAGATACAATAATATTATAATAATAAACGTTATGCAGCTCAAAGTGCTTCACATTCAATGTAGATGAAAATAAAATCATATTTATAAAAATAAAAACATGTCTATAAAATATAATGAAATTTGTATCATACTATAATATAATATAATATATTGATATTTAATATAAATAAGTGAATGTGGGTGTTTGTGAGTAGTGGCAGTGCGCATGCGCAGCAGGAGCATTGTCTGCAGCAGCTGAGGGAGTGGGGGGGTGGTGCCTCTCTCCACATGGAAGCAGAACCAGTGAGTCCTGTAATGTGTGAGAAGCTGATTGTCTGAAGGAGACTCGCTGCCTGAGGTAAATACCAACTCTCCCTTCACTTCTGCGAGACGCGACCCACCGGAACCCCGTGTTGGGCCAGCGGGACCGAACTTTTCGGTTTTCAAGCGCTGAGCTTCAAGTTCGTAAAGAAAATCTGTCGTGACACGGAAATTCTGCGCGTGAAAACAGTCTGGCTCTGCCTGAAAGTATCTCGGTTTTTAGTTCCGCTGAACGTTGCTTGTGATCGCGTGGTTTCCTCCGGTCGTCGAACCCAGATGTTTGAGGAGCGCGTGGTCCAGCTGCTCCAGAGTTAACAGCTGGATGTGGTCCCTTCCTGAGAGGGGCCACACCCACCAGCAGGGCCCCAGGCCGCTGGGGACCATGTGTCCTCAGAGGTCTACAGCTCGACTGATGGGTCAGGGGACAGGTGTCCATATGCAGGAGTAGAGATACATATAATATATATATATATCTATATGTCTATATCTGCTGTCAAATCCAAGGTGGGACAAATCTAAAAAATGTGTTGTTTCTTTAAGATGTGAGCTTCAAGTTTGTGTGAACATAAAAAACCCACTGCAGTGTGTCGTGTAACGTAAAAACCAGTCGGGCAAAGAAACGCTTCAACAAAAAACGTGGAAATTGTCGATGTAATTTCAGTGAAAAGTTAGTTTGATTGCTTTTTAATAAACTGCGATCAGTCGTGTAACATGAACTTGTGTTTGGGCTTTAAAATGAATTTCATGTAGAGTCTGGTTTCATCCCCTGCTTTGATTCAATCTCCCTGATAGTCAGCGTTTCTCTTCCTCGGCCGACACCGAGCACCTCTTGTTTCTCTTGTTTCTCTGCTGCTCTGTTCCTCTGTGGCTTCAGAGCTAAGACACTCTGGATGTTTCATGTCAGTGTCTGGAATGTGCACAGATCCCCCGAGGACGCCCGCTCGCAGCACAACACTGGACCTCAGCACCCTCAGGCGTTGCTTGGATAACAATCCACGTGTATTTAAGCGTCGTGAGTCGAGAGCCGCTCTAGACTCACATCAGCAGAAAAGCAGTCATGACATCAGACGCCACAAATCGTTGTGACGCCGGCGCCGGTTTCCGTATCTCTTCCTGTGTTCTGGTAAACTCATGTGACCCCTGCGCTCTTCCTGATCTCCGTCAGTCTGCAGCCATCTGTATGTGTTTCTTCTTGTAGCTGCGTGACCCATATCTTCTTTCACATTGCATAATAACAGCTAATAATAACATAATGTGTTTGCTACCTCGTTCCTCCCGAGGTAACGGCTCGATACAGATGACTGCGGGCGCGTTGGGCACATATGGCGGCCGTTCATTACACGGCCTGTGAGGCTGGAAATATCGTTTTGATGCCTTTGGAGTTCTTTCAATGCAAAAGCCCAAACTCAGTATGTTGTGGTGCAGCCGCGCTCCGTCTATGGGAATCAGCCGCGGCAGCGTGCGGAGCATTTCGTGGTTTTCTCCTTCAGCCCTGTGTTGTTGGACTGTAGCTGCTGGTGAAACAGCCGGGGGGGCTTCTCCTTCAGCCCTGTGTTGTTGGACTGTAGCTGCTGGTGAAACAGCCGGGGGGGCTTCTCCTTCAGCCCTGTGTTGTTGGACTGTAGCTGCTGGGAAACAGCCGGGGGGGCTTCTCCTTACAGCGGCGTCCGCTGCCTGTCGTTACTCGTACATGTCAGCTGCTGAGGTGGAGGAGATCTACGGGTGTGTGAGTGCCAAGGGGACAGGAAGCGGGTGGGGGGGGTGCAAGTGAATTTCATATGTGAGGGGAGATGAAATATTCATTGTGAGCAGATTGAACTCACGTTGGGTTTGAGCCCTGATAACACGCAGCAGAGATGAAACCACCACATGGTTTGGATGTTTCCCTGAGGTGTGGGCGCCCGTGAAGCTGGGCTGTGGATCGGCTCGTATTGCAGGAGCTTGAAAAGCTGAGGATCCGGCAGAGAGCAGTTGTTTGCCGCCTCCCGGCCGAGCAGTCGGTATGTGTGTTTGCTTTCTGAGAGACGACCTCCTCCGCCTGAAACCCAGAAACAGATCACACTCTCTTTGTTCAGGGATTCAGGTTTGTTGTGCACAATGTGGGTTTCCTCAGGTTTAAATGTGACTTGTGTAGTTTGTAGTAAAAGTTTCCACAGTTTCTCACAAGGAGGACAAATATCTGGCCTGTGTAAAACAACAGAGGCTGAAATCTGCTCAGCTCTGTGACTCATGGGGACGTTTGTAATGGGTGTGGTCGCAGCGAGCAGAGGAAAGTGTAGCTCCGCTGAGCGCTCTGTGCCAACTAACTGCGTCCAGCTCCTGGTGTGAGTGACGGGCCGGTCTCGCAACAGGAAGGGTGCTCAGTTCAGATAGAGGGAGGGGAGGTGGTGGCCATCGTGACGGGGGGGCAAGGATAAAGGGACAGATGTTAAGAATAGAGACACAAACTGAGATGAGCTCTCTGACGCTCCAGGTCTGTCACGGTGGCTCTAAGGACAGTTTCCTGGGTTTGATTCCAGCCTGAGAGAGCGTTTGCTTGTTCTGGGCCTCGTGCTCTTCATTGTGCATCAGGAGTCACAGCCTCCTGTTACACTCACTGTAAATACACATGCACGTGCACGTACATGCACGCACCATCCAGCACTTCCTTAATGGACCTGTCTGATTACACAGTGACTTTAATGTCTGCCAGAGTCTGTGCACACATTCAGCGCCGCACATTAACAGTGGGACTGCATGTGGCAAGCGACGGTGACCTCACTCATTGGTTTGTGTGTAGAGGTCACCTGAGTTCACTTCATGAACAGGAAATATGTGAGGGAGGACGGATTCCTTCCTGCCTCCATGTTTGATAAGTTCTGTACAGAGTCAAACTGTCAGAGGCCTTAAAGTATAAGGATAAGGGAAGGGATCTCCGTATGTATTTGTTTATCGAATGTGTTATTGTATATGTAATGGTTGCTCTAACATCCAAATGTGATAAATGAGGGGAAGTGACGTCTCGGCAGGGGGGGTGTTTTGGGTATGCGGGCCGCCAGAGGACCAGCCACGTTGGAGTCCGCTGCGGTCCTGAAGACCTACATGGGCCTACTTCCAAAGAAACGGGATTATTGGCCTGGGTGACACTTTGAAGGACGACCGCGAGGACTCAGCTGTTTCTCTGGGCGCTCAGAGGTGGTGAGGACAGCGTGGACCAGTTGTGGTATTGTTTGCAGCATCTCACCAGCCACACCTGCAGACAGTTGGGCTTTGGGACGTTGTTTGGGGATTCGGGGACTGTATGAACCTGGGGTCGGGGAAATATTGATGTACGGGATTGGTGTAAATTGTGTGGTTATGTTCACGTTGTCGTCTTTGTTTGCGGGCACGCGTCCAGGGGGTACGTGTGTATGATTGAGTTTTTTGTCAATACAGACAATTGTATGCAACATATCTGGGTTTATTTCGTTTATATATATATATATATTATTTCATATGTGGTGGGGCCGATGACAAGGTTATCGGTCTTATAGAATATTATTAGTTTATTGTAAATTGGTCAGGCGGCGCCCGTGCTCCTTTTAAAATAGCGTAGTAATTTCCACTTTTTCCTAAACAAGGCGAATTGTTACATGTCAGGTTTTATTTACTTCGAGCTGGAGCATGACGACGATATTTTGCGTCTCTAATATATGGGACCATAAACTCCATTTTCCCACAGACTTCGGTTTGCAACCAGTGGAGTCGCCCTCTGCTGGTCGTTGGAGAGACTACAGGTTTCAGATTGTAGCTACTCCCTTTGCTAGCATGTGTGTGTGTTGTTCTGATGTTTAACTTCTTTTCTTTTAGGCTTTACCGGCAGCAGGACCAGGAAGCACTCGCACTCTTCACTCCTGCCGATGTCGGGCATCTGGACACAAATCCGAACCAAAAAGCGTGGCTGCAGTCGATCAGAACCGGATCCGTCGCCCCGGCTTGTAACGACCCTGTAGTTTGAGTCTCTACACGACACGAAGCAGCAGCAGCAGAACCACAGGTACCAAGCAGCAGCCGGTGCCTGTCAATATTTAATAGCTTCTTAATGGCTACTGATTTTAAATTCTGATTTATGATTGAGCTTTGAAACCGTATCCTTCTTATATCACATTTGCATCAGTGCCGTCAGAGTGCTTTATGTAAAAGCTCGTGTCTCATTAATTACTGACACATCCTGACATCGTAGATCCACACGTGTACGACTCAGTCCACCCCCCCGCTGTAAACTCCACGCAGTCAGGATGGTGGAGGAGCGCATCTACACCGCCACGGGCATGGCCGCCAGGCTGAGGAGCCAGTGGGATCGCGATGAAGGTCTGGGCCAGAACGACAACGCGGTGAAGTTTCTGGGTCAGGATTACGAGTCTCTGAGAGCCCAGTCCCTGCAGAGTCGGAGGCTGTTCGAGGACAACCTGTTCGCCTGCGCCTCGTCGTCCCTGGGATTCGACGAGCTCGGCCCGAAATCCTCCAAGACCCAAGGAGTCCGCTGGATGAGACCCACGGTGAGAAGGGAAGAGGGGGGTGTGAGAGGACGGATCTTAGCTGGGTTATTATTATTAAGTTTGACTTTTGAGTTTCTTTCATTTAATCTCAGTCCTTTACCGAACTAGTGGCGTCCACTTCCAGAGGAACTGTGCTTTCAAACCTCCAAAATATCATTTCAAATCTAAAAGTCCTCTGTTGATCCGGTAAAGATGCACCTACACTTTCCTTGTTTCTTAATGTTGAATATATTATATACGTATCTGCAAAAACAAATCACATACTTGACAGAGACTTAAAGTTAAACACATCTTTGCAAAGAACACTTCATGTTTTTAGCTTTCAAACAATATAAAATTATACTTTAGTCTGAATTAGTCAAAGTTGCATTCTCTGTGTTTTAATCGGTGTGTTCAAGACAGTTGGAAAACTCCAGCATCCGACAGAAGCTATGAAACTGATCTGACTTAATTCACATGTCTTCATTTTCTTTTCTTCAAATTCTTAATCTTTATAGCAATGTCCCATCTGCTAACATGGAGGATGTATGCCCTATACTGTAGCCCTTCACCAGGGGGCGATCAAGTGATCAACCAGGAGGACGTAAAAACACAACTAAGACACGTGTCAGTAATGAGATCATGTAAAACGAAGCACGTGTGAACCTTTAATTTGAAGAGTTTGGTTTGAAGTTCTGAAGACAACACCGAGACTAAGTTTCTACGACCTGATGAAAGCCCTCAGACATCGACTGGTGACTTCAGGAGAAGTTGCTTTAGGCTTTTTATCACTGGTATCTGTTGCTCGGCAACTCAACGCTCTGTCAGGTGTGATTGGGGGATTTGGTTTCAAGCTGTGTTTGCTGCTGATCGTGTCTCAGGAGCTGAACCACACGTTTCTCCTCATCGTGACAGAACCGAGCAGAACTTCTTCATTAGGTGTTATCTCCACACACACCCATCACTGGGCGGTGCACACATAACGTGACGGGTCACTGCTTCCTGTGCAAGTGCAGCGAGACGCATCGTGATCTTTAAGAGCTCGCAGGGGTCGTGATCCTCTACGTGACGGCAGCCTCTTAGCTCGAGTGTGTAGACCCCTGTGTGTGTCCTGTGTGTGTGTCCTGTGTGTGTGTCCTGTGTGTGTCCTGTGTGTGTCCTGTGTGTGTGTCTCAGCTCTAATGCTTCCCGGGTCTCGTCTCTCCAAAGTCTGATGCTTCATAATGCATGTGGCCTCACGCCTGCACCGCAGGATCTGTAATATTTACGCTGCATAAGAGGGTTCGTGGTGTTCGTGTTCTCGTAAAAAAAAAATCTGTGCTCAGTGTGACCCTGGAAAAGAGAATTTAAGTTGCGTGAGTTCAGCCGTGTGTGTCATGGTTTGTGTGCGTGTGTGTGTGTGTGTGTGTCATGGTGTGTGCGTGTGTGCGTGTGCGTGTGTGTGTGTGTGCGCGTGTGGTGTGCTTCTGGGGCACGAGGAGGAAGAGTATTTCTTTTTATAGCTTCATGTGTGTTTCTCCCGCTCAACATGCCGAGTAGAAGATGGCTCATGAAGCGGGGGGGGGGGGCAGCCTTGTTTTCCTTCTACATGGAGATCATCTGTCGCTCGTCTCGGCGCTGAGCTTTTGAAAGAAGGGAAACTGAAACAGGAGGATGTTTGTTTGTCAGCAGGATTGTGTAAAAACTACTGAACGGATTCCCATGAATAATGAAGGATGAGTCATGATCCCAAACAGAAAGTTCAGTTCTGGACCAAGGGGCTGATCCAGTTCAAGGACCAGTTCCAGTTTCTGCATTCTCCTGGATTCATCAGAGAATAATTCATTGATCCCGATGAAAATGAAATGTGTTTTAGCTTTACACTGTAAATACAGTTTCTAAAGCCAAACTATCTTGTTTTCTCACTTTTAATAACACATTTTGAATTTGAATAGAACCAGCAGACTTACCTCGCGAGAACCTCAAGTGTTAGAAGTGAAGATATTATCGTTACTGCTCCTTGTTCCAGATCTGACCAAAGATCATTCTTCTTGCCTCCTCACCTATCTGTGAATCTTGTGGTTTGTGTATCCTGCAGAAACAACTACTTGTACTTGTACTTGTACTTGTACCAGTCACTATACTGGACACAGAGATAAAACTAAAGTTGACAGTAGAGTTTTCTTTAATTAACATTATAACATGACCAACTGCATCCTCCATACATTTATTTGAGATGATCTTTTACAGTGTGTTCCTGTGTGTTTACGTTTTTCTAAATCCTTCTGACTCGTACTCTCACCTCCTGGAGTCAGGATTCATTTCTATGGGATTCGTCTTTTACTCTATAATCAACACAGTGTGAGGAAATGTGTCCTAAGGCGAGCGAAGCCCTGATTTCCCTCTTCTGTTCATGTTCCCTGTCGACAGGAGTTCTGCAAGCGGCCCGAGTTCATCGTAGACGGAGCGACTCGCACAGACATCTGTCAGGGAGCTCTGGGTGAGTCCCGCTGGGAGAGATCCCCCGATTCACTGCTGCATGATTCAGCTGTTAGAGAAACTGCTAACAGCCTGACGAGGGAGGGACGCCGGCGGTCAGCGAGAGAAACAGGCAATCAACTGGAAGGTTGCTGGTTGTAATCCCTCTTCTATGAGGTCTGGATGTAAGACATGAATAAGTAAATCTTCCCTCTCGGAGCAACGTGACCTTGAAGAACACGAGGTCGACTGTTACCGCGCTGCCACAGGTTGAGC
Source organism: Reinhardtius hippoglossoides (assembly GCA_006182925.3). NCBI lineage: Eukaryota > Metazoa > Chordata > Actinopteri > Pleuronectiformes > Pleuronectidae > Reinhardtius > Reinhardtius hippoglossoides. The sequence continues at coordinate 15,210,054 of CM031692.1, forward strand.
TGTAAGAGAACGAATACCACACGGCCAGTCGGTGATCGAGTTAACAGTCAAACCAGCCGCAGCGGTACCGGTTTGTTTCCTGAGATGTTTCCTGCATCTATAATTCATGCTCTGTTTCTCAGCCTCACATCTGTAAACAAGGCCCCCCCCCCCCCCCCCCCCCCCCCACTCCTCCCTCAGGAACAGCTGCATTGCAAAGCAACAAACCCCTAAAATCTGTCGGAGCAGGATAACATCATGCGTCGCTTTGTTGAACAGTCGAATCTTATCAGTGCTGAGGGCTCATCCGCTGATGTCTGGCTTTACATGACAATATCAGACCCTGATTATGTGAATAGACACACAAGTTCCAGGACTCCTGAGGACCTCTAGCAGTACGGATATTTGTAGAAATGTCTAAAGTGTCTCTGCCATAGTGGGAACTCCTTCCTCGTGTCCTGTGGAATCTCCCAACGATCGGCTGCACGACTTCTCCTGTTCTGTTCCGTCTATTCGCTCACTGACAGAACAACACGCGCTTTTTCTTCTGCTACGTTTTCACACATTCTACAAGGATATTTTATGGATCTCGATATAATCAGACCCATTTAGCGGACTGATATCTATGAGTGTGATGTGGACTGTAGTCTTTTAAAAGCATGGATGCATGAAGCCGCCACCACCCGCTCCCACAAAGAAACCAGAGAGTAGAAGTCGGGCGAAAGTAGACCTGTCGCTGAAGGTTGTCGGCTAACAGACAAACCAGCGAGGTTCTTATCAGCGGCTTCTCGTGGAGGGTTGGTAGTTACAGCCCCTCAAGTCCACAAATAACTGCCTCTCCCATTTCCCCAGAGGCTTGTTCAAACATGGTTCCTGGCTCTGGTCGTCACCGAGCTGTTAAAAGGTGAATTCCAGTGCATTTCAGTTTGATGTGGGAGGAATGAATGCATTAGACTTGGATCTGCAGGATCGGTGTCCAACACCTGCTTCACACCAACAACCCGCTGAGGTCCTGATGCATGGAGGTCGGGCTGAGCGAGAGGCTTCTGGCCTTCAGGGCGGATCCAGGAGAATAAACCTGAGTGTGTGTGTGTTCCACAGGCGACTGCTGGCTGCTGGCTGCCATCGCCTCGCTGACCTTGAACAACTCCCTCCTCCACCGAGTGGTTCCTCACGGTCAGGGCTTCCAGAAGGGGTACGCCGGCATCTTCCACTTCCAGGTGACAGCAGCACAACTTCCTGTTCTTCACATAAACACATTACATCTGATCTGCTGCAGCAACACAACATTCACATTCAGCTGCCAAAGCAAATCTAGAGTTTTCTGAGATGCCTGGGGAATCTCCCTGATCCTATTGGCTGAGAATCCGGATCTAGTGGATTTACATGTGGTTTCATAGGAGGCTGTTTTATTGACACAAGCATTTTCAAGATAACACCGTGAGCCCTGGAGCTGTCACAAGTTAGGATGGGTGTTTGTCTTTACTCTGAATTTAACTTTATTATGTGTCGTATATATTCACAGAAAACTGTTTGTTGAATGATTTGATTGTGATAATAATCCGTAGCCTCGATGTGACCCTCAGTTGAGTCGTGAAGAGTTTCCTTCCTTGTTTCTCTCCCCGGAGTTTCCCAGTAAGAAGCGTTTCATTGGACGAGCCCCAGTGAGTCATCTGAGATAAGACCCACACCCGTCAGTCAATAAACCAGCTGGGAGGGCCGGAGTGGAACGCTCTTCAAGCCCATATGAGATATGATTATAAAGACACACAGATACATCCAGTTCCTTCAGTGGATTCTCTGAGTGCTGCCGCCGTGTGGAGCCTCGTCAGCTGAACTCACGGTACTCTTCTAAACCACTGGTGGATCTGAGGAGCTCGTTGTGCTGCAGTGTTTCTCTCCTGTTTCGTAACATGAGGAATCTGCCAGAACAGCTGCAGAGCAGAGCGAGAGCCGGGTTGGGACTGAACTCCTCCTCCTCCTCCTCCTCCTCTTCTTCCTCTTCCTCCTCCTCCTCCTCCTCCTCCTCCTCCTCCTCCTCCTCCTCCTCCTCCTCCTCCTCCTCTTCCTCTTCCTCGCCGACTGCCAATTACTGCAGTTCGTTTTATTGTTTTCAGTGAGAAGCAGATGAAAGATTTTTCCACCGTCTCAATTTGCTTGGTCACGGAGCAGTTTGAGCTGAGTCAGCTCTGCCACTGTCAGCCCGCCAAGGGGGAGAGAGAGGGGGAGAGAGGGAGAGGGAGAGAGGGAGGGAGAGGAGGGAGAGAGGAGAGAGGAGAGAGAGAGAGGGAGAGAGAGGAGAGGAGAGAGAGAGAGAGAGAGGAGGAGAGAGGGAAGAGAGAGAAGCGGGGAGAGGAGGAGGGATGAGGGAGGGAGAGGTGAGAGAGAGGGTGTGATGAGAGAGGAAGATGGTGGTCGAGTCTGTTTAGCTTAGGGAGGAGCGAGAGATTTTGTGAAATCCCATCCATCTTTCATCGTCAGGGTTTCTCTGCTGAAAGAGGCTCATCTATCAAAGAGCCAATAAATCCACATCCACACGCACACCAACACACCACAACACACACACACACACAGGCCTGTTTTTCACAGATTATTTCCAGAGACACTGTTCATTTTTTAATATTGTTGAATACAGCCATTCACAATATGCAAATACATAAGCACGCATACAGGAACACTCATGCACACTCATGCACACGCACGTGCACGCACTCGTCTGCTTGTGTGAGTGGACTTGAGGCTTGAAGCTACTTGTGTGTCTCTGCACACAAGCTAAACGGCTCGTGCACACATGGCAGCTTCCAGTTGGTCCAGAGTTGACCTAGTTCCTTCTCCTTCTCTGTTGCATGTACACAGGTTGTTGGTCTCGTTATTCTTTGCCCGAGCACGTTTCCACTTTCTGCTTTTCCCTTTTCTGTTCACTGCACCGACTCTTCCAGGGGGTTTCCTTTGTGTCGCTCTGGATCCTCTCAGCCTCTGGACGAATTCCTCAGACCTGGATGAGTCATCCCAAAATGTAATCGTGTGCTGGCAGGGGCGTACTGGTGATTGATTCCAAAAGAAATGAGGAAGAAGAATCCGGAGAAAGCTGTGTGAACAAACAAGGGCAGAATCCTCTTCCTGCTGTTCTTATTACAGCACTTGAGTCTTTGACGTGTTTTCAGTTGTGTGGAGAAAAATCATTTCTCAAGATTTGAGTTTGCAAGTCCGGACACGGATGTGGTAACGTTTCATTTCCCTCGGAGAGTTGGTCTCGCTTACTGTGAGAGGAAGACTCGACCGCGTCCGACTGAAAGAGACAAATCAGGTTGTGTGTGTGCAGCATTTGGCCACAGGCGAGTGTGTGTGTGTGTGTGTGTGTGTGTGTGTGTGTGTGTTTGTTGTTTGTGTCGGGGGTGTGTGTTGTCCCTCATCGGCTTCATTGTGACACTGCTCCTCCCAGAGGTGGATCTGCAGGGTGTGTAGAGTGATCCATCTTCCTGCTGTACACACAACACAAAACAAACACACACACACACACTGGCACTAATTCCACTCATTAGAACCACACACACACACACACACACACACACACACACACACACACACACACACACACACAACACACACACCACACACCAACCACACAACCCCACCCACACACACACCCACACAACAACACCACACCACAGATCGTCCTGCCACTTCCTCCCCCGTCTTCCTCTCCTCTAACAAATCAAATTACTTTGAAAAATAAATATTTCACTGTGCTTCTCGCTCTTATTTTGACGTTCCCTGCCTGCGGCTGGTTTTACATCCTGCCCGACCCAAACTGGATCCAGTGGCCAGAACCATAGACTCCCAGTATATCATCAATATAACTGTGTAAAACTAAAATGATGATATGGAAATCAACTGCACAAATTAAATTTTAATTCAGACAATAACAATCCTGACTTGTTAACTTGTTGATCTAGTATTTTAAATACATATTCACAAATGTAGGATAACCACAACTACGCACGCACACCACCACACATACACACACGCACACCACACACACACACACACACACGCACACACACACTAAAACACCTTCTTTTTCATGCAGCTCCTCTTGTGTTGCATTAGTCTCTTCTGCCCCCTGCTGGCCAACAGCGTGTGTGGCAGTCGTGGGAAAGTTACAGCAGCGATTCGGTGAACTTCATCTTTTAATCTCCCCTGAAAGCAGCTGACGCCCTCATTCAACCCTCTCGCTGTTTGAGCGCCTGATTCTTTGGGGGAGTCGCCGGAAGGAACGATAGTTGCGTCACCTCGTAAACCAAGAACTTACTCGCAGGACCGGTTTGAGAAATATTTAAAAGAGAGACCCGGAGGGAGTGTAACGCTCGGCCTCGGGTTTGAGTTTAGGAAACACGAGCAGAACGAATGACTTCCTCCTGCAGCCTGATGCTTCTGGATATAGATATATATATATAGAGAATAAAGATTTGACATCAATCATATATTATGAGTTTATATAATCTAATGCGTAGATCATAGATTCATGTATAAACAGAATATGGCGTAGTTGAATAAAGCTCCACCTCAGTACAGTTCAGCTGATTATAGATTCAGCAACAATGATCAGAATATTGAGTAATGAACTCCTTTTATTTTGAAACTTCAGTTCCATTAGAATGCCATTGAAGCTGACGTGGATGTGTTTCTCCGTCTGGTGCAGTTCTGGCAGTTTGGCGAGTGGGTGGAGGTGGTGATCGACGACCGGCTGCCGGTGAAGGACGGGAAGCTGCTGTTCGTCCACTCGGTGGAGGGGACGGAGTTCTGGAGCGCGCTGCTGGAGAAGGCCTACGCCAAGTAAGAGCGACCAGCTGACGGGGATGTGCTGCTGCTCCTACATCTGTAACTTCTGCTCTCCTGCTCATTCCTCTTCTGTCTCAGGCTGAACGGCTGTTATGAAGCTCTGTCGGGCGGCAGCACGTCGGAGGGGTTTGAGGACTTCACCGGCGGCGTGACGGAGATGTTCGATCTCGCGAAGGCGCCGTCTGACCTCTACAGCATCATCAGAAGGGCCATCGAGCGCGGGTCACTGCTGGGCAGCTCCATTGACGTGAGTACCGTGCACGCATCCTCCAACCGAGCACAGCCGTCCAGTGTGACGATGAGACATTCACACAACGTCCTAGGGCATCCTGTCTCTCAGTGTAATAGTCAAACCTAATGTAACATGCCCACGTTATGCTGTCATGACATCACACACACGCCATGGATTTCTCACTCCGTGTGATCTAATGTCTGAGCCTTGTTACCACGGTGACGGCGTCGCTCATCCCGTCACGGCTACAGTTTTCCGATTTCCCTGTGGACCTCGCTGACCCGGTGTTTCTCCCTGTGCCTCAGATCACCAGCACACGAGACATGGAGGCCGTCACCTTCAAGAAGCTGGTGAAGGGACACGCCTACTCTGTGACCGCCGTGGACGAGGTGAGGAGCGGCGTGGTCGGACGACCAGTGACCAGCTCAAAGTCTGATCCAGTCCGACGGTTTCTCTGAGTCACACCAAGTCAAACAAGACAATGTCAACACGGGGGGGGGGGGGGGGGGGGGGGGGCGTCTGGCTTTTAACTTTGTCAACCTTCATAACACAAGAAACAAGAAACACTTGTTCATCATTGTAAATCATCCTGGTGATGTCAGCACTTGTTTATGATGGTGTGTTTTACTGTAACAATTCATTTCAGGCTAACACGCTACGTACACACGCTACGTGCACACACGCTACGTGCACACGCTACGTACACACGCTACGTACACACGCTACGTGTACACACGCTACGTACACACGACCTGTGTGAAACCCACTGACCCCATGTGACAGGCGAGAGTTAAGCAGGGACACAGACACACACACACACACTGACACAACACACACACACACACACACACACTACACAGACACACACACACACACACACACACACTCACTCATCAGGGTGTGTGGTTGTGTCTCCTCCTGACAGGTGGTGTACAGAGGAAACATGACCAAGCTGGTCCGGATCAGGAACCCCTGGGGGGAGGTGGAGTGGACCGGGGCCTGGAGCGACAAGTGAGAGTTCACTGCACGTCACACAGGAAATATTCATTATATATTAACTTATACTTATATTAATATATACTTGTGTTGTGAAACAATGAGGTTTTAAGAAAGAAGGAAAGTGTCATGTGAGAAGTTACAAAGCAAATCTTCATCTTGTGATTTACATTTTAATGTCCATGTGATGACAAAGCACTTTGAGTCACACACACAAGATTCCCTGTTTAGTGTGTCTGTGTGTGTCTGCTGTCAGTGTGTTGTGTGTCTGTGTGTGTCTGCTGTCTGTGTGTGTCAGTGTGTGTCTGTCTGTCTGCTGTCTGTGTGTGTCTGCTGTCTGTGTGTGTCTGCTGTCAGTGTGTGTCAGTGTGTGTCAGTGTGTGTCTGGTGTCAGTGTGTGTCTGCTGTCTGTGTGTGTCTGCTGTCAGTGTGTGTCTGTGTGTGTGTCTGTGTGTGTCTGCTGTCTGTGTGTGTCTGCTGTCAGTGTGTGTCTGTGTGTGTCTGCTGTCAGTGTGTGTCTGTGTGTGTCTGCTGTCAGTGTGTGTGTGTGTGTCTGTGTCTGCTGTCAGTGTGTGTCTGTGTGTGTCTGCTGTCAGTGTGTGTCTGTGTGTGTCTGCTGTCAGTGTGTGTCTGCTGTCAGTGTGTGTCTGTGTGTGTCTGCTGTCAGTGTGTGTCTGTGAGTGTCTGTGTGTCTGCTGTCAGTGTGTGTCTGTTGTTGTGTGTCTGCTGTCTGTGTGTGTCTGCTGTCGTGTGTGTCTGTGTGTGTCTGTGTGTGTCTGCTGACAGTGTGTGTCTGCTGTCTGTGTGTGTCTGGCTGTCAGTGTGTGTCTGTGTGTGTCTGCGTCAGGGTGCTGTGTGGTCTGCTGTCAGTGTGGTCTGATGTCAGTGTGTGTCAGTGGTGTCTGCTGTAGTGTGTTGTTGCTGTCATGTGTGTCTGTGTGTGTCAGTGTGTGTCTGTGTGTGTCTGCTGTCTGTGTGTGTCTGCTGTCAGTGTGTGTCTGTGTGTGTCTGTGTGTGTCTGCTGTCAGTGTGTGTCTGCTGTCTGTGTGTGTCTGCTGTCAGTGTGTGTCTGTGTGTGTCTGTGTGTGTCTGCTGTCAGTGTGTGTCTGCTGTCTGTGTGTGTCTGCTGTCAGTGTGTGTCTGTGTGTGTCTGTGTGTGTCTGCTGTCAGTGTGTGTCTGCTGTCTGTGTGTGTCTGCTGTCAGTGTGTGTCTGTGTGTGTCTGTGTGTGTCTGCTGTCAGTGTGTGTCTGCTGTCTGTGTGTGTCTGCTGTCAGTGTGTGTCTGTGTGTGTCTGTGTGTGTCTGCTGTCAGTGTGTGTCTGCTGTCTGTGTGTGTCTGCTGTCAGTGTGTGTCTGTGAGATGTGAGTTAATGAAGTTGATTCGAGCGGTCTGTGTGTCTCCAGCTCCAGAGAGTGGGACGGCGTGGATCGCTCCGTCAGAGGTCGGCTCCAGAACCAAAGCGAGGACGGGGAGTTCTGGTGAGTCCACGTTCGCCTGTGAAGGCAGAGCAGGTTTTCATTCACCTGTTATCAGCTGTGATTCTTCAGATCTTGTTCTCGTACATCCTGTTCCCCGGGTTTGACCTATTACAGGATTCATGTTTGTTCTGTGTGGGTTTATAATCTAATAATCGTAGAACATGGTTCTAACTTCTTCTCCTGTTCCCATCTCCCAGGATGTCGTTCAGCGACTTCCTGCGCGAGTTCAGCCGCCTGGAGATCTGCAACATCACGGCCGACGCCCTGGAGAACAGCCAGCTGAAGAAGTGGAGCTCCTCGCTCTACCAGGGGGAGTGGAGGCGAGGCAGCACCGCAGGGGGCTGCAGGAACTTCCCCGGTACCAGACCATCTCAGCGACGACCCCCCCCGCTTATTTGAGTTGATATTTAAGTGTTCATCTTTCATTCAAGTAATTCTTGTGCCTCCACCTCTCACATCCTGTCTGCAGCCACTTTCTGGCTCAACCCTCAGTTCAAGATCGCGCTGCAGCACCCGGACGCCCCCGGCCAATCAGAGTGCAGCTTCCTGGTGGCCCTCATGCAGAAGGACCGCAGGAAGAAGCGGCGAGAAGGCAAAGACATGGAGACCATCGGGTTCGCTCTGTACGAGGTGAGGAGCGGTCGGGCTCAAAACGCCAGAAGGGAAAAGTTACTGTCGTTTTATTCGACTGTAACTGATGAAAATCTGGTTTATTTTGATGTTGCTTATCACGTGATTAATATTTATTAATCTCATGTTTCTGTTTTCTCCACAGGTTCCAGATGAGGTACGAGCTTTTCTACTCTCACATTTCTAAACAAACGATTTGCAACATTAAAATGAGCAGAAAGTCGGAGGTGCGAGCTGCCGTCGACCAAAGCTGTAAAGACTTTATTGACTACTCGGTCCTCAGTTCACGGGCCGGTCCGGGGTCCATCTGAAGCGGGACTTCTTCCTCACCCACGGCTCCAGCGCTCGCTCCGAGCTCTTCATCAACCTGAGGGAGGTCAGCTCGCGGCTGCGGCTGCCGGCGGGCGAGTACATCATCGTGCCCTCCACGTACGATCCCAACAAGGAGGCCGACTTCGTCCTCCGAGTGTTCTCTGAGCAGCCGGCTGCCTCCGAGTGAGAAACTCAAATCCTGTCACTAATCAGAGTTTATCTCTAACTTCTTTTAATCCACATTGCTGACACGTTGAAGATTGGATTGATTATTGATTTGTCCTGCATGTTTTAAATGGCTTGTAATGATAAGTGTGGTGAAATGATGAGAATAAAAATAGCTCCTCTGTAAAAGAATCCCACCTTTTGGGATGAAGATAATTAAAACATACAAATAGATAGAAACTGAAGAATACATCCAGTAAGAAGTTGTTTCTCTTCCCACGTCAGGGAGCTTGATGACAAGGTTGAGGCGGAGCTGCCAGCAGAGGTGAGCCGACAGTTTGACCCACACAGGACCTGCACTGCTGCGTGGACAGAAACATGCATGTGTCTCTTCCGTGTTTCAGATCGAGCTGGATGAGAGCCAGATCGACGCCGCCTTCAAGAATCTGTTCAGGCAGCTGGCGGGGCCGGTGAGTTCTCAGGCCCGGGAGGTGCCGGCGTGGTTCGACTCACATAAGGTCGTATTCAGCGTTTCTCTGTTTGTGCCGACAGGACATGGAGATCAGTCTGACGGAGCTGCAGACCATCCTCAACAGGATCATCAGCAAACGTGAGCAGATCTGCACAAATATCAGTTCCCTTAACGTCTGATTTGTCTTCATCGAGATCCATGAATTGTTCCCTGAGAAATTGGTGAAAATGTCCTAAAAGATGTTAAACAAAGATCCTGGATCTGCCCAAATCGAAAGGGTCCTCTCTGTCCTCTCTTCCTCGTGTCCTCTCTTTCCTCGTGTCCTCGCACCAGGTTCAGTAGTCTGAGTGTAATCCTGCAGACGGACACACGGACCGGGCTGAAGACTCAGGGCTGGAATGAGCTTTTCCTCTTTGTGTCCCTCAGATAAAGACCTGAAGACGGACGGCTTCACCAAGGAAGCGTGTCGCAGCATGATCAACCTCATGGACGTATCCTCGGTTCACTCCTTCTCCTCACGCTCCGTTGACTGTTGACGTGTTCTGTTTGACTTCTCAACTAAGTCCTACTGTATAGAACTAGGGACTCACGTCTCCTGTTAATGCTGTCTCACTGTCTCCTGTTTGCTGTCTCACTGTTTGCTGTCTCACTGTCTCCTGTTTGCTGTCTCACTGTCTCCTGTTTGCTGTCTCACTGTCTCCTGTTTGCTGTCTCACTGTCTCCTGTTTGCTGTCTCACTGTCTCCTGTTTGCTGTCTCACTGTCTCCTGTTTGCTGTCTCACTGTCTCCTGTTTGCTGTCTCACTGTCTCTGTTGCTGTCTCACTGTCTCCTGTTTGCTGTCTCACGTCTCCTGTTTGCTGTCTACACTCGCTCATCTGTTTGACCTGTTCATCACGATCTTCCCTGGTTTATGTCAACCATATTAGCAGTTCACTATGACAATGGCACATGAGTGTATAAACAGGCTCTGACCCAGTACTTACTTCCATTTATTGACCAACCACCTTTAGCTGTCATTGCTAAGAAGGCGCGTCACTGGCTAGGGCTTTGACAACCACCTGTGTCCGCTGACATTCTGTCCCTCAACACCGACCTCGACACGGCTGGGACCTTGACAACACGGATGCTGGTCATGAACTGTTCCATGACACAACCACGCCGTTAAAGGCTGATCTCTGTCTCTGTCTCTGTCTTAGAAACCTTTAAGACCTTGGACACAGACGGAGACGGACAAATATCCCTCAACTTCTTCCAGGTATGGCCAACAGTGGTCCAGTGGAGTCTGGTCCGGGCTCGGGTATGATGATATCCAGGGTCCCGTCATGTGACTGTAATCAGGGGAAACTTGTATACTGCAGGCAGCCACCAGGGGGCGGTCCAGCCCTTTAGGCTCCATTACCCCCTCAGATTTCCTACTGCATCTATATTGTTCTGAACCACCTGCTGATGATACTGACCTGTGACTTACCTCTGTTCTGCAGTGGATCACCCTGACCATGTTTGCCTGAAGACGAGCGGACATCTTGTAACTCCAGCATCCGGCTGCAGCTCCCAGTATCTCTCACAAGTGCCTTTTCTCCTGCGCCTCCTGGTCCTCCTCGCTGCGCCCGCTGCGAGTCCTCCTCCGGGGGGGATGGGGGGGTGTCTCCATCGTTACTGTGCCTGCATCGCAAACATCTGCCGACTCCTCCCGTCCCGGCAGCAGGAAGCGCTCTTCTTTAGCCTGGCAGCCAACGTAGCGTTCAGAGCCGTTCAGATGTTCTTCTGTAGCAGACCTCTAGGGGGCAGTAGTGATCCTATTTTAGAGGGTGGAGACAAAACCAAACTTTTATCGTAAATAAAATAAATAAAAACATTTCTCAGTAGCAGACCTGTCGGGGGCCAAAGTTATGTTATTGCTTTAATTTCAGAATGTGGAGACAAAAATTTAGTTTTTTATCGTAAATGAACTTTCACCTAATGCATAAATACGTTGTTAGCTCGCCACTCGTTTAGTTTGTAAAGTTACTGCAGCCGGTTGTTATTGTTTGAAGAAGCTAACTAACCTGACCAAGAAGGGAAATGATTTAAGTCAAGTAAATTAGTTTAAATATGTTTACAAACATGTAAAATGCATTTATTTTGTCATTTAGCAAAATGCATATTTTCATCTATATATATTTGGGGTTTTTTTATTAGGGGAAAGATTTAAGTTTCATTGTTTTGACCTGAATTATCTCTCATGGTTTTCATTTTATGAGAAAGTTAGATTTGGTTGTTTATGAACTGAGATAAGTTGAGTCAAACTTCGTTATCTCACGAAAGGTCTTAGAGGGTTGAAAGAGGAACTCATCCACACACACACACACACACACCACACACACAAACACAAACACACACACACACACACACTAACACACACACACACACACACAAAACACACACACACACACACACACACATTTTAAACACACTCACATTTTAAACACACACACAACACACACATTTAAAACACACACATTTTAAACACACACACAAACAACACACTCACCCTTGGAAATTGTGCCAAAACTCATTTGTCATTTTTTTGTTCTTTTATTCTTTTAATCTACATTGAACCAAAAGTGTGAAAGTTTGCCGTCCATTTATGAGGTTTACGTATTAATATTATGATATAATTATTCTCATCAATGATCATTCTTCATCATGTAGCACCAGATATTAAACGACACGTCTGCATGACCACATTCTTCTGCTGATTGACTTCTTAAAGACGGGAATCCCACTTCCTGTCCAACGTGCAGGTTCCTGTTTTCCTTTTCAAGCTGCTTGGAGCTCAGTCCGATTCCCTCCGAGCCAGATGTGGGCGGGGGGGGGGGGGGGGGGTTGTCAGCTCGCTCTTCTTCATCCAGTGCTCGTGATTGTGCGTAATGTGTGTGTGTGTGTGTAGATCTGCTGGTCTGGTGCCGAGGGGAGTTCTGACCCGGGCAGAGCAGAGACTGCTGGTTCATCAGAATGTGTTTGACTTCTTTCAGTGAATCTATTTAGCTTTCAAACATACTACTTCATCATTATGCATGGTTACTTTCTACTGACTGTTGGACAAAGGAATACTTTTCTCTAATGGCAGAAGATGAAAACGGGCCTTGTTAGTTCCTCCTGTCAGAGGGAACACGTCAGTGCTGACAGATGACCCGTTATGCAAGATGAATGGAGATGTTGTGTGCATGCAGTGTGAACTGTGAGACCTCGTGTTTCTGCCTGATCTGCTCAACCGGGGGGGCAAAGGTTTTATTTTGAAGAGCTGTATTAGAAAAGGTCAGTGTCATCAACCCAGATACGAGTTAACCTGCAAGTGTTTGTTCTGCCAAGTGACCAGTTTTTAACTTTTAACATATCCTGTGTGTGCTCCTGTGAAAGTCCTGCCGCCGCCGCGTCACGCTTATGCAACATCAGCTCATGTTTACAGTGGAACCTTGTGGAACCTTGTGGTTCCCTTTGGACCCGCTCATCATGCAACACGTGGGTTTACTGTTCAGCTTCCTGTCAAACTTCAACCACTCTCTGAAAATAAAAACGGGAGGTTTTCACCAGTCTGTGAATCAACGGTCACTTTATTTACTTGTTTGTTTGTTTGTGAACGAGAAAAACCACTGAACGGATTTTCATGAAACCTGGAGACAGGATGTGGTGTCGGTCGGGGAAGAGCTCAGGATGTAGTTTTACTTTCTTTAGTAAAGTCCACGAGACCAGATATCTTATGATGTTTTCCGAGGGAATAGTTTATGGATATTTGTGAGTGAGCAGTTTGGTGCAGATCCAGATGAAGAGATGTGAATCAGAGGTTTGACGGACCATCCTTATATTTGTATTCGATCCCTAAGTCGAGGCTGAGAAGGGCTTTCCCCTTGATACCTGAGTAAATCCATTCATCCCAAAGAACCACACAAGGAAACAGAACGTAGTAATAAATATAGTATTTAGTAACAATGTTCTTATTTAAAAAAAACAGTCTTTCAATGTACACATTTCAACAACATCATATTAAGATCTTTACAGCAGATTCCGGCTCATTAAGTTAAATCGCAGACATTTACACAAGCCGATCGTATATTAAGTTAGAACAAATACATTTAAAATGACCCAGAAACACTGAGAAGTGATTCCTTCCTCCGGAGCCGCTCAGCAGAAGAATGTACGAGGTCGGCTGAAGGGACACGAGGATCCTTCAGAGGAGCCTCGTCTGTGGAGCCTCGTCTGTGGAGCCTCGTCTGTGGAGCCTCGTCTGTCCTCAGCTGAATCCACCAAGTCACGAGCTCTTTAAAGTCTCCAGAGCTGAAACCTGGTTTCACAGCCTCTTAGTCGTTGTTGTGCTCGATCCTGGTCACCATGGTGGAGACCAGCCGCTCCAGCTGCTCCGCTCGCTGCTTCCCTATGTGGAGGACCTCCTCGTGGTTGGCCTTCTCCTCGCTGTCGTAGTCCATCACCGCCTTGTTGGTGATCAACGAGAGGGCGAAGACGCGCATGCCGCAGTGGCGTGCCACGATCACCTCGGGTGCTGTGCTCATGCCTGGTGAGGAGGAGGCCATTTTAGATAAAGCATCAGGAACATACGTGCAAATGACTTAACTTAAGCAGCTTTAAAGGTCAAATATTCACTTTGCTGCCTTTGTATTGTCTTTCAATATGAAATCATCCGTATCGGTGGCTAATGATCACTAACGGCTCCATTCAGCCACTCACCAACAGCGTCGGCGCCCAGTTTGTGCAGCATGCGGACCTCGGCAATGGTTTCAAACGAGGGTCCGCCCAGCACGCAGTACACGCCCTCCCTCAGGAAGTCTCCGTACCCGAGCTCCTGGCCCACGTCCATGGCCAGCTGCTGCAGCTCTCGGTCGTATGCGTCGGACATGCACGGGAAACGCACGCCGAACCTACACGGGAAGGAACAGACACAGCTGGGGTTGATGGAGGCTGATGGAGGCGATGGAGGCTGCACATTCAGGACTAGAGCTGCCAGGAAGTCAAGCTACAGGGTTTGTGTTGCTTCTTCATTAAAACTTGTATCTGCAGTGCACACACACACACACACCCACACACACACACCCCCCCCCACACAGACGAGGCCTACCTCTCATCGTTGGGTCCGGCCAGCGGGTTGTTGCCAGCGAAGCCGGGCATGTTGAGGTGATCTTTGATGATCATGATGTCTCCCACTTTAAAGTCCTGGTTGAGGCCCCCGGCGGCGTTGGTCAGCATCACCGTGGCCACGCCGAGCAGCTTGAAGATCCGCATGGGCAGCGTGATCTAGAAACACAGGCTGCGTAAGTACTGTGCAGACGTCATGTGACCATCAGATTGACATGAGACCAGGTCGGTGTCTCAGACCAGGAGACACCATCACACACCTTCTGGATGGGGTAGCCCTCGTACAGGTGGAAGCGCCCCTGCATGCAGACACACGGCCTCCCCTTCAGCGTGCCGAACACCAGCCGCCCTGCGTGGCCGTGCACTGTGGAAACAAACACAAGCCGTCAGTCAATACCCCCGGGACAGCGAGTGACAGGGCGGGGGGGCGGCTGTACTTTAACACACCAGTGCTCTGTGGGAAGTTGGGGATGTCCTTGTAGTTGAAGGCGACCTGGTCCTTCAACATGTCGGCCAGCCCCCCGAGGCCGGACCCGCACACGATGCCCACGGTGGGCCGCACGTCCGTCTGGGCCAGCAGCCAATCAGCAGTGGCCTTACAGTCCTCGTAGCTGTAGCTGGACGACATCCAAGAGAAACAGGTTTAACCACAGTTTGCAAATCACAGGGTCAACGCGTCGGGGTCGGAGGTTTTCTATCGAGCTGTGAACTCAGTAACACGTGATGTGCTCATTATTAGAGGGTTCTGCTACTAATAAGGATATGACTCTCTCTCACACACACACACACACACACACACACACACACACACACACACACACACACACCACACACACACACACAGTCACAGCAGAATCACAGTTCTCATGACTGCTGAGGTGCGATGTCACCAGGTCTCTAATTCGATGTGTAATTACTTCACATCAGATCCGCTGATCACTGCTCGTCCTTTAAGTTCACTCAGCTGCAGATACAGTTTTGAGGCACTTTCTGAACTTAAAACTGTTTATTTCAAAAGTCAAATAATAATAAAAAATCCTCATTCAGTTATGATATCACAAATGAGAAGTCTTTAAAAAGGCATCTGTCACAGAATGAGATGTAGTAAAACTCCACGTAGCAGAATGGTTTCCCTTGTGCGGACATGTCCCCCCCCCAGCCCTGAGGCCCATGGTCCCCCCCCCCCCCCCCAGCCCTGAGGCTGGGGGGGGGGGGGGGGGGTCCAGCAGAGTTTACTCACCCTTGTTCGCCTCTGGAAACATCGCAGGAGATTGAGCCTGATTTGCTGACGTTCAGAACAGAAACACTTATTGTGTGACGCACACTTTGGAGAAGATGAGAAGATGAGAGGAAACTCCACGACAGGAAATGTGAAGTCAAACCACAGCTGTTCAAAAAGAACTAATTCTGAAGTCAAAGTATAAAAGAATAAAAGTTTAAAAGTCTTCTGGTCTTCGTTGCTCTTGGATCTCGTCTGGTGGGAGTCTGGTGCAGAGGCGAGTCTCAGGGTTTATTATAGGCCCGGATCCCCCCCCCACCCCCACCCCCCCCGCTCCCTGTGACGCAGGAGGATGCTGCGTCCTCATTGGTCGGTTGGACACACCTTCATAATGAAGCAGAGGGGATGATAGATGATCGTCAAGCCCCCTCCTCTTCCCATCATCTTAATCTTCATCTTCATCATCTTCATCTTCAGCGTCTTCCTCAGCAGACGTGTTTTAAATGGTTTCCCTCGACCTCGCTGCTGACAGTTGTTAAACAATAACCTAGTGTTGTGTGTTGCACAACAATAATCATCACGGATCATAAACTATTATTGATTGATCGTCTCTCAGTTGAAAAACAAGATGTGTCACGTGTTCCTCGTCATCGGGAGTTCATCACCAGAGTTCATGTTCATGTTGACTGGATGTTGTGATGATAGTTTCCTGTCTGCGTGTTTAGCAAAACATTAAACTGAAGCGCCAGTTTGTGTATTTGCATTTGACACACACACACACACACACACACACACACCACACTCTCACACACACTCTCTCACACACACACACACACACACACATCAATAATAATGATAATAACAATAATAGTAATGTGTCATCCGTACATGCATAAATAAATAATGTTTATATTTATATTCTACATGTATTTTGAAGGAGTGCGATGAAAACATAGAAACATAAACAGTATCAGCTCGAATGATTATATAACAAGAACCATGTGTTTTTGTTATTGGAGCCAGTTGAGTTCAGTGACACGTGCACGTGGTGTGTGGGTGTCTGTGTGTGTGTGTGTGGGTGTGTGTGTCTGTGTGGGTGTTTGTGTGTGTATGATCAATGGGTGTCATGTTGTGATGTTGTGTACCGTCAGTGTGAATGGTGGCGTCAGCTGTGTGTTCCATAATTTGTCCACTGGTGTGCTACGTACAATCTCACAATCACGAGGAACATCACCTGACAATGTCTTGTGATCGATGTGCCGCTGTGGACACCACACACACACACACACACAACACACACACACACACCACACAGACACACAGACACACACACCACACACACACACACACCATCATCATCATCACCATCATCATCATCATCATCATCACCATCATCATCATCATCATCATCACCATCATCATCATCACCATCATCATCATCATCATCATCACCATCATCACCATCATCATCATCATCATCATCATCATCATCATCATCCTCAGGTATAAAGAAGCACTTTAACGTTATCAAGGTTACACCATGTCTGTCAAAGGCTCCAGTTCAGTTCCCTAAGACATGCAAATGCAACAACTACCTGAACCCATGAGCAAACGCGCAGGAAGATGCGGCGCTCTACAAATCCAGAGAGACGAGGAAGGAGGAAGAGCTTCAGTAAAGTGTGCACATGCTACATCACAGTTTCATTAGTAACTTCAGGAAACACAACCTCTGGGTGCGTTGTGTATTAAATGCCGGATCCGTCCCGGGACTCCGGCCGGTAGGGACACGGCCGAGGTCACGTGGCACTGAGGAAATACACAACATGTTTGGATTGTACTGCTACACAAAATAAAACCTTCATCTTTCCATATTTAATATATAATCCTGTGGCAAATTCTTCTGATGGACAAAGAACAGTAAATCCCATCTGGTGGAAATCAACCTGTAAACATTGCACAACATCCGGCCCTCTGCGATCTTTGCTCTGCTTTACTCATGAGCGTCATAAAGCCTTGTCAAAGTCTAACAGCGGCCGGAACACGGAGCGGCGGCACCACAACATCCTGGTGCCGACCCTCAGGGCACCAGCCCCCCCGTGGGTCGGGGGCTTCCTTCTGACTCTCTGTTTGGGTTCTGGCTTCCTTGGGACCGTTAGTATCTCTGTCTGACACCGAGTCGCTGACCCGATGACCTCCCTCGGCTGCAGGGAACACGCCTGAGGCTCAGCCAATGAGTGGGGGGCATCTGACTGCGGCACGATCACGCCCAGCGACCAGCTCCATGTTTATACAGACAATTCAAATATCAGCAAAAACATAAGCTGCTGACAGGAGGACAGGAGGAGTCTTACATTATATATTATATTATATTATATTATATAGATGCAGATGTCGGGTGTGGTACTCAACCAATCATGACTTCTTAGTTTGGTCCATGTCCCATCTGCTAACATGGAGGAGGTAAAGTTATGACTTCTACTGCAGATATGAATATTTCATATTAAAAAGATGAATTATGAATATGTGATATTGGATGATTGTTTAAACGCTGATAAACTCATGTGAATATGTAAAGATCCATGTGTGAAGAAATCCTTCTGTACAGTTTGAGCTGCTGGTTCCTGTCGTCGCTGAACACAGACACAGTTCATGGGATGTGTTTATGGGATGTGTTTATGGGATGTGTTTATGGGATGTGTTTATGGGATGTGTTTATGGGATGTCAGCAGACTCCTCGGACCACAGTGTCACACATGGCCATGCATTCCTCTGCCCTCATCTGCCGTGTTCAATGTCATTTGCAAAGCTGCCAGAGCGAAAGCGAAGTTCTCACACGAAGCAGCTGGAGCTTCTGGTGGAGGTGGTGGTGTCACATGTCTCCGTCCATGGATCCTCCAGACGTCAGGGTTTAACCCCCCCCCCTTGGTTTCAGTCGAGTGTTTCCTCTCGTGAGGATCATGAAATTCAGCTGCTTGTTGTTCTTCTCTCCCCCCCCCCCCCTGGATGCCACCATATTTCATTTGTTGCATTTCCTTTGCTTGTGTATTCATTTCATTTTCAGTTGAGTAAAATCAATGTGTCCAGCCTTGAGCCGGGTTATAATGTGGGATACCTCAAGGTTCAATACTCGGCCCCCTTCGGTTCTCACTTCCTAATGATCCGGACGTTTCCTTCTCACTTCCTAATGATCCGGACGTTTCCTTCTCACTTCCTAATGATCCGGACGTTTCCTTCTCACTTCCTAATGATCCGGACGTTTCCTTCCACTGAACAACAGGAAACCAGATCCAAGGTCCTCAGATGAACTCAGATCATTGTTTCTGTGTCTTTGTTCCTAAATCTGTCCTGTCAATCAGTGTTTGAATGTTCGTTATTAATAACAATAAGCTTTATTTAGATAAGATAAGATAAGATGAACCTTTATTGATCCGCCGTAGTGGAAGTTCACAAATGACACAGCAGCATAAGGAAGTTTACTAAGAATAAAAATAAGATAAGATAAGATAATCCTTTATTAGTCCCAATAGCAGCAAGAGTCAAACATAAGATACAGTAAGTAACATGCATTACTTTACTGTAAGGATAATAATACTTATTCATATGAATAATATAAATATTATGTACAATAAGTAGAAGTAATACTATAGATACAAAGCATATCGGGATCTAAACAAGGTGCTTTACGAGATACAAATGAAAACAATAAGATTTACAAGCTGCTTGGTCACAGATACGTGATATTTAATATCTTCATGAGACTTTTCTCTTGTGTTGTTCTCACATAACTAAGTAGAAGTATAACGAATATGTGAATATGTGAAGAGTCTAACGTATTAATGTGCTGTTTTCTGTACAGATCCTGGTGAGTTCCTCCTGCTCAGTGGCCCCTGCTGAGCCGAGGAGCGAGGAGGCGAGGAGGCGAGGAGCGAGAGCCGAGAGGAGGAGCCGAGGAGGCGAGGAGCCGAGGAGCCGAGGTCACTGACGGTCCCGCTCCTCAGCGCTCCAACGGGGGCTCGTCCCTGAAACACCCAGGATGCGTCAGGATTTGGGAAATAGGTCAGTCGTGTACATTCTGTGACAAACGGTGAATAATTAGATTTGTTGTGGTGCCTGGGAATGTTTATGGGACACTGAGGGCAGAACGGCCGCCCGGGTTTGAGTCTGGAAAATGTGTCAAGGCCGGGGGGGAGCCGGGGGGGAAGGGTCACTCAGCTCTTCCCTGTTGCATCAAAAGGCTAAAATATTTGCACAAGCTCCGAGGGACACGGTGTCCGTCTGTGAGCCCGGGCACGAGCAGAACATGCAGACACTGCTGCTCGGGTTGTGACCCTGAACCTGAAAGACCTGAAACATTTGAGTCATCGTGTTTTCACATGTTTCACAGAGGGGTCGGGTTACGCTGTGTAAAACACACGAGTGACAGGCATAGACTTAAATGGAAATGTTAATCATATGACTGTAACTTTATCTTTACTATAATAATAAAGATTGTTTGATTGAATCATAGGTGCTCAGGACAGTTAAAGGGATTTACTGACTGTACATATCTTAATTGGTTTATCAGTGATGACTTCTGAGAAAATACAACCATCAGAACCACACGTGTACAAAAAGCAGTATTTAAAATGGGACGACACCGGATCATAAGCAGGAATAGATGATAAAAGGCCGAACTATGACACACAGGCTGTTTCTAAATGAGCAGGAGGACGATAGAGGTTTTGTAATTGTGCAAGTCGTCCAAATTGTTGCAAACTACAATGTATGCACAGCAGCCTTCGACTGTGTGTTACTGCAGAGACAAGGAGTGAAACAAGAATTACATCAGCTTATTAAATGTAGAATATGTCCTTATCCAAGATGCTAAACATGATAAGACTTGAACCTGGGGGCATAACGTTATTCATGTGCGTAGCTATAAGCTTTAACTGCAAATTTAAAAGC
Source organism: Reinhardtius hippoglossoides (assembly GCA_006182925.3). Classification (NCBI taxonomy): domain Eukaryota; kingdom Metazoa; phylum Chordata; class Actinopteri; order Pleuronectiformes; family Pleuronectidae; genus Reinhardtius; species Reinhardtius hippoglossoides. The sequence continues at coordinate 15,230,452 of CM031692.1, forward strand.
TGCTTGTGAATTAACAGAGAAAAATTGAGAGTAATTATGTGAACATGAGGCTTGATTTTGACATAACTCGGTGATGATCTGATTCATAATCTTGCTGAAGTGTGTTGATTCTGGTGCGAAGGAAGACAAGTAAAGAAAGTGAAGTGTTATCAGCGGCTGAACCGTGAACTCTGTGGAAACTGCCATTAAAGCTGTGAGCGGCAGGATTGTGAAAACACCTGTAAACGATCCCTGATCATCACTGATGTAACCGTCCGGGGTCAAAACACCACTTCAGCTGGATCCTGGAGCTGATCCTGGCATCTGCACATGTCAAAGCCCGGATCAGGGTCTCGTGTTGTGGGTCAGGTAAACCATGACTCTTCTCTGGTCCGCTCATGTGATGGATAATCACATTATCCTCGTCACAGAGAATCACAGGACTGGTCGTCACAGACCGAAGCTGCTCGGCGCAGACGTGGATCTGTAAAGTGCTGACGTGTCCTCAGTCATGTGAGCCGCTCGGGAACTTCATGATCTGATCTGAGGTCAATGATGGCGTTAAGCAAAGGGGCGGGTTTTAACTTCAGAAACAGGAATCTGCGATTTGACTTTGTAGACAGGCCTGCAAAGGTTAGTAGTTTGATTCCCAGGGCCTCCAGTCCAGAGGCAGTGAATAAATATGGCCGACAGGATTTCACTTCCTCCTCAAATACGCTTTAATATCAACTTGGAGCCACGGTCGTCAGGTGCTGTCGATGAAAATCCACTCGACGTGTCTCATGTTCACGAATGAGGTGAAGTTTTGTTCGTGCTTGTTACGTTTGATCGCTGACGAGCGAGTGGCCGATCAAACCCAACCTCCACGTAGCAAAGCCTGGTTTCTTCCCTGAAGTGAAGCAGGAGCACTGGATGTTATAATCTGAGTTCCACATTCATGTTGATGCCGACGCCATCGTGGTGCTCCGGCTCCTGTCAGGACACATTCCTCTGGACCAACGTTACATAAGCGCCAAACTGCAAAAGGTGTAAAAAAGCGACCTTCCACTCATGAAACTGCTCTCCAGGAAGTGTAACCTCTGTGAATGTATAAAGAATGTAAAGAAGTGATAACCTGCAGAAAGCTTATCACCATGAAGATAACGCTGAGCTGGATCTTCAGGTTACGGGTCGTCAGCATGGAGAAGTCACTCCAGCTCATTGGCTCACGTGTTTCTCACAATCATGTTCTGCTCTTTGTGGGCAAAGTGTAGTTTGTGTTTGTGTTTGCAAACAAACGCTAATATATTCACCAAACCTGCATCAGGCGACAAATGAATTATTGTGGAAGCTGGAGCTCGTGCTCCTGCTCCGTCTGACAAGGATTCAAGGGCCCAACGTGTTTAAAGCTTCCACACACATTCCTGGATTTTATTACGAATAATAATATTAGTAAACGTTCTCACTCGTCACAATATATGCAAAAACCCGATTGTGCAAAGTCTCGATATTCTCTGAATGTTCTTGTGTCAGTAACAAGTCCGTTGTCCAGAGCGTATGAAGATAATTACAAGTCTCCACAAAGGTTTGTTCTCTGAGCTGTTCTCCCACTCCCTCCTCACCTAAAAGACCACAGAAGGAAACGCTTTGAAGGGAAAAAGATCATTTCATAAACTACTTTGATCATATATTTGATCTATATAAGCTTTAGTTACAGTCCTAAAAGTAAACATTTGGAGATAATATCCCAAGCAGCATTCCCACCAACTTTGGTGTTGTTGAGTTATTTTGTACAAACAAACCAAAAAGACAAAAAATGACTTTTGGAAATCTCGTATGAAACTGTTGAAGTGACACTTTCCTCAAAATGTGCAGTGAACTCCAGCTTTTTGCTTCTTTGGTGCAGAGAACCACTTCTTTAACAGACCATAATCTTATAAACCACTAAGTAGCCTGCAGGAGGAAACAGTTACCACACACACACACACACGCACGCACCACACACACACACACACACACACATTTATCTAATGTGCTGCAGCATGGATTTCTCTAAATAGTTCTAATCTCATTTCACAGGTCCAGACACGTAGATCAGCTGTTCCTGTGTCAGCTCACGCACGTTTGCTGCAGAACTAAACTTTGATGGCGTTTAAACATCGTGACACATTTCTCTCTCTTTCCTTCTCCGTCTCTCACCGGTGAGGACGTGTGTTTCCTCATCAGCTGAAGCAAAGACAAACGGGTTTATATGAATAACCCTGGTCTCTCTGTGAGGGAAGTGAGATCCCTGCAGAGGTGTCAGCATCAGTGGGGGGGTTACTGGGTCGTCTTTGAGGACAAGATGGAGAACGTCTCTTGTACTAAGGTCTTCTGACGAGGTTAGCAGCTGTTAGCAGAGGTTAGCAGCTGTTAGCAGCTGTTAGCAGATGTTTCCAGCTGTTAGCAGAGGTTAGCAGATGTTAGCAGATGTTTCCAGCTGTTAGCAGCTGTTAGCAGATGTTTCCAGCTGTTAGCAGATGTTAGCAGCTGTTTGCAGATGTTTCCAGCTGCAGCTGTTAGCAGATGTTAGCAGCTGTTTGCAGCTGTTAGCAGATGTTAGCAGATGTTAGCAGAGGTTAGCAGCTGTTAGCAGAGGTTAGCAGCTGTTAGCAGAGGTTAGCAGATGTTTCCAGCTGTTAGCAGCTGTTAGCAGATGTTTCCAGCTGTTAGCAGATGTTAGCAGCTGTTAGCAGCTGTTTGCAGATGTTTCCAGCTGCAGCTGTTAGCAGATGTTAGCAGCTGTTAGCAGCTGTTTGCAGCTGTTAGCAGAGGTTAGCAGATGTTTCCAGATGTTAGCAGCTGTTAGCAGCTGTTAGCAGATGTTAGCAGCTGTTAGCAGCTGTTAGCAGCTGTTAGCGACCTCCAGGGGATGATAACGATATCTTCAGGTGAAGCTATGTAGAGATTTGTCCTAATCACCACAATCTGTGCCTTTTGAGATTTATCACAATAAAACTTAGTTTGACTTTATGTTAATATCTCGTTTTTCAAAGTTAAAGATGGAATCTTGAAAACTCCTGATCTGCTTCACATGACTTCCTGCTTCATGTGTTACATTGGAGAGCAGCAGCGACCTCTAGAGGCCTGCAGCATTCATCACAGCTACACCAAGCTCATGTGGATATTTTTGTGATTTCTGAATAAAAACGTTAAATGTTACATGAAGTCTGTTTATGCTGAAGCTAAAAGAATAAATGAAATCTTCATTTCATTCATTGTTTTGTCATTTTATTGATGTTGGATCTGATGCTTTCGATTCATCTGCTTCGTTCCAGTTTCAGAAAGGAAAATGTTTCAATACGAAGGAATCCAGTGAAGCCCAAACACAGATGAGCTGTTCTGTGCTGATCAGTATATCAATAAGGAAATTAGAATACAGTAAAATAATCATAAATGAGTTTTGATTCCGAGCAGAGATACGGACCAAACATCAAAACCAGAAAAGATAGATATAGACACAGATAGATCGGTGTATAGATCTAGATCTATCTTCTACCCTGAAGATAGATGTGTATCACTGGAAACCAGCAGGTGGAGTCAGAAACCAGTAACGCCCCAATCGACTGTTCCTCCGTCAACTTCACAACTTCACAACTTCACTCATAGAAACATGCTGCTGTCCTCAGTCATGAGGAAGATGAGGAAGACTTCCAACTGCTTCTCTCTCTCCTTCCTTCCTCCTTCTTCATGGTCTCTCATCCACCCCCCCCCCCCCCCCCCCCCCCCCCCCGTCTCCTGCTTCTCTTTTCTTTCCTGCCCCCCCCCCCCCCCCCCCCCCCCACCGCTGACCTCGGTGACACAGTTTTCCTAAAACTCAGCCGAAGGTCTCGGCCTCTGTTGGTGTAGCGAGGTCACATTCGTACAAAGATACTGAAAACAAGTGGAAATATTCAGCCTGTAAGAAGTACTTTGTACTATGTACTCCAACCACTCACAGTACTTTGTACTATGGACTCCAACCACTCACAGTACTTTGTACTATGGACTTCAGCCACTCACAGTACTTTGTACTATGGACTCCAACCACTCACAGTACTTTGTACTATGTACTCCAACCACTCACAGTACTTTGTACTATGGACTTCAGCCACTCACAGTACTTTGTACTATGGACTTCAGCCACTCACAGTACTTTGTACTATGGACTTCAACCACTCACAGTACTTTGTACTATGTACTTCAGCCACTCACAGTACTTTGTACTATGGACTTCAACCACTCACAGTACTTTGTACTATGGACTTCAACCACTCACAGTACTTTGTACTATGTACTTCAACCACTCACAGTACTTTGTACTATGGACTTCAGCCACTCACAGTACTTTGTACTATGGACTTCAGCCACTCCCAGTACTTTGTACTATGTACTTCAACCACTCACAGTACTTTGTACTATGTACTTCAACCACTCACAGTACTTTGTACTATGTACTTCAGCCACTCACAGTACTTTGTACTATGGACTTCAGCCACTCACAGTACTTTGTACTATGTACTTCAGCCACTCACAGTACTTTGTACTATGGACTTCAGCCACTCCCAGTACTTTGTACTATGTACTTCAACCACTCACAGTACTTTGTACTATGTACTTCAACCACTCACAGTACTTTGTACTATGGACTTCAACCACTCACAGTACTTTGTACTATGGACTTCAGCAACTCACAGTACTTTGTACTATGTACTTCAGCCACTCACAGTACTTTGTACTATGGACTTCAACCACTCACAGTACTTTGTACTATGTACTTCAGCCACTCACAGTATTTGTACTATGGACTTCAGCCACTCACAGTACTTTGTACTATGTACTTCAGCCACTCACACTTTATACGAGGGTTTTTGCTTCGGTTCTGTTGTTGTATAAAACCCAGCAGGTTAAATACCCTTGGATGTAAATACTGTGGATTTCCAGTGGTTGATTCCTTCAGCCGAGGTCTGTGACCCAGGAAGCCGAGGAGGACCCTGACCTTCATTACAGCCACATGTGATCCCGCCCCCCGGGACGCAGGGCCCCAGTGCTCCCGGGCCCCAGGGCTCCCGGTAAGGGGATGGTGGAGGGCATTGAAGGGGAACAACACCCGGTGGCAGGTTGGAGGGGCCCCACAGATTGATGTGCGTGTGAAACCGGCCGGGCCACATATCGCCCAGCGCCGGCTTCATTGTGCGGCGAGTCCCCGCTGCAGAAGGGACTCTCATAAGAACGTGAGGTAAATTTAACTCCTGTCACAACAAAGTAAAAAGCCAAGCGCTGAATGATGGGACGAGACAAAACCCTTCTAACTTCAAATACTCTCATTAGACTGCTCCCATAGAGAAGTGGATTCACTCTACAGCAGCATGTCGTACTGGTTATTGTGCTGTTGCATCACCACACTGTTCCCATAATAATCCTCTAGGAGCTTGTGCATCAAGTGTGGACTTGTTATCGATGATGTTTCATAAACTGGTTGTAAAGATGGACGACATGACAGCTCTCTGAAAGTGAAGCCGAAACTTCAGCCCCCTTGTGGCTGGCTGCAGTATAGGTCATAGATCCTGCCTCCTCCGTGTTAGGAGATGGGACATGGACCGAACATCAGGTTTGGGTAGTTTGGGTAGTTTGGGTAGTTTGGGTAGTTCTTACCGTGATACCGCGACTCAATCCCCGATCGCTGCGGAGCAGACGGGCTCCAAATGTGCAAAATGTGTCTTGTGTGTGTCGCAGCTGATCGAGCTGGAGCTCAACGACTCAGCCAATCGGAAGTCTGCAGCATAAACTTTAGTAAAAAGTGCAACCTCTGAAATTGAGTAAATAAACTGTACCGCCACTTTCATGTCACAGCCTCAGCGCCAGTGTTGTGGTGAAATGTTTGTTCCTGAATTAACTTGTCCATTCACAGCAGGACCCTGTGCACGGCAGCGAGCGGGCGGACGTGGCACAGCCTCACAGAGACGCAGAGACATTCTCCATTCACTGCAAAGTGCGTGGCCGACGCAGCGCTGCAAGAAGCCAAGTGCTGCAGAACAGAGCCCGGGGGCTTTTCTGTGATTTGTAAAAACCTCCGTTTTCTGCAGCAACTTCCAGGCTTGTATCTTATGACCATCAAACATTTACATGAGAAAGTTGACAAAGGCTGAAACAGCGGAGGAGGCCTCGCAACAAAGGGGCCCATTTATAGAGTACAGTCGGGGAGCGACGCGGAGAGGGAGGGTAGGAGGAGAGGCTGGGAGGAGAGTTGAATTAATGAATTAAAAATGTCGTGAAACAGCGGCCGGCTGAATACTGGTGGGCTTATAAAGAGAGGCATGCAGGGGGGGTCCTGGAGGAGTGGACAGCGCAGGCTTCTTTAACTTCAGACACACACTGGACTCCCTCTCTGCTTCACGTGCAGGACGAAGAAGTGCAAACTGTGCTCATCTGATTACATAATGACCCAGTAACAGAGAGCCAGAACCGGTGCCACCAGTACCAGTGTGCTGGGAGACACGGACTGACCGCTGGCTCGTCCGGGCCTCTCCTCACGGCCGTTCCTGCTTTTCTTGTTTCCAGGGAGGTCTTATTTTTTCTTTTAAAATAATGGATGACGACAACGTAGAAGGACGACGAACGAAAACCTGAGAGCAAACAATGTGATGTCACGGTGGGAGTGATGTAAAACCTGTGGGTCGTCAACAAGGTCACGTCCCTGACATCACTTTGCTTTTTGCACAACACAGACGTGAAGAAAAGAAACTTGTACGTGTTTTTCCACATGTTTGCTGATCGGTGAAATGATCTAAGTTCCACGCTGCTCTCAGAAAGGTAAGACTCACCACACATTTCACATCCATGTGTCTTTTGCTGCTGTTTTCTTCTTTCATTAAAGTATCACAGGAATCTTAGTCATGTGTAGATCTGTTTATTACTTGTGTTATAATCATCTTCTCAACTGTATCTTTGTATAAATTTACTTATGGACTCATATTCTGTCTGTTTTAGTTTTTTTACATTTCGCCGAATTAAGTTTCCATATCCTACACCATGATATTTATAATAAATATAATTTCTAACATTATGGTAAAAGTTGTCAGGAAGAAACAATCTTATGTTATTTATTCATGAAGATGTAATGTTCAGGTATTCTGCTCTTTTTATATTCTGCAATATGTTTAACATTCCCCTTTGATTTGAAATCTTAGTTATCTGATGTTGTTCATGATTGTTCATGATTGTTCATGATTGTTCATGATTGTTTCATGTGTTGCTTTAATTACTAACTCTGTTGTGTTGTGTTGATTTGTGTTGTGTTGTGTTGATTTGCTGTCTTCTGGTCTTGGGTGTTAGTTGATCTCAATGAGAATACCTGATTAAATCAAGATTTATTCAAATGCTAAAATCCAAAACAGGTCCAAAGATTGTTTGGGCGATTTGAGAAGTTTGGAAAAGCCATCGAAACGTGTGAATGGTGTTTTCCCTCCAAGTCCATAGATCCCCCCCCCGCCCCCCCACAGGCGTAGAACAGTGGGATTCACAGCAGAGAGACTTTGGCTGCGACCGACTCGGTGAAGACGGTAGAAGCTAAATCACCGGCCGGTGGCCAACAGCCGCTTCCGTTGTTTCATTCAGCTCGAAGTCGTAAGTCTTCCACGAGCGGCTCTGGGCCGAGGAAGTGTTGGGTTTGTGTTGGACACTCGGCTGGACGCACACAGCCATTGAGACAAATGTGCGATCGCCATGGTTACGGCTCACTTTCACTTCCTGTTGTTGCAGTGAAATCCACATTAAGGTGAATGGTGTCACTTTGGGGGCCCGGGGCGAAGGGACCTGGGGGCCCCTGCATTGAACCAAGTCAAACACATGATACATGACAGACACACCTCTCAGGGCCGTGGTGTCGCTGCAGCCTCCTGAGACAGAAGTTACACACAACCACTGGGATTTCCATTGGGCCGTTAGATTAAATGATCAATTATTGTTGTCTTGACATTTGAGGATTCATGCAACAGAGGAAATAAAAGGTTCAGGGGACGTTCCGATGGTCAAACAGCTCCTGACACTCCAACACTTCACCAGTGACAGTTTGAAAAGTGGCCTCGCCCCGTGATTATTGTGGCTCACTCTTTATAGCGACAGGCTACAACTGAGCATGTTCTCACTGAGTCCAAGAGTCGAAGAGGGTAAAACACAAGATAGACTTTAGAATCTCGCAATTCATTCGACGAGAATTTGAATATTATCGATACAAAATCAAACCTGAACCCTCAACTTTCACTTAAAGTGGCCGCGACGCTCGTTCGGTCACATCGGGTTCAACTGATCCTTGGATTTCCTGAATGAAGCAAAGTGAAGCAGAAACCAGGGAAGTTTTTCTTAGGTTGTGAAATGTTGATGATTCAGAGATAAATAGTTTTAGAGACACGTGGTTTTCCACACATCCGTCCCAGAAACCTGCTGGTAAACCTGGGACACTTCCTCCTGTGGCCCCCCCCGCCCCTGACGGCCGGGGTTAATATCCTGTGCTTTTACCTCAAACTTCTCTGAATGAACTAATCTGCTGAGACTCTGATACGACAGCAGCTCAGTGGCGAGGCAGGGTGAGCTTCTCAGTTCGGCTTGTGGCAGATGGCGTCCTGCCTCGTCCTGCCTCGTCCTGCCTCGTCCTGCCTGTGGGGACGTTGGACTCTCCGTCCAGGGGACAGTGGTCCCAGCCATGAAGCTGGGACCACTGTCCCCTGGACGGAGAGTCCAACGTCCAGGGGACAGTGGTCCCAGCCATGAAGCTGTGTTGCACGGAGGCCTTTCAGTGCAGGGACGGGCTGCTGGGGTTTCTCTGTGGATGTGGACGCTGGACAGGAGCTGCCAAGTGGAAGGGATTACTCTCTCCTCTGGAATACTAATGACTGTCCTTTGTCCCCCGCCTGCTTCCTCCACCTTCACTCCCCAAACCCTCCTCTCTCCTCCACCGTCCATTCCTCTTCCCCTTTCTCTCCTTCTGTCACCCGATGCTCCCTTCTCTCTCAATCCTCCCCTCAAAACCAATTATTCTCTCTCTCTTCTGCCCCCCCGCCATCTCTGCCCCCTCACCGCGTCGAGCACCACATACTCACACACGATCAAACACAGTCACAGACACACACCGCGCTAACACAACCCCTACACACACACTCACACACACACGTCAACACTCCGTCGTGCTCTCCTCTCGCCGTCTAACTCTCCTCTCTCTCTCTCTCTCTCTCTCTCACCCAGTCGTATTTTTCAATGGTGGCTTTTGTCCCTTTCATCTCCTCGTAAACAAAGGATTCTTGTGAACTGGGGACACGGGGAAGGAGAGGGACGGAGAGCCGGACGGGGAGGAAGAGGTCCTAACCTCCTGCGTGGTTGTTTCAGCCAGGGGGGAAAGTCATTGTCAAGGGGGGGGAATCCATCAATATCCCTGTCAGAGAGACGGACGCACTTCACAATCATTGCTTCAGCTCATATAGATTTAGTCTTGATAGACAGGTCTGTAGGCCAGGGACAGGGTCTGCTGCCGGCGGCCTTGTGTTCAGGTTTGAGGAGGCTTTGGTTGCCAGCAGGTAAAAAGAGACTGAGGTTAGGGGGGTCAGGGTCAGGGTCAGGGTCAGGGTTAGGGTCAGGGTTACCCTAACCCTACCCTGTAAACCATGTGCGTCAATGGAAGATGGAGTTTTGACCCAGATATCGTAGAATATTGTCCGTTGCTCCCAGAAGCCAATTCTTCATCTGACGACTCCACGATTGATATTGATACAACTTTGTTTGGTGACATTTCCCCGTTATAAGCACTAAGAAGGTATTTGATGGATTATTATCACAGTATAATGTATCTCAACGCATCCTTCGGAGGACTCAGATGTTTAGGCCGAACCCAAAGGAGACGTCTGGTCTCCTGCCAACAGAAGACCAGAGATACGTTTGGAAGTTCTGAGACTTGTTGGTCTTTTCATGTGATTGACAATAAGAAGAATAAAGACTAACGTCAGCATTGTGAATGAATGAATATAAATATGTGCAACCAGCTGGTAGATGTTGTGTGTGAGGTCTGAGCTTTGCAAACATTCCTCTGGACAGTCGGTTGCATTGTGTCATGTAACTGCTGAACAGGTCTAATGTGTAATACACAAGTGTGTGTTTACTGTATGTGTAGGCAGGAGCTCCTCAGGGTTCAGAGTTCAGCTGGAGATGGACCAATCAATGGGCCTCCTCTTGACCCCGCCTCCCCCCGCTCTCTTCCCCGCCACATCTTAGTATTCACAGCACAGACATCAACACAGATCTCTATTCATTCACTCAGTGTGAGCTCCGGCATGGAGAGAGGAGAGGGACGGGTCAAACAGGACAGGAAAGGACAGAGCGTATCACATCGCCTCGGTTCTTGCTCTTTTGTTTTAGCTGTGTTGTCTTTTGGTTTTGTTAAATTCGCAGCGGAAAAGCAGAGGCAGATTGAGACAAAAGGGCCATTTAGCAAACAGCGAGTGAGGGCAAGAGAGAGGAAAGGAAAAGGAAGGACGGGGAGAACTGCAGCCAAGACCAGGGTAAACTGTCAGAGTTCACCGGGACAGTGTCGATGGCACCGGGGCTGCTGGGAGACCCATTTCATATACTGTTGACACCAACACACCCATATAGAACTTTCACTGTCTCATGACGACACCATCCTCGCCGACTATACGGCCAAAACTACGTGCACACACAGAGGAACAGCTCCACTGGTCTGTGAGGAGCTCTGGCAGATTCCGGCTGCAGGGATTGGCTCCAGTCACCAGAGCATTAGTGAACTCAACCGTTCGTGTTGGGTGACGCAGCCGGAGAGTCAGCAGAGTCCGGCAGCCGCTCCGGTCCGTCTGGAGAGATGCTGGATGGCTGCTGATGGCAGGTTCTTCCATGTGTTCATTCCTGTTTTGATGATATAAATGGGGAAAAGTCATGATTGACAGCTGAGACTGAATTGTGATTGGTCAAGTGACGAGTCATTCATATTTATATACAGACTATGATGCAAATGTAGTGTATATGATAACATTAAGATCTTACTGAACTTGAGTTTTACCCAAACCCCTCATGAGAAGCATCCATTCAGAGGAACCAGGTGTTTACTGATGGAGCATCTTTGGAATCATCTTGTTGAAGATCCTGCTGAGCCAATAAGAAATGCTCCCACCAATACTATTAGTCCTTCTCCTCTTCCCCCTAAACGTTCCATCCCTTTGGTGAAAAGGCTCCAATGTCCACCCGCCAAATGCAAATCTTCATGTGTCACATCTGCTGCAGCTGCAGACTTGAGGTCTGTGCTCGAGTGACAACATGACCCAACGTGAAAGGGACAGCATGAAAACAGCTGTCAGCAGAATGGAAGAGGGTGACACCAGTGGGAGAAACCAGTGAATAGTGTCTCCTCATCTCCATTCAGTAGCCGTCTTGTGCAACCGACCGGGCCAGCATTATCACGCTTTTAATGTGAAAGAGCAGCTGTGCCTTCATGCTGAAAGGGGGCTTTTATTTTGACAAGGCCAGCTGCCTCCAGTGAAAAGAGGAAGGGGATTAAATGGACCTCCCCGGTCAGCAACACTGTCTTCCTCACATGTGCTTCTAATCCCCCTCTTCATCGTCAGCTTCTAATCCCCCTCTTCATCGTCAGCTCCCTCCTCTTGCCGCTTTTCATTTCAACTCCCCTGCTGTTCATTTGATGCAACACAGTCTATAACCTGTGTGTCGGCCATCATCTTTTCCATAGTGTACATGTAAAGATTGATGATGCGTCTCCACTTCCTCCCACAATTTAGAAATGAAGCCAGAATATCCTGGAACCTGGATATGAACGCTGCCATGGAAGCGATACCTAGAATTAAAGAAACCATCTGTGAGAACAATGTACTTGACGTGTGCTTTGACTTTTTAGTTATCCCATCAACTAACATGGAGGAAGGGGGGTTTATGACGTGTTCCTCTGCCGGCCTCCAGGGGGTGATCATGGCGCTATGGCTTCACTTTTATGGAGTCATCATGTCGTCCATCTTTGTCGTCTCTTTAATGGTCTCCTCTTCTTGTCTCCAACCCCTTGCAGTACCAGCCATGACCTCAGCCACTCCCCCTTCCTCAGAGGGCTCCTCCCCACAGAAGTATGCCACTCCCAGACGCAGACGGACATCACCAAGCCCCTGCTGGGCTCCACGGGGGCGGCCGGAGGAGCTGGGGCCGGTGGAGAGGAACCAGGAGCTGTGGGGACCAGCGCTCTGCGAAGGAGGCGCCGGGTCCTCTCCAAGGACGGACGAAGCAACGTGCGTATCGAGCACGTAAGCGGGAGAAGCGCACTGTACCTCCGCGACCTCTGGACTACTTTTCTCGACATGCAGTGGCGCTACAAGTTCTTCCTCTTCTCTGCCACCTTCGCGGGGACCTGGTTTGTGTTCGGAGTGCTTTGGTACCTGGTGGCACTGGTGCACGGAGACCTGCTGGGTAAGGGGGGGGGGACTCTTCTCACATGACGTCGTTTCAGCCAATCATGCTTGTGATGACGAACATGATCGTCATGTCGGGACTCGCATCTTAACTCAAGTCCTTCCTGTCTTATGTTTCAAAATAAGAGCGTCAGTATTGAGCATGCCATCCCTACTCTGGTCACGTACAATACCTTTCCTCAAAATACGATCGTTTCCAGCTTCTGGTTCGACACTTCAACATTTCCCATCCGGCAGCGCGGCCCCCCCCTCAAACAATGACGTCTCATTGTGCCTCTTTTCACAGAGAAAGTACACAAGTCGTTTTTGTGAACTAGACAATGAAGGACACATAGGAATAGTGTTTGTCAGACAGGGCATGAGAAAGACCTGGCAGAAGAGAACATTGTTTTTTACCCCCAAATGCATGTTCCTCTGTTCTGTCTCCCTTCCTCTGTGCAGAGTTTGACCCCCCCTCCAACCACACCCCCTGTGTGATGGAGGTGAAGACCCTGACGGGGCGTTCCTCTTCTCTCTGGAGTCTCAGACCACTATAGGCTATGGTTTCCGGTGCATCACAGAGGAGTGTCCTGCCGCCATCGTCCTGCTCATTTTCCAGCTGGTCATCACCATGGTGATGGAGATCTTCATCACCGGCACCTTCCTTGCGAAGGTAGTTAGAAAAATGTGATTATTGTCTTATTGTCTTGCACCACACTCGACCACCAGGGGTGTGAACTATCAGACACATCCCTCTGTGATCTGTAGATTCCAGTGATTTAAACACAGGAACTGCAGGTTCAAGTACAGCAAACCATTTCTCATCCAGACTTCAACAGCTCCCCCTCCGCTTGCAGGTGGCTCGGCCCAAGAAAAGAGGCGAGACGGTGAAGTTCAGTCAACATGCGGTCGTGTCCAATCACGAGGGTCGGCCCTGCCTCATGATCCGAGTGGCCAACATGCGCAAGAGCCTGCTGCTCGGTTGCCAGGTAACGGGACAGAAGCACCTTTAAGACATATTCATCCTCTGCGCAGACAATTTCTGTAGCTGTTAAAATCTGATTTAGTTTTTGCATATTCAATAGTATTCATATCCCCCCCGTCACATTGATTGAATGATAATAATTTGCATGCTTGCCAAACTGTAACAGCCTTTCTGAAAGGACGTATATTAACGTGCGTTGCCTGACGTCCCTGCGGATGGAGAACTTGGCCACTTCAGGTATTAAACCTGGAGCCTTCTGGTTACAGGATGCCTTCTGCTCCCTCTTGGCTTCATGTACTGACTCCATCTTGGCTCCCAGGTGACGGGGAAGTTGCTTCAGACGTCTCTGACAAGGAGGGCGAGACGGTGCGGCTGGACCAGCGCAATGTGCCTTTTCAGGTGGACACGTCCAGCGACAGCCCCTTCCTCATCATCCCGCTGACCTTCTACCACATCATCGACGACAACAGCCCTCTCAGAGCCTGGGCAGCCAAAGGTATATCTGAGTGGATGCCATCAGGGGCCTTGGTTGTTTCTGCTACAATATGCAAGTCCTGGAAATCAATGCTCCCCTCCTCCCACCCCACCCCTCTCCATGCTCTGTCCTGCTCCCCCCCGCCTCTCACCTACACCCTCGTCCCGTACAGAGTCTCTTGAGTCTCATACTAAGTATAAGCAGGCGCTGTATGTGTAGGTGTGTTGGTATTTACGGTCATGTGCTGTGCGCTTGGCGGCCTCTCGCTGCCCAGTGCTGGGCTGGTCGGACTCTGGAGGAGAGGGTTTCTCTGGCTGGAATGTGTGTGAGAGCGAACGCCAGAGACACCCCTCATTAGAGCACAAAGCTGTACAGTCTGGGGTGCTGACACGAAGCCTGCACAGATCCACTTACAGCTGGAAGCTCCACATCCCTGCGTCCTGCAAACCAGCGCTACTCATTTCCTTCTTGTCCTCACTTGACACACTTGAGTTTCTCTGTTTGTTATTATCGCTCCATTTCCTCTTTCTCTTCACGTCTTTATCACTTTACATTTTGCACGTTTACTTTTTGTCCACACTCTCTTCCCTCCAGTTCCCTCCAGTCCCCTCCAGTTCCCTCCAGTTCCCTCCAGTTCCCTCCAGTCCCTCTGTGGTCGGCCTCTTTGTCGTGAACCTTCGGGTCATTACCTCTGTCCGTTCGTTGGTTGGTTGGTTTGTATTTTAAGCAAGATTACTCAAAAACGAGTGAATGGATTTTCAGGAAACTTGGTGGAAGAATGAGGTACAGGTCAGGGGTCAGGGGTCAGGGGTCAGGGTCAGGGTCAGGGACATTTTTACTGACGTCCCAGAGAATAATAAAACAAAATGGATTTTGATGAAAAACTCTCATTCAGAGAACTGATATCTATGAAGTATGGAGCAGCTTGATTAGGGGACACTTTCAGATCGCCCTCCTAGTTTGAACGGGGCTCTAGTGCTACAGTACTCTCTCGCCAGTTCCTACTGACAGTAGCTACTTTTGGTCTGGGTCGTTTCCTTCCATGAATCCAGACACGGTGGCTTTGAAATGCTGTGACGTAATCCACGATGCTGAATTGTGCCCAAGCTGAGTTCATTCCCACTGGAGCAGGATCCTGCACTAACTGGTTCAGCTGACGGAGCGTTAGAGCCCCTGCAAACCTCCACTGTATCTCTTTGTGTTCATGCACTATGTTGAAGCTCCAGCAGAGAACTGCTCTGTAGGACCAATGAATTCAGGCTTCCAGTGCAACAGAGTGTGAATCTCCTGGACATTGTGTGACCATGAGGCATTGAGTCCGGGTGGCAGGACAGCGTGGACACTTCCAGACACGCACTGAAAGCCACAGAGGTGTGAACCTCCTGGTATCAACCCGAAGACATTCATTCATGTGAAGGCTGTTCAACCCACTGAGCCAGAACACACACACACACACACACACACACACACACACACACACACACACACACACACACACACACACACACACACACACACACACACACACACACACACACACACACACACACACACACACACACACACACACACACACACACCGTGTTGATGTCTGTCAGTTGAAAAAGAATCAAACGATACCAGACAGGAAGTTTAAAAACCCAGTCGGTGTCAACAGGATACGAAGCAAAGGCACAAACACAGCGGCAGGAAGTCATGATGACAAATCACACGGCAGGTACTGTGCTGATGAAGCAGGGGGGGGGGGAATCAGGTGAGCTGCTGGAGAAACGTCCCAAACAATGATCGACCTGACTGACACAGAAATCTGTCCTGTAGTTTTTGCGTAATCACGCTAACCAACCAACTAACCAACCAACCAACTAACAAACTAACCAACTAACCAACTAACCAACCAACAAACTAACCAACTAACAAACTAACCAACTAACCAACTAACAAACTAACCAACCAACCAACTAACCAACTAACTAACCAACTAACCAACCTCATCCGATGACAATCCAACTCACAGATTAGATATTTCCCTCAAAGAGACAAATCTGAAATGGATGTCGGCGCCAGAGGAAGAGTCATCAGGACTCATCGTCTGTAGATCATGAAAAGAGATTTAAGGGAGACATGTCCAGCCCTAGAGCATGTCCCTGACATGTCATGTCCATGTCCATGTCCATGTCCATGTCCATGTCCAGGCTGCTTCTCTGCTGGGACAGGAAGCAGACGGGTCCCCTGCAGCAGCTCCAAAGAGCCCAAACACAGGATCCCTCAACACGCTCGTGTGCAGTTTGCACCAGTGGTTGCGAAACGTGGTGTTTGTGCCCCGGTGGGAGCGGGTCTGGGTCTGGGTCTGGGTTAGGGACTGTTTGCACAGATGAGTCTGCATTCTGACTGAGGCCTGTTGACGCAGGTGTGCGCTGGTTTGAGTGCATATGTCTTCTTGTGTGTCCTTTGTGTTACGGGTGCTGTGTGTTGACGCATGAAAACTACACAAAATATTTAAAGCATCTCCGGCGGCAGCTTTCACTTTGCTTGTGTGTTGATATTTCAGGTGTGTGTGTGTGTGTGTGTGTGTGTGTGTGTGTGTGTGTGTGTGTGTGTGTGTGTGTGTGTGTGTGTGTGTGTGGTGTGTGTGGTGTGTGTGTGTGTGTGTGTGTGTGTCTTTCACCACCAACAAATGTGAACTGATTTGAATCAGCTTGATTCAAATCAGCATGATGAGCTTCTCAATATGAGTGATGATTCTAAATGAATCTGAACATGTCGATGTAGTTTGAGGTGAGTCGCTCGGCTGCCGCTCGGCTGCCTCCTCCTCTGGGTCTCCTGTGAGCACCCGACGCTCACAGCCTGCTCAGAGGAGACTTCAGTACGTGTCTGTAGTTTGTTACTGACACGTTACTTTGCCTTCAGTCTAATGAAGAGTTACCTCATCGCTGCCTCAGCATTCTCTTCACCTTTGTGCGTTTATTAGAAAGATGACTCAAACAAAGGGAGGGGCCTTGATTGAGTTTCAGGGATAAGACTCTGTGAAATTAGTTTTTAGTACTTAACTGTATTAAACCCATTACGGGACGAACTGAAAGCATTAGGTTGGCTTTGGAAAATGTTGTTTTTAAATATCAGGCCTCCTCTGTCCTCCAGGTGGTGGCTGGACCGACCCGGAGCTCGCTGACTTTGAGCTGCTGGTGATCCTGAGCGCCACCGTCGAGCCGACCTCCGCCACCTGCCAGGTTCGAACATCCTACCTTCCCGACGAGATCCTCTGGGGCTACGAGTTCCCCCCCGTCGTGTCCCTGTCCCCCTCGGGAAAGTACGTGGCTGATTTTGCCTTCTTTGAAAAAGTGGCCAAAACCCAATCCCCACACTTCAGCAAGCCGGCCCTGCCGCCGAGCCTGCCGACGCAGGCGTCCCGGTGTCGCGGCAGCAAGGAGGATGGGACGGACCTGGAGAAGATGAGACTAGAGGAGAGCTACAGGGGGGAGGAGAGGAGGCGCCCCAGAGATAGCAGCCCACTGAGTGTGCGCATTAGCAATGTGTGAGGTTACGGAAAGTAGATCTGAAACTGAGATTAAAGGCAAAGACAGAAAAACAGAACCAAGCTGCTCAAGAGAAGAAGTGGTGTCAAACACATTGTGCCTACGCATATTCAAAATGTGCAGCGCACGGCAGGAAGTCAAGCACCTGGGCCACAAGTCTGCAGAGAAGATACTGAAGACAGCTGCACTTCTGAATTCACAAAGCCACTTGTACAAATGTACAACACAACACAACACAACTTTTTAATCTTGGGTTTGTTTTTTGGAAAGGACCTGATTCCCTGTCACTGAGGGAAACTCTCCGAAGTCTCTCCACGCCTTCTCTGGGTGGAACCAGATTCTAAGGGAAACCCTTTTCTACAGAAATACAAATTAAATAAAAACCACAAATGTTAATTCCTTGAAAAGTTTACTAAGTAGTTTTTATCTCCCCCACTTTATTTGAACCCGTTTTATAAAATGACCCTGAAGAAACGCTCTCTGCGGTGAAGGCTCGCGTCTCTTCACGGAATCACAGTACTGTTTTTGTTATTAATTAAAAACCTGTAAAAGGTGGAGAAAATACTGGAAGCGTATTATTTTTTTAACGACTGATTTTAAAGGAATGTATTATATTTTATGTGCGTAGTCGTTTCTAACACTTTTACAAGTTACACCTGAATATATTGAGCTCTTTGATATGAACGTCCTTGTTTATCGGGGTGAAGATGTTTAGTAATATTACTAAAAAGCACTTTAACTTGAAAGAAAAGTGGCATTTTTTACGCAAAAGATGAGTAACTGAACTAACTTTGAAACTTAATGCACTGTATTGAATTGTTAAACCTGTGGTTGTGTTCGGGGGGGCTGTGAGTGTGTGTCCGTGCTTTGTGAGCGTGATAACACTCTGTGTGTGAACCTGTTTGAAATTGAAATGTTCCTCTGCACACGATGTGAAGAAGTTATGTCCTGAAAACTTTATACTGAATTTAAATTTAAACCCCATTAACTGTTAATACGAGGCACAATATCATTTCTGTCAAATCTTTTTACTGCTGTACTTTTGTCACACATGAGAAGTGTCAGTGAATCCGCGACCCCCCCTTTTCTCCTTCTACCGTGCATGGAAATAGTCATTTGAAAATGAAATGATGGTGCTATGGTAAATTAATAACACAAACAATGACCTTTTTGGGGAATCATTTTGAAGTAAAGACATGAGGAGCATCTGAGTTTCACCGGCCAACAAAGCATTTTATTCAGAAACAACATCATAATATCGCCTGAAGTTCATCGCAGCAAACATAAAAAATAACTCTAACCCTGTAACAAATATATAAAGCACCAAGTTTGAGTTTTCAAGGACGTTAAAGTGTTTTATGTGCCACATTTCAAATGAAAATCCTCTGCTGTTCCATACAAGCCTGGTTTCTACTGTATCAGCTGCACTGTGTCCCTCTGAATACTGGAAGCTCATTGGTCCGACTGCTAATGTACGTCTAAGTGCCTTCTTTAATAAAACTGTTATTTACAATGTCTGCATGTGAGACAAAAGATTTATGTTTGAATTTCCTCCAAACGTAACCAGGCACTTTTCAACATCATTTTGCGTTTGCATTGCAATTTTTGAATTATGGAGCATTTAATTTAACTGCATTTCCAGTTAAACACCAAGAGAAGCACTGAATACTCCTGGAGCTTGTAGTGCAACGGTTCTGACCAATCAGGAACACATCCGGGATAAGGAAGAGAGGACTGAGGCCGAAACCTAAAATCTAATATAGGGGCGGCTGTGGCTGAGGGGTAGAGTGAAGGTCGGCAGTTCGATCCCCAGTCTTCCCCATCCGCATGCCGAAGTGCCCTTGGGCAAGATGCTGAACCTTGAATGGCCCCAAACAACAAAGTGCTGCTAATAGATGCTCTGTGTAAATGTGTGTGTGTGTGTGTGTGTGTGTGTGAATGTGTGTGTGTGAATGGGTGAATGTGTGTGTGAATGTGTGTGTGAATGGGTGAATGTACAACTGTAAAGAGCTTTGAGTCATCAAGACTAGAAAAGAACTTTATAAATCCAAACACTTTACCATAATCTCCCCAGACAGAGAACTGTGGATGAAGGTATCTGCTCAGTGTTACTGAACCACCCTCAGCTTGTCTGTGGAATGAAGATTCCACTATGTGGGTTGTAGTCAAATGAATCGAAGTCATCAGCCTCCTTCAGTCACTTCCTGACCTTCTTGAGACGTGACACCTGCCACCGCTGCCTTGCTCCTTCGTGGTTTGCTGCACCAGCAACTCGTGTTTCTTCTCGAGCGCTCTCACACTCGGCTTCGTCGCGTACCGAGACTGAGGATTGAAGATGTTTCTTCTTCTCAGCTGTTGGATTCTTACAGGTAAATTCAATGCAACTTGAATTATGTGCAGTTCAATGTTTCAGTCGGTTCATGTGGCTCCTAAACATGAACGGGAAACCGGGTGTAACACTTATTCAAAGTCTTGTTTTCCATTTGTAGTAGATTTTGAGTTAATGTGAGAATAACTATTTTGTTATTGGACCAAATAATAAAATAGGTTAATATATGGTCGGTATAACATAACATTTGTTTTCTAACATCTTCATATTGTGCCTTCACATTAAGCTTCACCGTATTTATACATCAATGCTACTGCAGAAACATTTGACTGATCCTGATATGTCTTTGCAAAGTGTGAACTAACTTACGTGAAGTTCTATTGATTCAATTTTGAAGTAATTTCCTACATTTTGTTTTGCCCTCAGGAATCAGGGCCGAGGACGCAGCAGTGACACATTACAAAATGAGAAACAGCTCAATATGTCTGAATGTTACAAAACCACCACCATATAGAAGCGCTTCATGGACCTTTGCTGGAAGCTTCATTGCCAATATAGGAAATACGAATCCCACCTTTGCAAAGAAAGTGGACTTCAGTCCTGAGAACCTCACGCTGTGCATTAAAGAGCTGACGCACACGGACACTGGAACCTATGAGGCCACAATCCTCGAGCATAACTATAATCAGTCGATTGAGAAACACAGAGTCAGTCGTTCAAGGTGAGATTTATGTGTTCGTACAGTCACTGACCTTTCAGCTTAAGATTTACTGTTCTCAAAACTGTGATAAAACATAATCTGTCATTATTTTCTCACCATAACTTCTCTTAAGGTTTTCTGTCCACAATAGAATCGCCAGCTCCTAGAAAAGGTGTTTTCATAGGCTCCAGTTCACCACCAACATAAAGCACAAACTGAAACGAGATGAAAATAGAATAACGTGAACGGCAACAGACCGAGAAATCAGAGAAATCACAGAAGTTAAAACAACATCGAGATACAAATGAGGAACTGAGCTAGAACATGATTTTCTGATGTAAGTGCAGAGAGTTTCCTGTCATGGTACTTTGGACCTTCTCTACAAGAAGATTCATTTCTTCCTTTGTGAAATCCACAACGGGGGGGGGGGGGGGGGGGCAATTATTTATGATAAAACGATGTTGTATTAAAGACACTGGGATCATACATTTAATTAGGTTATTCTTAAATATGACTTATAACTGGACAGATATGAAATGATGTACTGATCCACTCGGCTGTTTGCAGACAGCGTCCCCAGGCCCGTGGTCCAGATCTCCGTCCTGCACTCCAACCGGACGGCCGGACTCTGCCGCATCGCAGTCAACTGCTCCGTCAAGGACGAGTGGGCGTCGGCTGACTGCGACCACAGCCACTGCAGGGCGTCTCAGAGGTCACCCAGAGGTCACCCAGAGGTCATCAGCATCAACATCTCCACCGACAACTGGACCATCGTCTGCAGCGCCAGCAATCGGGTCAGCGCCAACAAGAGTCTGCAGTCATGGCGACAGCGTGTGAGTCTCGAGCATCATCTTGTTGAACCCACAGTTGTTTGTCGTAATCCAGATGAATCTTTTGTTACTTTTCATGAAAATGAGAAAGATCTGCTAATGATGTGTTTGTGTTTCTTCCCAGGCTTCAATAAACCTGCCCCTGAAGTCAGAGAGGCATCATCACTGCCTGTAGTTACTGTTACTGTCGTCATTATCTTTGCAGTGTGTGCAGCTCTCATTATATGTGTTGCTCTTCTGGCTCGGAAGGCTTCTTCAGAATGTAATCACCCTCAGGTAAGCTGCACGACCTTCTATTGATATTTGTCATTTAACAATATGAATGGTGTTGAGTGCGTTTTGAATCAAATGCTCTATGATGATGAAATCTAGCTTTTTTACTAAAAGGTGCAGTGTGTAGGATGTAGTGACATCTAGTGGTGAAGTGTCATGCTGCAACTGAACACCCCTCACCTCACCCCCCCCTTCCCAACATGACAGAGAACCTGTGGCAGCTTCAGTCGAATGTGGGCGGTGTGTGAGTGACACCGCCCACAGCCAGGGGGCAGCGGAGGATGGGGAGCGCTGCAATGTGGTGGCTTAGAGGTTTATATATCTAAATGTAGAGCGTTAATATGTTAAGAAGTGGTATCAGTTAGTTTGCAGCTCTGGAAACACCGAGCAGGAGGAGGTGTCTGGACATGTTTCACTTGACGGACTAAAGACTTGTTTTGTTGCTTATCTCCAGAGACAGACGTTGGTTGAGGAGCAGCCGCAGCCGGAGACGAGACGCTCTACCTCGTCCTCCAGCCCGTCTGAGGTCGCTTATGAGAACGTGGACGCCACACAGCCCGCCGAGGAAATGGGGTCCGCGCCAAGTCAGGAAGTGGAGACTGTCTACAGCGTTTTACAGGCAGTGAATGTGACTCCTCCTCCTGCTGCTGCTGAGAGTGAGACGTTAGGAGAAGCTTCACACTCACTGACGATCACCGAGGGGGAGGCCGGGCCCTCGGAGGTCAACACTTTGTACAACGTGTTGCAAAAGCCCAGACTCTGAAGTCACAGCGCCACCAACAGGTCACATGAGACCATCAGAGGAGGTGACAGTCTGTCTAAGAAGGACCTTCACGCACTATTCACTCTCTATGAACTGGAAAACACAACTTTGTACACACACACTTTCTGTGCTTCACTCGATTCAAAGGGAAATAATCCAAAGAGCAACGGGCGACCTGAACGGGCTTCGACCTCATGGCTTAAATATCATTCCATGTTATTAACTGAGAAAGGATTTGAAAGGTTGAAATCAAATGAAGTATTTGCATGATTGAAAGTAAGTTTAGATGCCTTGTCTATATATTGTTTGCAGCATTTGAACAGCAGTGGTTTACTGTAGCAGAGACTCCTCTGCATGTTTAACCTCGGTGTGAAATAGAATTACTGGATTTAATCTGACAGTTCTCAATAAAGGAAATCAAAAAAGACTTTTATAGATTTCTGTTACAACCCACAAGATGTAAAAATACATCAAGAAAAAAGAGGTGATTGCTTTGTGGTCGATTCTACATAAGAGCAGCCCCCCCCGTGTTAAATATAAAGTACCAATATATCGAGTTTATTCATTATTATCATATAATCTGTCTTTCTGAAAAGCTTAAATCAACATCTCCACTTCCTGTCGTACAAAAGTGAAGCCAAAACACCAGATACTGGTGCCACCAGAAACCATCTTTGAGAAAATCTGATTTGACTTTTTAGTTTGGTTCATGTCCCATGTGCTAACAAGGAGGAGGCGGAGTTCCTCACCTCTACTGCTGCTGGCCACCAGGGGGATGAGATGATGCCCCCTCACTTTGGGGTCATGTCTTTAACATGTTCATGCAGGAGAAGCTGCATCCACCGTGTCCTGGAGGATTCAGTATCCCTCCAGTGAACACGGGGCAGTGAGCAGCTGCTGGATCAGGTCGGATCAGACCCACCGTGTCCTGGAGGATTCAGTATCCCTCCAGTGAACACGGGGCAGTGAGCAGCTGCTGGATCAGGTCGGATCAGAACCCACGACACAAACCAACAATACTTTGGTTTGTTTGTGAGCAGGAACCAGGCGGCGGGTTACCGTGGAACTCGGTGGAAGGATGTGGTCAGGAACCAAATACCAGGTTTCATTTAGCTGTGGATCTTTTTCACTTCCTTTAACATTGTGAGATGAGGGGCTTTTAAATATTATTGCCATTTCTCAGGAAATAGAAAGTCTGATCAGGGGACTGGTGTTCATGAGCGTGTGTGTGTTTCGGTGTAGATCCAAATAAACTCTGGTTCTGCATGTGAGTTTCACGAGGGGGCTGTCGGGCCTCGGGGGAGGAACCTGCTCGACCGACTGAGATGATGTGAAACAACTCTATTAGATCCAAACCTCGGAGGAGCCGAGTACGGCTGCTGCAGACGGTGTAAACTCATTATATGTGATGTATATTATATGTATGAGGAAGGTTTCCACTGAGGGTTGATGGTTCCAGACCCGGCTCCAGACCAGTGCACCAGAATGTAGTCAGACCCAGATCAAACTGAACCAGGGACCGGTTTGTGCTTGTGTTAGAAATTAATACTTAAATTAATACTAAATTGACATTCTTTTTTATGAACGCATTATATTTGGGGGGTGTCCAGCTGCATGTGTAACCTGCCTCTCTGACTGTGGGGGGGGGGGGTGTGTGGGGGGGGGGTGTTTCCGCTGCCATGTGTAACCTGCCCCTCTGACTGTGGGGGGGGTGGGGGTGTGGGGGGGGATGGGGGGGTGTTTCCGCTGCATGTGTAACCTGCCCCTCTGACTGTGGGGGGGGTGGGGGGTGTGGGGGGGTGTGGGGGGGTGTGGGTTTCCGCTGCCATGCCGACGCGCAGCAGCCGGAGCGCCTCAGTTCTCCGGGGACGTGATGCCGCTCACACCGCTCGGCCGGATGCTGAGTGAGTACCAGTTTCACACCTTCTACTAAACCACGTTCAGGCTCCACGGCCCTTCATGGTCCCTGTGTCTGTCTCTCCACCTTCTGCTTCTCCTCTCTCATCATGTCTCCTCCTCGTTCCTCTTGGTTTCACTTTACTCTTCACTTCATCCACTTGCTGGTTTCCTTCCCTTCCCCCTGGCTCCTTCCCTTCTGCGGGTCTGTCCTCTTGCAGTCTTCCAGTCCTTCCTGTCCCCCTCAGTATGGGTCCTGTCCGCAGCCGGTCTCCAGCTCAGCCCGGACACTTCTCAGTTCTTCATGTACGACCGCGTCTCCCTGAGCTGCGAGGGTCCGACCAACTCCAGCAGCTGGACGGTGAGGAGGAGAACCTCGGAGGGCGGGGTCCGGCCCTGCTCCTCCGGTTGGGGCTCCACCTCCTCAGAGTCCACCTGCAGCATCGGAAACCTCTACCCGTCCGACAGCGGCCTCTACTGGTGCGAGTCTGCAGGCGCGCGGAGCCGCCGCGTCAACATCACCGTCACTGGTACGACTCAACACTGAGCCTTCAATAAGGATCATGAAGTATTATTAAGTCATAATTCATTTGTTTAAAGTTTGAAGAGGAACTAAATAATGAATCAGTGGCTGGGGTTCGGGTTTATGATCAATGTTAATGTTGTTTATTCTACAGACGAAATGTGCAGTTATATTAAAATCTGACATTCAAATTAATTTAAGTTCTATATATTTGGGTTTTATTTAATTCATTTATCATAAAGTTATAGTTAAACTGTAAAATATCAAACCTCAGTTACATTTCTTTGTCATAAAGGTTTTATAACGACAACATTTAATTATTTAAAATATTATTTATTTATTTTATTTACGTATATATACAGGTATATATATATATATATAAGTATCCGACATTTTTTACTTTGTTTTCGGTATCAGTGTATATCTCAAAAAATCCACATTGTTCAGGTTCTAGTTCTTATTTTCTACAGACCGCTCTGTGATTCTGGAAAGTCCGACGCTCGCGGTGCCGGAGGGAGCGGCTCTGACGCTGCGCTGCAAAGAGACGCTGTCCCGCGACCACGTCTTTAACTTCTTCAAAGATGGCCACCGCATCGGCAACAGCTCCTCAGGGGAGATGAGCGTCCCCAGTGTTTCCACATCTGATGAAGGATCCTACAAGTGCAGCATCTCTGGAGGTGAAGAATCCTTATCCAGCTGGGTGGCCGTGCACGGTGAGTCTTCCACTGCCACAGAGATCATCTGAGAGAATGTGTCGGTAACAGAACTGAGATCAGATCAGGGGTCGCCACCTTCAGAGGACGAGGTCTGAACAGGACGCTGGACAGAGGGTTTCCCTGATCAGTGTCCCCAGCTCGGGCCCCTGTTCTTTTGTAACATGCGTATTGTTGATAAATTGGTTGCGTTGACGCGTGATACTCAAGTATCCGATGTCTCATCGCTTGCCAACGAACCGCAATGAATCCTGGGATTGAATGTGCAGGGGAGGATCCAGCCGTTGGATCCTTGGTTTCTCAGGGAGGGAGGAACTTCGAAATACAAAAGTCTAGTGGCGCCGCTGTGACACAATCGGTCTTCACACGAGCCTCTGAAGGAGAAGGTCTGACTTGTTTTCATCATTCCAGCTTCACGTCCACCTTCGTCCTCAGCTGTAGATCCACCGTCTGCCTTCAGGCTGATGGTCCACCTCCTGGTGGGAACGCCTTACCTGCTGGCCACCATCTTACTGGGAATCATACACAGAGACAGGAAGAGAGGTGGGTGCTTTCACAAGCTCATTATGACTCATCAGGGCAAAACAAATCACCAGAAGTAATGACGATGAGATTTAATAATGGAAACACAGAAAGGTTGAACTGTGACGAATGAAGTTTCATTGTCTTCTGTCAGAGAAACTTATGAAGTGATGTTTGTTGTGCAGCAGCTCGGACACGTGCAGAGAGAAGAAGCAGCAGTGATGTCATCATGGAAATCCCGGCATAGCCTGGAAACAAGTGGCCAGGACATGCTGCTCCACACGAGAACCTTCGTGGGAGAGTCAGGCCCGATCAGTTGATGTTTATCTGCAGGGATGTGTGAGTGAGGGGTCGGCACAGGTTGTGGGTCGGCGGTGCTGAGATCCAATTAAAAGTAGGTGAGTGTCATTTCTCAGAAGAGAGGATGTTGTGCGATCTGAAATCCCACAAACAGGCCAACCGTCAAAATAAAACCACGTTGAATTTGAGCAGAAGTAAAACGCGTGACCGCACTGGAAACAGTTCTGAGGCTTCACCGACCTGAATGCTGTGTTTGTACCGTGGTGGGAAACCGACTGAAGTCTCAAATAAACCAAGTTTCCCTGATCAGTGTCCCCGGGCGGGCCCTGGTTCTTTTTTTTTAAAAGCGTATTGTTGATAAATTTGGTTTCGTTGACGCGTGTTTTTCAAATCCGATTTTTCATCCTTTCCCCGAACCCCATGAAACCTGGGTTTAATGTGCAGGGGGGATCCAGCCGTTGGATCCTTTGGGTTTTTCAGGGAGGGAGGGAAAAAGAAATACAAAAGTCAGTGGCGGCGTGACCAACGGTTTACACGAGCCTTGAAAAGGGGAAGGGCTGACTTGTTTCACATTCCGTTAAAATCCACCTTCGTTCAGCTGAGATCCACGTCGCCTTCAGGGTGAGGCCACCTCCTGGGGGGGAAGCCTTACCTCGGGACCATCTTACGGGAATCAACACAGAACAGGAAAAGGGTGGGTCCTTTTACAAGCCCTATAAAATCATAGGGCAAAAAAACACCCAAAATAATGACGATGAGATTTTTTTAATGGAAACACAGAAAGGGGACTGTGAGAAAGAAGTTCTTGTCTTCGTCAGAGGGAAAAATTTGAATATGTTTTGGTGGCAGCGCGGCACGTTCAAAAAGGAAAAAGAAGCGCATGAGTTTAT